>QEPC01002445.1:2633397-2654900 GCA_003113815.1 Sphenodon punctatus
GGGGGGTGTCCCCCCTTCCACCCGCGCAGCCTGGACTCGGGGAGGGTTTTTTTTAAAAAAACTTTTTGGCTGGGGCTTTAAGTTTTTTTACATTGCAGCCATTTTTAAATGGCTGCAATGTAAAAAAATCCGGTACCCCGGAATCCGGTACCGGGTCCGGATTACCAGGTCGAATCCGATAATGCCCGTTACCGGCATTATCGGATACCGGATTCTACCGGTTTCCCACCCCTATAAATTAGATCCTTGCCCATCCTGGTTGGTGAAAGCCAGCCGAGAGACTGGGGCCTTTACCGGCTGGGATTGTCAGTGTCTACCTTCAGAAGGGCAGGGTACTCGATGCGCTCAAGACAGCCGACTCCTTGGGCAGCTATTCCCTGTCTCTAAACTTTCCTTTTTAGGGAAGGCTATTAAATGAATGGTTGCCAGGCAGCTACAGGGACATCTAGATGCAATCGGATTCCTCGACCCACGTCAGTCTGGCTTTCATCCTGGGTAGCACTGAGACTGTGCTTGTGGCGTTGGTTGAGGAGCTTCGCTGAGAGATTGACAGGGGATATTGTACCCTGTTGATCCTTTTAGATCTTTCACCAGCCTTTGATACAGTTGACCATGAGGTATTGCTGACACAGATGCGGGATCTGGCAGGGATTCGCAGGACGGCTCTAGAGTGGTTCTGTTCATTCCTGTCGGGAAGGCTTCAGCAGTTGGTGATGTGTGATTGTTCTTCATTCCCCTCGTGAGGTTGAACAGGGTTCTGACCTATCTCCCCTCCTGTTCAATGTGTACCTAAGATCCCTGAGTGAGATCGTGCATAGATTTGGGGTGCTTTGTCTTCAATATGTGGAGGCGGCCTAACTGTACGTATCTTTTTCATGCAACCCAGGCCCTGCAGTCTCAAGTGCTTGCTCAGTGCCTGGCTGCTTTGGGGACTGGATGCAGGTGAGCCATCTAAAGCTGAATCTAGACAAGACTGAAGTGATGGTTAGCTGGCCTGTGGCGGGGTATTGGGACTCCCATCATTGATGGGGTCCGGCCATCCCTCGCTACTCAGGTGCACAGCCTTCGGGTGCTCCTGGATCCTCAGCTGAGCCTGGAAGGTCAGGTTGCAACTGTGGTCAGGAGTGCCTTTCACCAACTCCATCTGGGAAGAAGGCTACATCTCTTTCTATCCAACGTGGATCTGGACACTGTCATCCATGCCTTCATTTCAAGGTTGGACTACGGCAACGTGCTCTACGTGGGGCTGCCCTTGAAGACTGTTCAGGGTCTGCAGCTGGTGCAGAATGCGGCGGCCCCACCTCTGGATGTGAATGGGTCGCTGGGAACACATTACAACAGTGCCTAAGAGTCTGCACTGGCTGCTTATAGCATTCTGGGCACAACTCAGCTTAAAGGCCTATGCTGTGGTGGTGCAGGCAGCAAAGAAGCAGTTCTTTGCTGCCCTTAGTGCATCTCCAAAGTCACATCCAGTGGAGCTTTTCCAGGGGGTGAAAGGCTTGGTCAGTCCTGCCTGCCTCCGCCTGGATCTGGAGCAATCCAGTGACCGCTGTGACTGGTTTATCAAGTACTTTGTAGATAAGATCTCTCGCATCCGCCACGATTTCGGTACCACAGTTATTACTGAGGATCATCTTGGGACTATGGATGCCCTGTCCTGTCTTGTGGGATCAGTTTCAGATGGTGTTGCCGCCGACGTAGAGTCCTTGTTGGGATCTGTTCATGCCACTACTTGTGAGCAAGATCCATGCCCGTCCTGGCTGGTGAAAGCTAGCCAGGAGACGTTACGACCGTTGCTGGCTGGGGTGGATAGTGCCTCCCTTTAGGAGGGCAAGGTGCCTGACTGCCTAAAGGAGGCTGTGGTTAGACCCCCTGCTCAAGAAACCATCTCTTGACACTGATGCTCCTGCCAGTTATCGGCTGGTCTCTAACCTTCCCTTTTTAGGGAAGGTTATTGAACGGGCTGTGGCACGGCAGCTCCAGGAACATCTGGACCGCACCGGTTTCCTTGATCCCTCCCAGTCTGGGTTTGGGCCTGGGTACGGTACAGGAGACGGCCTTGGTTGACGATCTCCGTCTGGCGTTGGACCAGGGTCGTCAGACCTTACTGGTCCTACTAGACCTTTCGGCTGCATTCGACACAGTCGATCATGAGGTGTTGGTGACTCGCCTGCGGGACCGTGCTGGAATTGGCGGAACGGTCTTGGACTGGTTTCGTTCATTCCTGGCCGGGAGAACTCACCGGGTGGTCTTGGGGGAGTGTACGTCTTCCCCCCGGGACCTCACGTGTGGAGTCCCGCAGGGTGCCATTCTGTCCCCCCTCTTGTTTAACATCTATATGCAGCCGTTAGGGGAGATCGTGAGGGGGTTTCAGGGCATGCAGTGTCATCAGTATGCTGATGACACTCAGCTCTACCTCTCCTTTTCCACCGACCCAGGCCATGCAGTCTCCTTATTTTCCCAGTGCCTGTCAGCTGTGGGGGCTTGGATGAGGTTGAGCCATCTGCAACTGAATCCTGACAAGACGGAGGTGATGTTGGTGGGCGAGGGCTTGGGGAGCCTGGGGGTGGTTGAATCTCCTCTTGTTGGGGGGGTTCGCCCCCCCATGGTGTCTCAAGTGCGGAGTCTGGGTGTGCTCCTTGATTCGCGGCTCAGCTTGGAATCTCAGGTTGTGGCCGTGGCGGGGAGTGCGTTTCGGCAGTTACATCTTGTCCGGCGGCTTCGGCCGTATCTCTCAGACTCCGACCTCGCCACTGTCATCCATGCCTTCATCACCTCGAGGCTGGATTACTGCAACGCGCTCTACGTGGGGCTGCCCGAGAAGCTGGTCCGGAGGTTGCAGCTGGTGCAGAATGCCGCGGCCCGTCTCCTGACGGGGGCGGGTCGCAGGGAGCACATGACACCAGTGCTCCGGGCTCTGCACTGGCTGCCTATAAAGCACCGGGCCAGGTTCAAGGTGCTGGTTTTAACCTTTAAAGCCCATCACGGCCTGGGCCCTGCTTATCTGTGGGACTGCCTCACTCCCCATGTGTCTGTGCGACCCTTGAGATCGTCCGTGGGAGCCTTTTTGGAGGTACCCTGGGTGAGACGGGGTATCCCACCAATGTTAGATCTTTTTCCGTGGCCGCCCCTGTGTTGTGGAATTCGCTCCCGGAGGAGGCTCGGTTGGCTCCCACTCTCCTGCTATTTCGACGTGTATGTAAGATCTGGCTGTTCCGTCAGGCTTTTGGCGGGGTTATTCAGCCAGGCATAGGTTTTGGGGGAGGAGTAAGGGGGCATTTTTAGTTTTATGCATTTTTAAATGTGTTTTATATTTATATTTATTGTGAGCTGCCATGAGCCTCAGGAGATAGGGTGGAATATAAATCTAAAAGTCAATCAAATCAAGAGCAGAGCTTAGGGTTTCTAAGGAAGAAACTGTTATTTATTTATAATAGCATTTGTATGCCGCCCCCTCCTGCTACAAGCATTTCAGGGCAATACTGGACCCTTGTCTAGCAAGGGTGTTAAGCCAAAGGCCTTTGTCCAGTCCTTCTTTCAGGAACAGGAGGACCTGGGCAATAGAGGGGGACCGGGCCGGTACTTCATGGGAGTGGCACCATCTCATGAACACGTCCCAGGTGCACGGGCAGATGCGTTGCGTAGACTCGCGTTTAGATGTCAGGAGGGTCGCAATCATGGAGTCGGAGTATCCCAGGCCCCTAAGGGCGAGGGTCTCAAGAGCCACGCTGTCAGCTTTAGGAACTGTGGTTGTTGGTAAACCAAGGGGCCCTGGGACAGTAGGTCTGTCGCTATCGGAAGCTCCATGTGTTCTCCCCCCGAAAAATGTAGCAGATCTGGTAACTAGGATCTGCGAGGCCAAAAGGGGGCTAACCAAGATGACGGTGGCTCGTTGAGAGTTTGCACCGGTGTATCACGCTGCTGAGAAGGGGAAACGGGGGAAAGGCGTATAGTACGCCCCATGGCCACTGTTGGCTGAGAGCGTCATGGAACTCCGCCTGGGGATGTGGGTCCCGGCTGAAGAAACGGAGGGGTTGGGCGTTGGCTGGGAAGGCGAGGAGGTTGAGAGTGGGCTGGCTGAAACAGCGTACTATCATCTGAAAGGCCGATGGGCTGAGGGACCATTCGCCTGGGTCCAGTACCCTGCGACTGAGCCAGTTCGCGTCTGTAGAGTTGTCTACTCCCCAAATGTGTTGTGCTGACAGTGAGAGGAGGTGGGTCTCTGCCCAGTGAAGGAGGCGAGCGGTTTCGGCATGTAGAGCACGCGAGCGGGATCCTCCTTGGTTGCTGATGTACGCCTTGGCCTTCGTGTTGTCCATGAAGACTATGAACATGACGCTCGGCCACCTGCCTGGAGAAGTGTAGCAGAGCTAGTCGAACGGCCTTCTGTTCCATCCCGTTCATGCGGTAAGATCAGTCCGTGGTAGACCAGGTGCCCTGTGTGACATCTGTGTTCAAGTGGGCTCCCCAGCCAAGGAGGCTGGCGTCTGTCCTCAGTCTTGCACGCTCTGTTTCCATAAGGGGAACTCCCAGGGTGACGTGGGGAGGGTCCTCCCACCAGGCAAGTGAGAGGAGGGCTCTCAGGCTGACCTGGAGGTAGGCCAGCGTGTTGGTAATCAGGAGTCCCTGCCATGGGCAGAGCAGCTCCTGTAATGGCCTGGAGTGGAATCGTGTCCACTGGAGGTGCTGCATGCAGGACACCATGAAGCCCAAAAGTGAGGCCAGAGTCTATATGGATGTTTGTGATTGTGAGCGGATCGCTGTTGCGAGGCGCTGGAGTTTGTGTTGACGTTGTGGAGGAATGAATATCCTGTCGTGAGCGTGTCGAAGATTACTCCTAGGTGTTCCAGTCTCTGAGTGGTGTAAAGTGGTAGGTCAGGTAATCGATTGCGCGCTGTACATGGAGGAGAGTGAGGTCTTTCATCATGGCTCTGATGAGGTCGTCGAGGTACGGAAAGATGGCAATGCCCTCTAGGCAAAGGTTGGCGATGAGGGGTATGAGCACCTTGGTGAAGGTTCGAGGTGAAGTGGAGAGGCCGAAGGACAGAGCGCGGTACTGCCAATGTTGGCCCTGGTAACAGAAGCGGAGCCATCGCCTGTGCGCTGGGAGGACGGGGATGTGTAGGTACGCATCCCTGAGGTCTAGCGATGCCAACCAGTCCCCTGACATCAGGGCTAAAGAGATGGAGGATAGGGTTTCCATTTTGAACCTCTGGACTTTCACTGCTCTGTTGAGATGTTTCAGGTTGAGGACTCCTCTCCGCTTCTTTTCTGGACGAGGAAGAAGATGGAGTAGAGGCCTCCCTCTTTTTCGCACCAATCTGCCAGAGTCCAGTGATCTTGAGGCACATAGCGGCATGTTTGCGGGTGACGTGGGAGGCACGCGGAAGAACTCCCTGGGGCTGTATTTGAGTTTGATCGTGTATCCCCTCCCCACTGTTTGTAGCACCCAGGCGTCTGTGGTTGTGTGTTCCCACCTGTTTGCGAACAGTTGAAGGCGGCCTCTGAGGAGAGTGGAGTCCAGGGAACAGGTTGCGGAGCTGTCAGGAGTCCGGCTTGCGGCCAGGTGAGCCGGAACGTCTGTGGTACGATGTCTGGGAGGGGAATCTCTGATTCCTGGATCCGCAGCCTCGAGTGTTCCTGCCGCGTGACTGGGAGCTCCAGGAGGGTCCAGCAAAATAGCTGTGCCTCAAGCCCTGTGTAAAATTGCTGGAAGGGGCGAAAGAAGCTTTTAGAAGACTGGACCTGGTTAAGGGTGTGTTTCTTCTTGTTTGAGGCTTCTGCCAGGGCCTTGTCTAGGGTGGATCTAAACAGTTTCCCCCCTTTAAAAGATACTGTTGACAAGCAGGTTTTTTGCATGAGGATCTGTACATGAGGAGCGGAACCAAAGCTGGTGCCTGGCGCCCATGTTAGTAGCCATGCCCTTGGCTGCTCAGGTGACAGTGTCCATTGCAGTGTCCACGAGGAATGTATGAGCTAGTGTCACATTAGAGGCTAGCTTCCTTGAAAGTGGCTCTGAAATGTTGGGGTCCTTGCCTAGATGGAAGCATTTCATAATGGCCCATGACACATAGGAGGCCGTAGTTGCCATCTGCAGTATGTTTGACAAGGCCTCATAGCTCTTTGAGCCCTGTTTCCACTCCTTTGTTGGTGGGGTCCTTGGGCAGCAAATTTCCCTCAGAGGGAAATACTGATTGGCGGGCCAGCAATGCTGCCACGGCGTCGACCCGGGGGGTCCTAAAGACAGCGTTGCTGCTCTTGGAGAAGGAGTATAGCGACTGCTGAACCCTGGATAGTTTCAGCGTTTTTGTGGGCTGCTTCCACTGAGCTCTAATAATTTTTTCAAAGGCCCGATTGAGAGTGGTGCCCTTTGACCTGGACAGCAGCTTAGGGATGTAGTCCCTATCAGAGTCCTCCTCCTCAGAGGAGTCCAAGTCCTCCTTTTTGGGGTTCTGGGGGTGATCCTGAGGACCTGTTCTGCCCACCTAAGGATCTTCAGACCCTGGGTCAGAGGGCAACTCTCTGCCAAATTCTTTTAGTCCCTGGGCTAGGATCTCCTCCCCACTTGGTGGGGTCTCTAATTGACAAGGCGGGGGAGTGGGTGCCACATGCTAGGTCCGAATCCTCCTCTGAGGTTTAGATTCTGCCTGGAGTTTTTTTGGTCTGGCTTGCCCGCTTTCACCGTTTGGGAGGGGGAAGAGTCAATTTCTGATCCCTGAGCGGGGGGCCCCCGTTGTTCTTTAAGAGCCGAGAAGATCTCTGATGGATCTTTTCCTAGGGGGTTTGCGGGAGGATTTGTGTTTCCCCTTGCCCAAGGGCTTTGAGGAACCCTTGAAGGACAGCTTGCGGGGGGTGAACCCTGCAAGGACACCTATCCCTGGCTTGTTTCTTTTCCATCCGGGCCAGAATCCCCATCATGGGCTGTAGGTGTCCATTTGTAACTGTTAGAGGGATTCTGCCCAGGACCCCCTTATTTGCGTGGAGGCAGATGAAGCTGCCTCCTCATGTTCCTCCTCTTTTCCAGCGCAGGAGCTCTGGTGCTGCAGGCCACTGGAGCCACAGCGGGGGTTTCAGTTTTGTTTTCCCCGCCGCGGGTCAGCCGGTGGCGTTTCTCCTTGTCTTGGCCGTTTCGGCCATAACAGCAGGTACCCCTCAGCCGGGAGGGGGTGTGTGTGTACCTCAGGGGTCGATCCCCTGCACCTGTTCTGCGCCGGTCCGTACCTGGGGGTCGGATCCGGGGGCTGGAAGTTGCCGTGGTGGCACCCCGGGGTGCTAGGCAAGAGGCAGGAGCCTCTGGAAGAAATGTCTACAAATTCACTGACCCCAGAGGGTCTCTAGTAGGTGAGGGCGTGGAGCACCCGTGCTGCAGCTCCTATTCGGCCGGAGGCAGACTTTCAACAGAGGAAGTGAGGGAGCGCTCTCCCTACACATGCCCAGCTGAAAATCTGGTGCTGCCTCCTGCTGGCCATGAGGAAGAACACTCCCACTGTCCAAATAAATGGATGGAGAGTCCATAGAACATGAAATTTATGTTCAAAATGTGAAGGTGTTACGTTTTTTGTTTTTTTTTTACTCGAAAGCAAAAAAAACCCACCACCACCACCACCAAAAAACAAACCCTGAGTTGGGAATAAAGTACTTCTTTTAACTAGATTTGGAGGATTAGTACAGAGCGAGTGAGTGGGCTAAAGCAGCTCTTAAACAGAACATTTCACAGTTGCAGAATTGGATTCCCTACTATCCTGTATGTCACAGCTAACAATAATTTGCTTAAAAAAAAGAAAAAAGCAGCAAGTCTCTTACCAATAGCCTTCAAGCCGTTTTCTACGTTTCCAGAGAATTCACGGCCTATGCTGCTTAACAAATCACGATTGGCAATCTGCAAATAAGAGTTGTGTATTGAGAAACGGGTTGTGTCCTTTCCTTGCTTAGCAACAGGCAGGATCCAGATGATTGACCACCTCTGCTAGTGGGAGAGGCATCTCTCTTACATCAGCTTCCCAGTCTAGTTCTGCCTTTAGCTAGAGTAGAAAGCAGGTTCCTTGGCTCCTCCCTAGAGCCTACTTAGGCCTTCTATTTAGTTATTATTCTTTTCTGCCTTTGTGGCATTAGCTTCCCTACCCCTCCTATCATCTAGAGCAGGGCATCTTTTCCTTCAGTACTTCCCCTCTCAGTCTCCTCTATTCTCTCCTTTGATGCTAAAGAGAGAAGATAGTAAGCTTTCAGGTTCAGAGCTAGAAAAGTTGGAAGATCCCTGAGGTTAGGTTGTTTGAGGCAGAACAAGCTGCTAGGCAAGGTGCCCTTTCTCCTTTAATCACCAGCCTTCAATCCAATAGCCTAATCCAATAGCCTTCAAGCTGTTTTCTACGTTTCCAGAGAATTCACGGCCTATGCTGCTTAACAAATCAAGATTGGCTTCCCTACTATCAAGGAGAGGAATCCGCCCAAAGAAAACAAATGACTTTCCCTAGGCAGAGGACTAGGCTCATGGAGCCTCCAATGGCCCAGTTTTATTTAGATGCCATTAAGGAGGAATGGGAACAACCTATGAGGTTCAAGGGGGAACCTGCCCCCTTGTGTGAAAACCCTCCATCATCCACCAACTCTTACTTGGGGCTAAATTTGGTTCACAATTTTTAATTGAAGAACCTTACCTTAGAATAGACTTCCACTGTAGCTTGCAACTGGGGAAAGCTCCTACTTGCCAGAACCATGTTAAAGGAAGACTCGTCGGTTCCAAGTTTCCCTTCCCCAGCTTGGTAGAGGCGCTGAGCATCAGCTTGAGCTTTCTGGTAGTCCACGGTTTGATTTTCATCTCGATTACCCTGCCATGAGACACATCCATGAGGCTGCTGCATGGGAGCTAATCATTATTGCCCTTCACAATCCAGCTAGTAAGTGTTGTGTATAAAGACAACCCAGTATAGCGTGTAATTCACTTTCCATTCTGACTTCCCCATCTCTCCCATGACATGGCCCTTCCTCTCACTCTTTCAAAGCAGGATCACCGGGATTCCCAAATTGTGGGTCATGACTAGGTGGTGTCATGCCCTCTGTAGTTGGTGCCACAATCTTGGGTGATATTCCCTATGCTCTGTATGTCTGTTCTCTGGAGTCACCTGGAGAAAGGCTTGGGAAGTGCTTTTCTCAGTGGACATCAAATAATTTTAACTACTGTTTACAAGTGTGCCTATGCACACTGCCTGCACTCTCCTTTGGGCTGGTGCCTACAAAGAAACAGCAGCAAGATGAGCTTGTGCGCTCCATTGTCTCCTGGGGCTCATGCTGTCATGAGCTCATGCTCATTTTTGTTCCACAATGAAATGTACAGAAATCATCAGAACACTTACATAATCTGCTTTGCAAATCTACATGGCATAGTTAGAGAATGCCTTATAGCTCACCTGGCACATCGATACAAGTAATCGTTCAAAATGTCCTGAGGTATCTGCTCGGATATCCTTTTCAATGTCTCTTCCAAATTCTGATTGGTAACACCTGACTATCTCTTGAATTTGCTGGTTGGTCCTTGTGCAAAGAATCTCAATCAGCACTCTCTCCTGCGTGCCTGCTCCCTGCGGGCAGAAGAAAAGGGATATCACCAAAAAAAGTACTGCTTAGTCTTCATTACCAAATTCTGTGCTGCTAGGAAAGCCATGTTCACAACTGGACTGTAATATTAAATGATTAAATTGTAAAAGTAGCATCCATGCTTGCTTTCTGAAAGCACCAAGTCCTCCAGTTTAAGATTTATTTAAATGGCTCTATCTGAGCCAAGCATCTCTCACATAGCATATAACTAGAGTCACTTTCAGTGTTGGTGTTCGGCAGTCTGAATGAGACATTGAGAAAGGGAAACAAGAATACGATAAGTTTTATTTATATTGTCAACAAAAAGATTCATTTCCAGCATTCAGGGAAGGGACAGGGTATACATTATAAATAAATAAATTCCTCCTCCATTAAATGAGTGACCCATTCATTTTACCCACCCATTAAACATAACCCCCTCCACACAGCCCCAGTAGTACTGCAATACAAATAGAAGTCAGAGTTTTATTTCCTCTCAGGGCAGCGATGACAGATTCATAGACTGCTGAATCTCAGTATGCTACATATGTTGGGACTGAAGATCTTTTATGCATTTGGTCGTAAGTTGTAGACATGAAAACAGCTTCAAGAAGGTTATTGTGGGGAAAATGGCAGTGGATCAATGTAATAGAGGATGAATGAGCAGAGAAGATGGGCAACCAGTATGTAGCAAATCACTTGAGGTCAGCTGCTAAGTGCCCAGAGCCAGTGAGGAAAATTCAGAAAACTCTGTTATGACATCACCAATAAGCTGACCCAAACCGGCAGCTTTTACTTATCCATTTACTTTTTAAAAAGTAATTACTGAATGGTGCAGAGTTCAGCCATGCACATTCTTAGATGTCCCAGTCTCTGCCCAGAGTTGGTCAAGACAACACTTTCTAGTAGAACACACTTTAAAAAACCAGAAACTGGGGTTCTGGATGGTATTCCTAGACCATTTTAACAAAAATGAGCTTGAGGGCAGCAAGAATGAAATTTTTCAGATATTCCAGCTTGTTTGCAATAAAATCTTAACACTAATATCATCTGAAATACACCAACATGCTACATTATGCTATGTGACAAAGACATTGTTACAGCTACTGGGATCTCACACTTGGGAAGCAATACCTTGGAAGTACTTGGTGGTTGGTTCTTACTGCCATTTCGTTACCACTATTAGATTTGGGCAGTTTTCTGCAGGTTTGCATGAACAGGATAATCTTTTTAGAAAAAATATATATACCACCATGATTTTCATTGGCAGCGCTCTAGTCATTGAACAGCTGAAGAGTTTTTTCTTAAAGCAATTTGGACTATTTAAGAGAGTTGGGGACACACAGAGCCTTAGGATTTGTGGGGCCCAAGGCTAAGATAACATATGCGACCCATGTTCTCTCCACCCTCTCCCTGTCACCAATGCAGTTTTAGTGACCCTCCTATATAACATAGCCTATTGTCATTTTAAAGTTCTTCACTTTATACAATACCTTCATTGCATGACGTAAACTCCAGGCATCATAATAGGTTGTTGGCATGAACAAGGCAAGGATCAATTCTTCCATGTTTCCACTTAGCTCAGACTTCAAATCTTTAATTAGATCCTGTCCAGGCACAAAACCAAAATGAGAAGACAAGACAAATAGAGTACATTTGCAGTGGAATGATTAGAGATGGGGAATAGAGACAGGGTTCAGATTTGCATTCAGTATGGCTTGAATCTAGGATCACATTCAGCTTTAGGTGTTTTTAGACCATACTGAATGAGTTGTATTCACAAGATTTCAGCCTAAAAGTATAACACATTCTGCAAAAATCACCTGACCATGTCACTTTATTATTTTGATTAACACAAAGGTCATGAGATCTGCCACTCTTATGAGAACCAGATGCTAGGCTGTTTCGGATCCAGGATTCAAATGCAAACTTTCCAACTCCCAAATTAAAAGGAGTTTGCATTATGGGTTTGTATTATAACCGAGTGGATCTTTAGATTATTCAATCAACTATCTCTTAAGCTGCTTTTCATGCTAGAAGAAAACCAAACAAACCAGAAAGTGATGGTCTTTTTTTATCATCATAGGCAAACTACTACAGCAAGAGAGAAGTTTCACACAGATGCTAGTAATAGAATCTCTTTCAAGCATAGCCAGTGTTTCACTGTATCTCACTAAAACAGGTTCCTTCAGTATCTACACAGGTTCTATTCCATCTACACTCGATGGCAGACAGGGTCAGAGCTGTACATCAGGGGTGGGGAACTTGAAACCTGGGAATCAAATGCAGCCCATGGTTAGTTTTTATTTGGCCCCTTTGTATTTTGTGGATTCGATTCCTACCCCCAAGCACTGAAAGACTGAGCCCAGGGTAACTGAGCAGAGATTATGGAATAAATCCACAGCACAGATCTATGATCTGGACCCTCCATTTAGCACACCTTTTAAGCATCCCTGCTCCCAACTTCTACATGGTCATCAGAGTTTGTACTAATTTTCAAAGCAGCTCCTGGGATGGAAAAGGTCCCCAGCCATGTTGCTGTACACAGTGACCTGTCACTGTCCTCTACATATAACTAAAATATTTCCACTTTCTTTTTTCTACACTGATTAGATCCTATCAACAATATGCTAGGCAGACCAGACTACAGAATGCTTGCCTAATTGTGTCTAAAGGTGAGACTCGATTGAAGATTCATGTAGTCCAGCACACTCACTAAATAGCAGAGAGGCAAGCACACCAAGCTCCTCATGCCATACAAGAACTGTATCCCAAGTCTGTGCTAGTAATTTAAGGAGGATAGGGAAATCTGATTGTGTTCCTTGGAGCTTCTTTATGGTGGATATAGAACACCCAAACCACTGTTTTGTACTTGCTTCTTCTACACCTTTTATAAAAATCAGGAACACCATCCTATTTGGTCTTCCCCGGCATGCTTTGGTGAAGTGTGGCTGGTGATCGCAATCCAGGTGGGGAAAGAGATGGAGATTTTTTTCTACACAAACAGCTCTCTTTTCATTATATAACAAGACACTTAAATGTTTTTAAATTGAATTATAAGCAGCACTTCCTCATCTCAGCTTTCACTAATCTGGGGCATCAATGCTACCAATTCTCCAGAGGCCCATTCTGTGTCCTAGGAATGCAAGGATAATGAAGATCTTAATCTCTACTCTAAGCACATACACAATTTTATCTTTTAAAATACACTTGTCAGGCTACTTCCTGAATTTCTTCATCCCTATAGCTGCATTTGAACCATCCTTGTAACACAAACTGTTTTATACTGGACTGGTTTCACATCATTCCTATTCTACATTAAATCTTATCACAGCCAACGCATATCATCTCTCCCAGCCACATATCCTTTCAACTGGATTGGGCTCCACCTTTCATGTCATGAATAAGAACCAGAGGAAGTGTTTGTAATTTGCTTAAGGAAAGTTTCTGCTTGAAGCAAGCCTATGACTTGTCAGACCTGTATTGAATATTAGCCACTCTGGTTCCTAAACCTGCCAATGGAATTATTTATATAGCACCAACAATGTACCTGGCACTGTACAATCAGTAGTTTCAGACATGTTCCTACCCAAAAGGACTTACAATCTAAGAGACAAAGAAGGGGGAAATGAGGGAGAGGTGAGGATACACTCAGGAGTGTGAGAAGATGCAGGTGCATGTGCTTAACTTAATTACAGGAATGAGATTCAGGGGTGGGGATGCAATTTCATTCATGGTGAGTCAGGGAAGGCCTGATGGAAAAGGTAGGTTTTCAGGAGGGATTTGAAAGTTGGGAGGAAGGGAGCGGAACGAATGTATCCAGGGAGGGAGTTCCAGGCTTTGGGGGCAGCAAGAGAGAAGGGGCAATGATGTTTAGAGGAGCAGGGGCGACAGTGGTGTGTTTGAAAGCCAGTGGAAGTGACCCAGTAGAGAGGGAGAGATTGATGTGCAGCAGAGAAGGCGCAGCAGTGGAGGCAATCGCCGTTAAGGAGGCGAGAGGGGATGGGATCAAGGGCGCAGGTGGAGGGGTTGGATGAAGCAAGGAGGGAGGTGACCTCATCAAGGGGAGAAGGAGAAGAGGCAGGAGGGAATAGCAGGACAGGAAGTCGGGCAAGGAGAGGATTGAGAAACAATAGTAAGGCGGAGTTTATCAATCTTGTTGAAAAAGAAGAGAAGATCCTGTGCAGAGAGAAGGTGGTGGTTGGAGTTAGGAGTTATAAGATGAGGGAGTTATGACCGATGTGTCAAATACAGACATATGTAATTAATAACATCACTCTATTGTTGCTGACTTTCCCTCACCTTTTTTAAGGATCAAATGAGAATAGCCAATGAACATCATATACCTTGCCATACATGGTCTTGAATGCCGCCTTAATGTTTTGTCTTTGATCATTGGAGCGGTTGGCCACAACATCAACGATGGTCTGCTCATCCGTTCCTAAGAAATGGGGGAAAATTTTTAACAAGGAAATGCAAATGTAATCCTCCTCCAAGGTTAGTTCATTATACTTTTTCTATGAGTCCTGGCAAGTAGTTTGTCAACAGTGCCTATTGACAAATTCTCTTGCAAACATGCAAACCTAAGTCTTACACATGAGAAGAAAAAAACCTTTGTTTTTTTATTTCTGGCATCAAAAGAGGTTCAAATATAAAGCTTGAGTAATCACTGTGCACAACTTACCAAATCCCTTCATAGCCTTGCGCAGTATTTCTGCATCCCTTCCTGCATCGAAGTTGGAAGCAGCTCGGATAGTGCCTTGGGTACTCTGAGTCATTGCTGCATGCTGAAAATGAGAGATGTGTATTACCAGCTAGTTTGCATAACATGAAGTACTAATTGATATTAAGAACTTTACAATTAGATTGAACACTCTCTTGGCCATTGTCCCCACCCCCTCAGAGGTGAAAACTGACTCCTTAGCGAGGAGTAAGTTAAACAGTTGTTGTCAACAACTGCTGAATAAATAGTGCAACCTTATTATAATGTAGTATTTAGGAGCCATGCCTCACACAGTTATAACCAAATCCACATTATGATGGAGGATGCTTAAATCTTACATCTATGAAATCAATGAATGGTTGCACTCAGATTTTAACTGAAAAACCGAGTGATTGCATTTTTGATTCAACACATTGGGAGCGGTGCCTAACACCTCATTATAACTGAATTCATAATGTGTTGTTCAATAATGTGTGATATTATGAGGTTGCACTGGTACTGTTTTTGCACGCTCTGCTGTTATATTCTATATGCATACTCAGGGCAAGGCTGTACTTCCCAATACGCACTGATCTCTAGGGAGTATTCTTGGTGTAGCCCTAATCCTCCAACATCAGCAGGTTTGCCACACCCAAAATACTGCAGAGAGCAGCAGTGCGGTTCCAAGAGTATTTGACCCTGTTATTTCCAAGCAAACTGTCCCAACAAGCGCTTGCACACCCCAAATTATAGTCACAGCATCTGTGGACCTCTAGGTTTGTAGAGATGGGGAACTTTTGTTAGATTTGACCCATCAGATAAACCTTAGAATCCCTGAGTATTAGATTCGATTTACATGAATTACTACTGCCAGACACTATATCTTTAGATCCGACGGAAACAACCCACTATAAGCAAGAATGCGCTGTAAGCTAATATTATACTAAAGTAGTTAGTTCAATGTTATACTAAAGTAGTAGTTAGGACCAAGAGCTAGGCTTTAATGTACCAAATAGTTACAAAGTGACTACTATGAAATAGAGCAATTTTGGGAAAGAAAATGACATCTAGTTACCACCAAACTGGAGATCTAAAGTAGTAAAGATCCTCAGATCCACCTATAGAATTAGATTTACCTTGCAGTACTGAGGAAACCACAAGTTACTGCCAGTGCCAGTATACGTTAGCTCTTCTATGAAGGAGCAACTCTAAACATGGTCTCCAATGTGTACACCACTACCTGCCTTTCAACAACCAAAACATGCCCAATTAGCCTGACTGTTTTTATTAGAAAAGACTACATGCCTATTGCTTACTCTTATCCCATAAATATACAATCTATACTATGCCAGCTTTAAAGCCATTACTGTCTCTCTGCAGTGCATCTCTTTTCAAAGAATTAGGCTAGTTTGAAAGTACATCGACCATGTCTCCTTACCATCTATTGTGCAGTTATACAGCTAGGTCACAATAGGTGACGCGTATCTGCTGGCAAAAGATCCTGTTCAGGTGGAGGAGCACACAGGTGACAGTTGTGTGGGATGGGGAAGAGGGGAGTCCTGCACACCACTGTGTACAGAAGAACTAGGACTGCTTTAAAGGGAGTGTGTGAAGGATTTGCACTTACTGTGCTGTGAAGAATCCACACACAGGATGCAGCACTTCCCCTTCCAGCCTGGGGTTTGAAGTAATGCTACTGCCCTGCAATTAGTCTCCAGGGTAGAGAGCATGCTCTGTGATTCTCCTTGAACAAATTTAGGCCTGGGTTGTAAAAGCTCAGTTACCCATCATTTTGTTCAGGATTCAAGGACTGCATCCACTTTCTATCTTTGTCCTTCCTCTCAAAAAGCCAGCAGTGATTATGCCACATAAATGCTTCACTGCAAACTGCTACTTTCTTAGTAATGCTACTTGAGTTTCTGGCTATGTAATACAAGTTGCGTGTGAAGCCTGCTTGTTTTGTTCCTTTTTTCAGCCTATGGTAACGTTTTACTCCTGAAAAACGTTTTACTCTGAGCTGTGTTCAGGAGGGGCGGGGTACAAATGCAATAAATAAATAAATAAAATAGAAGGGTTGCAACAAACTGCTGGGTAGCTGCAAAATTAGTGCACTGGCAAAACTGCATGTAGCAAGAGGGGTTTGGCAGTTTGCATGCAGGCATGTACTATCAGCATGTGAAAAGAGCATGTCCAAAAGGAGTAACCTTTAAGAGAGACTTGTGAACCCAGACAAATTAAGCACACCAAATGTATTGATGCTTTGCGGAGTCTAACGTGAAGAGTGAATTCATCACATGTAGGATGCTGCAAAATGATTTGATTCGTATTTAAAAAAAATAGTTATATAGGCACAGCAAAAAAGTTTATACACTGCTTGTTTCATATTATGCTCTTCCACAACTTTAACAAAATGATGCTTCAAACATATCAATGTGCTAAATTCTTACTGTGTTGAGAGCCGTGAGCCATATGGCATTTTAAACTCATGCACAAATGGAAAGAAGATTTCATGGCTAGATTTTTATTTTTTTTTAAAGTATTTTCTTTTAAAAAAAAAAAACAAAAAAAAAAACTTTTAAAAACTCTTGGTTTTTGCATTTAAAGAACTGAAGCAACTCACACACACATGCAAGTCACCTTCTGGAGATCCAGAGTAGAGCATCTCCTTTCACAGGAAAGAAAAAAAAAAAAAAGTACACAGAATAAAGTCCTAGCATTTATGCACAACACACATTGCCAATCTGGTTTTGTAGCACAGTTCATAATAATTTTACTGCTACAATTCAGGGGGTAAAGGACAGTTTCACATGCAGTTAAACTAGTTTAACCCTCAGACCTCTGGAGGTTTTGCATTCAAAAGTGAAGTTCCAATATTCAGAAGTTTGTTAAATACCATGATACAGAAGATATAGTTAGACTAAAAATATGTACCTAAACTTGTCAATGTTTTTATACATATTATACTGTGACTTAAAAGCACAGGACGTGTTATCAACAAGCTCTCTGAAATGAATTTCTTTTTTAAAAAATATTCTACTCAACAAGTAGAGAGTCTACATCTCTTACATATGAAGGCCGACTATCTCTGATTTTCCCTCACCTTCACTTTTTGTGTTCAAAGCCAAAATCCACACGTGTTACTCTGGAGTAAAAGGTTTAAGGATCATGACCCTAGACCATAACATATTGTATGTTTTTAACAACATAAAACACCTTGCAGAATAAGACACCTTGCACAGCTTATGGGAACCTGCAATGTTAGACGACAGGTTTTTACAAAGCTTTAAAGTGAAAGTCTGTGTGTGTTCAGTTACTAATGGTAAAAGACCACTTTTATTTGAAAAATTATCACCCTGCAAGCCGACAGACACAGCTCCTCAGTAATAACTGGCATATAGTACTGTTTGGGGGGGGGGGCGGGAAATCCAACCAACCCAACTAATGTTATCACGCTCTGGCTTGGAATTAGTTTGAATGCCTCTTGAAGACATGCTGAAAATGAGAATACATCACCACAGCTCAGAGGATTAATACATTTTACACTCATCTTTTTAAGTTGCAAACAATTGTGGTACAAAGTATCCCTCTGAAGTTCCAAACTTTCTTTTATACAGATGCTGCTTTATTTTGCATTAGGCATAACAGCAAGGATGTACATTATTTCAGCTGTCCTACATGGATTCCTGAACACTCCACCTAATACACATTTCTTTCCTCAAAGTGCCCTCCACACACACTTTATGAGTTAGTTGTTTTTTCAAGGTTCTGTGTTTAATTCTGTAGGACTGTGCAAACCAGAAAGCTTTACTGGAAAAGCTGTTATATTCAGTTTAACAGCCCAAACTGATCTGCAGAACTAATTCAGTTTCCTCTCCCTACACACGCACAAACAGGTGATATGTACAAACAGTATTTTACACTTTTATTCATCAAATATAGCTCTCATTACCCCCCAGAAAACTAATGGAGATATTCAGCTTTATAATGAAAGAGAGTACATACCTGACTTGGCATTGGGGTAGGCATTTGTCCACCAGGATAACCAGCTTAACATAAAATTTAAGAACAAGGCAAATTAAAATGTTATTTCTCAATATAAATGAGGACATTATATATATAAAACGTCTATATGCAAAAGTAAATCTCTGAATAGTGTCCTGCAGGCTTGAGCTTTAAGATGCAATAGCACCCCATTCACCTCGCACGAAGACCTTTAATCAGTAATAAATAAGGTTTGCTGATATTATATGTAATACCTAGTAGGAATTTGCTTGTAAATCATTCACTGGGCTTATTAGCTATGGCTCTCCATCAGAACATAAAGCTACATTAAGCTAAGTACCACACAAGCAGCTGGGGGCATAGTTTCTGCCCCTCAGCCAGGAATTTCCTGGTGAAGCTTTTTGCCATTCACAAGCATTTAGCTAATATTTTTGAATTGGTTTTCATTACGTAACTTTTACAGATCCCTTTTCATTATAATTTTATTCATCGATTAATTCAGAGTTGTTTGATACCAGACAGTCAGAAAATGTGTACATCAAGTGCCGATACCAGAAACATGTTTGCTGTACGTTGGCTTCACAAGCCCTTCTTTCACATCCCATTTGAAAGTTTCCCATGTCAGCTGAGAAACACGCACCCTCACCTGGCATTTGTGCTGGCCCACCTCCACCATAGCTTTGGGATGGAGGTTGAGGATAGCAACCAAAGCTGGAGCCTCCAGGGGGTACGCCAAACCCAGGACCTGTAGGAGCTAGAAAAATAACCCAGTCAGTTGAGAAAGCAGAATAGGATACTGTGCAGCACAACTGTGACCCAAAACATTTTGAAATTAATTATACTAGCCTGACATTTTATAAAACAAAGATTTAAATAGCTATTACAAAACCCACCCATGGAGTGGAACTGTAGTAACACTTATTAGAAATTAAACAGGTCTGTCTGCTCCGATCTACTTTTATCTCATTTTCCACATCGCCGCCTCTTGTCCCCAGAAATAACATGCATCTTTAACTCTAGATTTACTTGGGAAACACAGTTTGCATCTCATCATTAACATTAACTTCTGAATGCAAAGCAGCAGCTGCAAGGCAGTGTGGGGGAAACTATAGCTTTTCCCATAGTATAAACTGCACTAGAGGTGCATTTTTAATGGAACAAATAGAATGTGCACCTAAACCCTCATAGAAAAAATCAATGAGTTACACACCCAAGGGCTCTTTGTGCCTTTGAAAACCTACCCCTAAGTGATCTGACCAGTACCTCCTAGTGAGGCAGTGGCAAAAATGGAAGCAAAACCTAGTTCTCCAGGCTGCTGCTTCAACCACTATATTCAGCTTCCTTTCTTTTCTGTATTTACAAACCCAGATACTGGCATTAGTTACAGTGGTGATAAACTGAGTCCCCTCCCCCAACCCCCGCCCCATTACCTCCAGGGTATGATGGCATTCCCCCAGGCTGGGGAGCGCCAGGGTAACCTCCTGGCACAGGGTATCCCCCAGATGCAGGGTATCCAGCAACTCCTGGGAATCCTCCACTTGGTGGTGCTGCAGGGTATGCACCACCTCCCATGGGAGGAAAGCCTCCAGGGACAGCAGGGTAGGGATATTGACCAGCAGGTGGATAAGCAGACTCTTGTCCTGTAGGCTGAAAACAGAGAAGAGATAACATGTATGTGCGTCTGCAACTCTGTAGTAAGAGATTATGGCTGCAATCCACTGGCCTGCGCACCCACATCCACGTGCAGTGCATGGGCCAGAATATGCACACTGCAGGCACCCGTGCACAACAAAGATGCAGCCTGGTCTGACCTTACAACAGGGGGGGAACCCCCATTCAATACAGACACCATGCACTCCTGAAAAGTCACCCCCTTCAAGAAATGTGGATATCAACATGCAAATTACCACTATGAAACATTCTGCTCAGATCTTCTCTTCTGACTTGGCCACTGCCAATGTTCCTGCTCCTGGACTGTGCTGCATAAAACCCTATGCTCTCTTCTATTTGGATCAGAGATTCCCAGGCAGAAGGACCATGACCCCAACGGATATACTTTGCATGTCTTTGTTGCTGTGACAGGGCAGCCGGTTGCATCACAAGAGGTGGTGGGCCTGATTCCAAATAAAAATACTCGGGGCAAAAAATTAAGGAGATCAGCAAAACCCTTTATGTACAGCGTACCCTTTCTCCCCGACAATAAAACAGCAGCGATATGGGTTTTGAATTGGAAAATTTTCCAATGCCCTAAATCAATTGGGATCTGATTTAGCATGTGTGTTTGATTCAAACAAACAAACATCAAGAAGTACACCATGTTAATTTTATGTGCTGAATAAATCTCAAAAGTTTTTCCAATAGCCAAAAGTAGTTGAACTGAAATATTTAGTTGGGTAAAATAATCAACAAAGCACACTTACTATGGTTTAAAATAAATGTTACATTCAAATGAATTGAGCGCTTGTTATTGGAATTACTTGCAAATATTTTGAAACATGACAGCTTAATAGCATACACTTCCCTTACATTGTTTAAATTTTAATTAAAAAAAAGTTAAGGCACTGAAAACTTAACATAATTTGGGGGCATTACCAACCCACAGGGGCGGCTCCCCTCCACAGAATTTGGGGCACTGCCCCCCTAGCACCGTGGGGGACCCCCGCCACGCCGTCATTGGGAAACAAAAAAATAAAAAAAAACTGCGCCGCCGCTTCTGACAGTAGCAGCAGCCTCTAACCTGCTTCAGAGGCTGCTGCTGCTGCTATCAGATCCTCTCCCCCTTCCGGGACCCACTCTCAGAGCACTCAGAGTGGGTCCCGGAAGGGACAAAAAGGCTGAGCTGCTCAGCCAGCCAAACGCGATTTGGGCGGCTGAGCCCCAGTCCACAGTAAGCATAGGACGTGCTGTGGAGGAAGGGGCTAGCCTTCTTCCATTGCGCCTAATGGGTGCAATGGAACTTCTCGCCTGGGCGCTTGATGCAAGCGCGCATGCGCACTGTTCCCTGCCTCAGTCACACGTGGAGTCCAGGTCAGGACAAGGCTGGCGGCGCGCTCTCAACAGCACACCGCCACCTCAGCCACTTGCTTCCCTGCTGCCGCTCTCCCCCCAATCTGCCACTCAGAGCAGCAGGGGTGGGGAGAGCGGCATGGCAGGGATTGGGAACTTTTTTTTTTTTTTTTTTTTTTTTTTTTTTAAACTTTTTTAATTCTTCGCTCCTCCCTCCCCCATC
>QEPC01002445.1:2655324-2686182 GCA_003113815.1 Sphenodon punctatus
GTGTGTGTGTGTGTGTATCTTAAATGCTTGTAAGTGAGGTTTAAGGTTGTCTGCCTGCTTTTAAACCTGGCAGAGGAGGTGATTGTATAACCTGCCTAACCTAACTGAAATTGCTTGATTAAATAATGTAATGTCCATCCAACGTTAACCCTTGGAACTCCTTGCTGCTGGGTTATGCCGCCCACTGTTGCCCTGGCTCCGCCCACCGTTGCCCGCCGGTGGCAAAGCCGCCAGCAGGCCTTACTGCCCCTCCAACCTCAATACCCACCAGCCGCCCCTGCCAACACAGCACGCCCCAAGAGCTGTGCATGTGTCACTGTTGTCCACTGAACTACTTCAACAGAGTTTAACTTTTAATGAGGGCACCTTCAGTTTCACTGTCACTATCTGTAGAAGTGCTTACACTACTTGTTAGTTCCAGTTCAAATTGAGGCCAATCTGATTCAGAACTGCTCAAGCCATGTACTCTGAAAATGTTTCAGCCCCACATCACTGATAAACAGGCATACCAGCTAATCGCAGTCCCAGAGAGAGTTAAAAATCACAGTTCGTTTCGCTTCCCGTGGCTGGGTCAAGAAGCTTCTTGGCCCATCAGCTTTACCCCAGCGTTCATCCCTTCCAGTACCCCAGAGAGCTCTCAAAAGCAGCAACTTGCACTCTGTCCTCCGCAGTGGCTGGCCCCAAACTCAATCCTTGGCCAGAACTCAGGCATTTCTACACCTCAGTGTGGGTGTGGCTACAGTCAAGCAATTTGGCTTAAAGGGCCAGTACTCAGCCTATACTCCGCCTATCTCTTATTCCCATAGTGCAAGTGACAGTGACAACTTCCCCCATTTTACATACGCACATTTATCACATAGACATATACAACAATGGGTGGAATCAAATGAGACAATAGCCCGCTAGAGTCAGTGTTCCATCCATTCAGTCCCCAATCAAGTTTAGCAGGTCCAGCCTAATAAGCAGGCATGTACTTGTGGTAGCTTCCACCCGTGGCACTAGCAATCTCCCTCCCATGGCCGCCTTTCAGCTGAGAGGTGCACTAGAGATCTCCCTTCACGCCTCTCAGCTGAGAGGCAGCCATAGGTGGAGAAAGATCTCTAGTGAGTCTCTTGGCCATGGGGAAGGGAGATTGCTATTACACCCACCTCTCTGCTGGCTGAGTGCACTAGGCAGGACTACGTGCTGGTGGACGTAGATGCCAGCAAGACTGTGGGCAAACCTAGTTGACGAAACACAGACACATGGGCACCCATTATCCCTGATTGGCCCACACGGTGGGTCCACGATGCCCCTGTACTCAGTCGTGATTGGCGGCTCTGTGGTGACCATGTAGAGGATGCCTAATAGATGGGTATGCAGGAACGTGCCTGGTGAAGGCTAATGTCGGCTATTGTCTTGTTTGATTCCACTCAGTAATAATACACAGTACTGCAGTACAGACAGTCACACAAATCGCAACATTATTTACACGATAAATATTTCGAGCAGGGTCCTGTCACACACACACCCCTTAGAAGGGTATTATCGGCATCCAAGCAATCTGCTCCGTATCTTGACAAAGAGCATTTCTGTTTTGCTCCCCAGGTCAGTATTGTACCCGAAACACGTAGAGCTGGAGAGCTAAGTACCGGCCCCTAATGTAAGGATTTTTCTCCTTCATCTGATCTAACCAAACCAAGGACTTGTGACCAGTTACCAAGATGAATGGGGTCCCCAACAGATAGAATCTTAGCATCTCTACAGCCCACCTTAACAGCTAAGCACTTATTTTCAATGGTGCTGTACTTTGTTTCTTGAGGGAACTGCATAGAGCTGACTCATAAAATAGGAGGCTCTTCTCCCTCCTTTTTGTGGCTTAACACAGCCCCTATCCCTACATCAGGAGTATCTGTTTGTACCACAAATGACTTCCCAAAACCTGGATTAATAAAAACTGGACCAGTACTTAGTATGCATTTTTACTCTATCCATGGCATCTTGGCCTTCTCCTTCCTTGCCCCCTTTTTTAACAAACTGGTCAATGGAGCAGTGATCTTCAAACAGTTGGGTATAAAGCATCTATAGTACCCAGCTAGTATCAAAAATGCTCATACATCTTTTGGGGGCCAGGACCTCCGTGATTGCCTTAGCCTTCGAGATCTCTGGCTTCACTTTTCCATTTCCTACAATGTATCCGAGGTATTTTGTTTCTTTGGCTGCCAATGAGCATTTCTTTGGGTTAACGGTCAACCCTGCCTGTGCAAACTCCTTAATTACTGCTTGTAGACGTGTTAGGAGACTCTCCCAATCTGGGCTACTGATGATAATATCACCCAGATATGGTGCTGCATACCCTACATGACTACTCAGCACAGTCCATTAATCTCTGGAAGGTGGCAGGGACTTCATGAAGCCCAAAACGGCATTGTGACAAACTGATACAATCATCGGGAGGTCACGAAAGCTCTTACATTTAAGATGCCTCCTCGACAGATTTTCCAGTACCGCATTGCCATAACAAGAGTGGCTTATGACTTTTGCCTTCCCCAGTTGGTCTAAGAGGCCATCAACCCATGGGATGGCGTAATTATCAAATGTGGACATCTTATTCAATTGTCTAAAATCTATACAAAAACAGATTCCTCCATCCTTGTTAGGGACAATCACTACCAGGGAACATCATGGGATCTTTGAGGGCTCTATAATTCCCATCTTTAGCATTTGAGAGATTTCCTGCTCCACTTCTGCCTTGTAATCCTCCAGGATCTGGTATGATCGCTCTGGCAAGGACTCCTGCTCACCAGTATATATTTCATGACAGATTAGATCCATCTTCCCTGATCAAAAAGGTGTATTCCAAGTCACTTAAAAGCTTGTCAAGGCCCTGGTGCTGTTTAATAGTAAGGTTAGCCCCTTGGCTAACTTTATAAGTGTCTTCTTGGGCCTTCAGCCTCCCATATACCTCCTCTACACGCTCCCATCTTTCCTTTGCACAAACTACTAGAGGTACTAGTGGTTTCTCACTCCACCCGTGGCCTTAAATTTATATGATACACCTGTTTTTTGTTCACTAATTCTATCTTATAACTGAAACTTGTCTGACTTGTCCAACTTGTCTTAGCACTAGTCCAACTTGTCTTGGCACCTCATATGGTCCCTACCATTTTGCTAGTAATCTATTCCGCCTGCTGGACCTACCTTTATATTTTCCCCTGCTAGCTGACCAAAATTGTCCTACTTTTGCATTTCCAATAAATAAATCAAAATATCAGGCTTTCCTGGCATCCATCCTTCCCAATATTCCTTTAGGATATCTAATGGGCCCCTTGGTTGTTGGTCATATAAGAGTTTGAAAGAAGAAATCCCTGTAGTTGATTGGGGTACCTCCTGATAAGCAAATAAAAGATAGGGGAATAGCCTCATGGTACAGCCTCAACATTTATTTAACATTCGCTTAAGTGTCTGGTTCATACCTTCCACCAGACCAGTAGTCTGTAGGTGGTATGGGTTTTTACAGATTGTTTTGATGCTTAGTTACTTATAGAGCTCTTAACAGTGCAGATTGGAAATTGGTTCCTTGGTCTATAATGATTTCTCTTGGGATGCCCACTCTACAAAACATCTTGACTAATTCCTCCGTTATACTTGCAGCCATAGCAGTCTGAAGGGATACAACCTCCGGATACCAGGTCATGTAGTCACAAATTATAATGTACCTATTTACCTTGGGAACTCCATTCCAATGGACCAACAATATCCATGGCTATATGTTCAAATGGGGCATCTCCCATTAGCATAGAAAGCAAGGAATACTGTTCCTTAGAGGTTACTGGAGCTACAAGCTGGCATTCAGGGCATGAACAGCACCATGCTGGCACCTCCCAATGTATATTTCTTTGTTTTCTCAAATTTCTAGGCTGCCCTCTCCTGCTACTGCAGCTCGGAGCAGCTCACAACATGTTAAGGCATAACAATATAACACAGTATCAATAAAAACAAGATACAAACAATATAAAAATTACAATAAAATACCTCCCACAATGGAGCTAAAAAACCCTCCCTCAACCTTTCCTAGCCCTCCACCTCGCCAAAAGCCCGGAACAGCCAGGTCTTACACTGTCTATGGAAAAAGGGGACGTCAGGGGCAAAACAGACCACCATCGGGAGGGAGTTTCACAGTCTTGGTGAGGCCACCGTCCTCATTGTCGTCACCCGAGATACTCGAGGAATCCTGAGGAAGGCACTCCCAGTCAACAGCAGAGGCCAATCCAGGACCCAGGGGTGGGGTGAGGCAATTCTGCAGGTAAGCGGAGCCCAGGTCGTAAAAGGGCTTTGTAGGTCAAAACCAACACCTTGAATCGGGCACAGAAGACTATAGGCAACTAGTAGAGACTGAAGCACTGGTGTAACGTGCTCCCGGCAACCCATCTCCGTGAGGTGGGCCGCCACGTTCTGCACCAGCTGCAGTCTCTGGACCATCTCCAAGGGTAGCCCTAGTAAAGCCCCACATATATCTGACCTATAAAACTGCTGCAGGATTCTATGTAGGGTTTCATCCCTTCCCATATGTCCTTCTAAGGGGCTCTCATGGGCTACCTGTAAACCATTTATCACAAAGCCTTTGCGATAAACTGATCCACTCTATGCTCCATTTTTGGGTGCTGACATCTGGCATAAGAGATTATTCTTAAACAAATAATAAAGACATTCCTGATCATTGAGTCCTTCTCATTTACTGGCCTTGAATAACGATGCCAATGTGTCATCTGCTCTTTGCAGGATACTCATATCCACCTTCTGGTCATGCCCATTTCTGTAGTTTCTTTTCTCCTTTGAATCTGGTTTCTCTATCCCAGGGTTCATCCCTTCCAGAACCCTGGAGAGCTCCCAGCAGCAGCATCTTGCACCATCTGAACCCCACAGTGGCTGGCCCCAGACTGGATGCTTGGCCAGGAACTCAGGCATTTATACCCCTCAGTGTGGGTGTGACTACCACAAGCAGTTTGACTTTAAGGGCCAGTATTCCCCACCATCTTTTATTACCACAGTGCAAGTGTTAGTGCCCACTTCCCCCGTTTTACACACACACATTTATCACACAGACATCAACAACAAAAAGAATACATGGTACTGCAGTACAGACAAACTACAACACTATTTACACAATAAACATTCAGAGCAGGGTGCTGTCACAGTTGCAATCTGGGGTCATGGGATGATACAGGGTCTTTACAAAAAGCAGCAACAATTTTCCTGGCGTTTATTTCCTAAAATTACGGTACTATAGGCATCTATCTGGTATCACTGTGTGCAGGAATGTTGGGAGTTCAGAATTCTAAATCAGTTTAGAATCTGTAACGTTACCAGGGTTAACCTAGTGACCTGGCGTACAGCATACAACCGTTGTCCCATGGAATATAGAATGGTTGCTTCTTTTTGTAAAAACCCTGTATATTGCAGGCAAAAACTTGTCAACTTCTCTTCTGGACAACCACTCCCACCTCTGCTGTACCTGTGTCCACAAGTGAAAACCCACCTCACCCTTTTGCGAGTAGGAGTCACACCTGCAAACAGGCTGGGGAATTACATACCTACATGCAAGAGCTATTCCTGTCCTATACATACCCTATGGTATTCCTGTCCTATACCTAGTTGCATGCCTAAAAATGCACCATTACTCCTCACTTAAGATGAAAAGAGCAGTCATTTTCCCTTTCCTGGCTTCCTGCTATTGATTTCAAAACTACTCACTGTATTAAAATAATATTATTTTAGTGGACACAGCTTCTCCTAAAAACATTTTTCCCACTATTGTTGTAACAGATGCCCAGCACAGCAGTAACTGAAAAATTAAGGAACAAATAGTTCACTTTTTTTTTCAGATTATCTGCTTGCACTTTCGACAGCACTTTAGACAATATGTTTTCATGATTTTCCTTGTTTATACTAATCTTTTGCACAACAGGATGGCATGAACATAAGATAGGAAAATGTGATTGACAAAGATAGATGGGGTTAAGGGCTGGGGTAGTATTGGAAACTATATTTTTGAAAAATCTACTATTTTAGGCTGTATGTGTAGCTTTAAAAGATAGTTCCAACCTCTCCCCAGTTTCTCCATTGTTATGAAAGCAGCAGCAGCAGCACCACCACCACCCATCCACCCCCTCAGGAATATTGTGCTGTATATTACAGTAGAACTTAAGTTTTCTTTAACCTTGCCATGAGTTTTACCTTTTTTCCACCTTTTGTTTGGTGCAATATGGCACGATGGCTGCTGCGCCATTAACCTCCAATCATGCACTCACACCTAAAGTTTTCTGACTCTTGGTCATCTGGAGGCACCAGGCCTCTGGATGAACTGAAGCAGCTGCAGGAGGTTGGGGGCCAGAACAGAGCCAGAGACCCAGCTTCCCTGCTCTCTCCACTCTGCCTCCCTGCAGCTGTTCTTTCCCCTTCCCCGCCCCCCTCCAACATATGCATACCAGAAGCAAGGATCCCAAGGGGTGGGAGGCTAAGTTTGGAGTGGCTGACCACAGAAACAGGAAAAGCAGGGAATAAGGTGGCTGTAGCAGGACAGAGCACAGAAGGAGACAAGCGGTATGGCAATCTCCTTCCTCCTCTGCTTGGGCAGATTTGGACACACACACACCCCCCCCCCCAAATAAACGCTGCTCCCAAGACAAGATACAGGAGTATCCCCGAGATTGATTTATTTATTTAAATTGAAAACCAGAAAAGTAAAACGAACTGAAAAGTTACAGATTAGCCATCACAACTGAGGTGTGCTTCTGTCAAGCTAGTGAGTAAAATCATAGCATCTTCAGACATCATGATATGCCCTGAATAAATGTCCTCATCCGAAATTTACCACCTCACTATAAAAGATGTTTTTTAAAAAAAAAATTAAATTGCCTAGGATTTATGCATTCAAACTCATGGCTGCCAGGGCGAAAGACCAGAAATTTAGGATTAATATGCTTCTCATTAAATTAACAAGCAATTCCCACAGCCAGCAGCATCACAGGGGCAGCCATCACAAGGGCGTTGGCAGATACACTGCAAGCACAAGGCATTTCCAAGAATGATAAAAGCACAGCATACTTACAGGATATCCCGGGAAAGCTGGGTAGCCAGAAGGGGGGTATCCTGGGTAGGACATTCTGTAAGAGTTTAAGATACAGTGGTGTGGGTTATTCATGTGTGCCCGCTATCTTGCTTAGGAGGTCACAAATTTATGAGTTACAATGGCTTTGCCAGATGCCTAAAAATAAACCCTACATATTTTCATTTCTCTTTTCAGAAAGATGAACTAAAGGAAGAACAAACAACAATAACCAAGTCCTAAAGGATGCTGAGCACTCCGCTCCCACAGCCCTCCATTTCTATCATGGTTAAGGACAGTTGAAATCTTGCAGGCCCTTAAAGAGTAGTTTCTTATCCTGTTTACCTTAGATAAAAAATAGTTTATCCCATAACTGTTTACTTTCAGCATTGGAACAAGCATCTGTGTTACACAATAGAGAGCAGAGAGAGAACAAGTAGTGGAATTAAACTAAAAATCCCTCAAACTACCAACAGAGAGTGATGGGGAAAAACTCCATACTGAAATGAAAGGGATTAAGTGTTCCTTTAGCACACCCAAGACAAAATAAAATTATTTTTAAAAGAGTCTGGATAATGTTCCAGCTCAACAACTGCTTAACCACACTAGCAAAACAAGGTTTCTAAACCATATCTTTATTTAGCTTTTGTGCATGTATGTTGTGTACAAAGTGATTTGGGTAGTTGATTAATATACTTCAGTTACCTGCACTCTCCAAGATCACTTGCAAAATGTTGTCAGTGAACATGCAGTAAAATGAACATGGCCATTTAAATGAAAGATTCTAACCTTTAAAACTTCTCCTGTGGCGAGCATGAGTCACCACTCGAATTCAAACGCTCTGCCGCCATTAGTAACACCACAACAACTACGTACAGCGTGAAAAAGTTCTACAAGGATCGAAGTTTCAACCCAAAGCAAACACGGTTGTCATAGAACAAACTGAAAATTGAGACAAACCAATGATGCCAAATCCATTAATTACCATAGGGCAAATAGTACACAAATGCCAGGCAAGGGCACAGTGGAATGGGAGGATAATTCAAGGAAATAAGCCTCAAAGTCTTGCTTTGTAAGTAGAATAGAGTCATCAAGTTGGAAGTGATCTCAGAGGTCATTTAGTCCAACCCCCTGCTCAATGCAGGAAATCTACAGCTACAGCATCCCTGACAGATGGCCGTCCAGTCTCTGTTTGAAAACCACCAGTGAAGGAGAGCCCACCACCTCCCTTGGCAATTTGTTCCACTACCGAACAGCTCTTACCACCAGGAAGTTCTTCCTAACGTTTAACCGAAATCTGCTTTCTTGTAATTTGAGCCCGTTATTTCAAGTCTTGCCTTCAGGGGCAAGGGAGAACAAGTCTTTGACATCCTCTGACACAGCCGTTCAGGTAGTGAAAGACCACTATCGTCTCTCCCCTTTGTCTTCTCTTCTCTAGGCTAAACATATCCAGCTCCTTCAACCTTTCCTCAGAGGACTCAGGCTGCTTTTAAACGAGGGCGCGCTGAAGCGCCTCCTCAACGCCGCATTAAAGCAAAGCCGCCGGAAGTGACGTTCTCCCCGTTGCCGGCGACGGCTGGAAATACGGGGCTTTGGAGCGGCACATTCTTAAGCCAGATAATTGAACACTTAAGAACGCGCCGCTGCAAAGCCCCGTGTCTCCAGCCACCGCCGCCGGCAACGGGAGAACGTCACTTTCGGCGGCTTTGCTTTAATGCGGCGTTTGGGAGGCACTTCAGCGCGCCCTCGTTTAAAAGCAGTGTTAGTTTCCAGACCATCTCTGTCGTCCTCTTCTGAACCTGTTCCAATCTGTCAATGTCCTTCTTAAAGTGCGGTGCGAAAAACTAGACACAGTACTCCAGATGAGGTCTGACCAGCGCAGAATAGAGCGGAACTATTACTTCTCATGACTTGGAACTGATGCTTCTGTTAATGCAGCCTAAAATTGTGTTAGCCTTTTTTGCAGCTGCATAACACTGCTGACGCATGTTCAGTTTGTGATCAACTCCAGTCCCCAGATCCTTTTCACATGTATTGCTGCCAAGCCAGGTATCCCCCATCCTGTATCTGTACATTTGATTTTTCTTACCTAAATACAGAACTTTACATTTCTCTCTGTTGAACTTCATTTTGTTAGTTTCAGCCCAGTTTTCCAATTTATCAAGATCATTTTGAATTTTATTTGTGTTTTCTAAGGTGTTAGGTATCCCTCCCAGTTTTGTGTCATTTGCAGATTTAATAAGCATTCCCTCTACTCCCTCATCCAAGTCATTAATAAAGATCTTGAACAGTACAAGGCCCAGGACAGAGTCCTGTGTCACCCCATTCGACAGCTCCCTCCAGATTGATGAGGAGCCATTGATGAGCACTCTCCGAGTACAGTTCTTTAACAAGCTGTAAATCCACCTAATAGTATTATCATTTAGCCCACATTTTACCAGCTTGTCAACAAGGCTATCATGGGAGACTTTGTCAAATGCTTTGCTGAAATCAAGATATATTACATCCACGGCATTCCCATGGTCCACTAAACTAGAAACTCGATCCAAAAAGGAAGTAAGATTAGTCTGGCATGACTTATTCTTGATAAAACCATGCTAGCTTCTATTAATCACTGCATTGTTTTCTAGATGCTTACAGCCCGACGGCTTTATAATCTGTTCTAGTATCTTTCCAGGTATCAATGCAGGCTGACCAGTCCCGATTCTCCTTTCCCTGCTTTTTGAAGATAGGGACAACATTTGACCTCCTCTAGTCTTTTGGCACCTCACCTGTTCTCCAAGAGTTCTCAAAGATGATAGTGGTTCTGAAACTACATCAGCAAGGTTGTTCAGTACCCTAGGATGTAATTCATCCAGTCCCAAAGACTTGACCCCATTTAGAGTAGCAAGGTGTTCTCTGACCAACTTTTTATCTATCCTGAGCTGCAATCCTTACCACTCATCATTCATGCTTCTTCTGCCAGGTTGGACACAGTTTCCCTTTTGGGAGAAGATGGAGGCAAAATAGGAGTTGAGCCGTTTAGCCTTCGCTTTGTCACCTGTTAACATTTCACCATCTTCACCGAGCAGTAGCCCTACTGCTTCCTTTTTCTTCCTCTTCTGACATAACCGAACCCCCCCTTTTTGTTCTTATTAGCATCCCTCACTAGCCTCAGCTCATTCTGTGAGCTACAGACCAGTGAGCTTGGTAGAGACTATTGTATGCATCTTCCAGACCATAGCCAACTCCACTTTAATGACCCTTATATTGACTGGGCGAATGTCACCTCAGGGCATGATGGAGAGAGAAACTTTCTAGACACCATAAATGACTGCTCCTGGAGCAGCGAGTTCTGGAACCCACTAGAGAAGTGACTCTGAACCTAGAGCCTAGTGGAGTGCATGATCTGGTGCAAGGGGTAACAGTAGTGGAGCTGCTTGGCAATAATGTTAATAATACAATTAAATTCAATACACTTTTTAAAGGAAAGAATGCCCGATAAAACAAATGTAATAACGTTTACATTTAAAAGGGGGAACCATGCAAAAGTGAGGAAGAGCAGCTGTGAGGATCAAATGTTTGCAAGAGGCATGGAGACCATTTAAACACACTATTTTGGAGGTCCAGATTACATGTATTCCACAAATAGAAAAAAGCAGCAAGAGGACCAAACATAAGCCAGCATGGGTAAAGAGGTAAAAGGCCACTAGAGCCAAAAAGGTGTCTTTTAAACAATAGAAAGGTAGTCCAAATGAAAAAAAATAAGAGCATAATTTAGATGTAAAACCTTAATAAGTCAAGACCAAGAAAGAATTTGAAGAGCAACTTGCTAAAGATGCAAAAATTAATAATAAAAATGTTTTCAAGTACATTAGAAGCAAGAAGCATGCTTGAGACATGGTTGCGCCATTAGATGACCAGGATGTAAAAGGGATATTCAGTGAAGATAACGCCAAAGTCAGAGGTAAAGAAATGCCCCATCTGGTAAGGGTTTATGGGATCAATTCCAATTGGTGATGTCTGCTAAGGGGATCTGTGCAAGCCACAACTTGTGAACTGGACCCTTGCCCGTTCTGGCTGGTCAAGGCCAGCAGGGAGACAGTGGGGCCATTACTGGCTGGGGTGGATCAATGCTTCCTTGGGGGAGGAAAGGTTACAGAGTCCCTTAAGGGGGCTGTGGTCCAACCCCACCTTAAAAAAATAATAATCTTTGGACACTGATTCCACGGTGAGCTATCAGCCTGTCTCTAATCTTCCCTTTTTAGGGAAGGTTATTGAACAGGTGGTGGCTCGTCAGCTGCAGGCGCATCTGGACCGTATCCGTTTTCTAGCTCCTTCCCATTCTGGTTTTCACCCAGGTTATGGCACTGAGACTGCACGTGTCCTTGGTCAACGACCTCCGAGTGGAACTGGATAAGGGTAAATCAATCCTGTTGGTTCTGCTCAAGCTTTTGGCGGCATTTGACACAGTGAACCATGAGGTGCTGGTGACTTGCTTGTGGGACCTGGCTGGGTTGGATGGAATTGTTGGTTACAATGGTTCCAGTCCTTCCTAGAGGGGAGATCTCAACGGGTGGTTCTGGAAGATTGTACATTTTCTCCCAGAGGTCTCCCGCGTGGGGTCCCGCAGGATTCTATTCTGTCCCCCCTCTTGTTCAATGTCTATATGTAGCCATTGGGAGGGTTTGTATGCAGATGGGGATTTCATTGTCATCAGTATGCTGATGACACGCAACTATATCTGTCTTTTTCATCTGACCCAGGTTCTACAGTCTTGGTGCTTTCCCAGTGTCTGACAGCTGTGATGGACTGGATGAGATCGAGCCAATTGAATCTCAACAGCCAGGTCTTACAATGTCTGCGGAAATAGGAGAGGTCAGTAATCAAGCGGACCTCCAACAGGAGGGAGTTCCACAGCCGCGGTGCAGCCACAGAGAACGCCCTCCTCAGGGTGGACCCCCGGGAAACACCAAGGACACCCCTGGCCGACCTCAGGGGCCGATCCAGGACCCATAGGGTGAAGCAGTCCTGCCGGTAGGTGGGGCCCAAGCCATTTAGGGCTTTAAACGTCAGCACCATCACCTTGAATTGGTCCCGGAAACCTATCGGCAGCCAGTGCAGAGAGCGGAACACCGGTGTAATGTGCTCGCATCGGCCCATCCCAGTCAAGATGGGCCACCGCATTCTTTACCAGCTGCAGCTTCCAAGCCAGCATCAAGGGTAGCCCCCATGTAGAGTGCATTGCAGTAATCCAGTCTTGAGGTAATAAAAGCATGCATGATTGTGGCCAGGTCCGAGTCAGAGACATACGGCCTAAGTCGACACACCAGATGTAACTGGCAGAATGCCCCCTTCGCCACAGTCACCACCCAAATAGAACTGTGGGTCCAGAAGCATCCCCAGACTCCAGACCTGCGAAGCCAGGGAAGGACGGACCCCATCAATGATGGGGGTCATTACGCCCCCTGGCCTTCCACACAAACTATCACCTCTGTCTTGTCAGGATTTAGCTTCAGGCAGCTCGCCCTCATCCAAACCCCCACAGCCGACAGACACCAGGTAAGCACTGAGACTGACAGGCCTGAGTTGGAGGAAAATGAGAGATATAGCTGGGTGTCATCAGCATATTGAGGACATCTCACCCCGAACTCCCTCCCCCAAAGGCTGCATGTACACATTGAACAAGAGAGGGTATAAGATGGAACCCTGCTGAACCCCACACGAGGCCCCCCTGGGGGGGGGGGGATTGAGAACTCCCCCAGCACCACATGCTGGGTTCTCCCAGCCAGGAAAGAGCAGAACCATTCAAGAACAGTCCCACTAATCCCTGCCCGGTCCCGCAGCAAGCAGCTCACGATCAATGATATCAAATGCAGCCAAGAGATCTAAGAGGGTCAAGCGACCCCAATCCAACTCACAGGAGAGATCGTCGGCCAATGCCACAAGTGCAGTCTCCATGTCATAACCCAGGCGAAAGCCTGACTGTAAGGGATCAAGAAAATTGACCCGGTCCAAATGCCCATGAGCCTGCCAAGCCACCACCCATTCAATAACCTTCCCTAAAAAGCCAGGACGGATTCCAACCTGGCCACTGTTATCCATGCATTTGTCAACTCGACGCTAGACTAGTGTAATGCACTCTATGTGGGGCTACCCATGGTGATGGTTCGGAAGCTGCAGCGAATGCAGAATACAGCGGTCCATCTGCTCACTGGGACAGGTCGTCAAGAGCACATCATGGCGGTGCTCTGGGCACTGCACTGGCTGACTATAGTCTTCTGGGCCCAATTCAAGGTGCTGGCCTATAAAGCCCTAAACAGTCTGGGTCCTACCTACCGGAGGGACCGCCTCACTTCCTGGGCCCCTAGGCAGCCCCTGCGGTCATCGGGGGCTGCCCTCCTGGAGGTTCCCCACTGTAGATGGGAGGGGACCGACAGGCGGGCATTCTCGGCGGCTGCTCTGGTGTTGTGGAACTCTCTCCCAGCTGAGGCCCGCCTCAGCCCAAGCCTTCTTGTGTCCCACCTTCAGTGTAAGGTGAAGGGGAGGGTCAAGTGTGGGTTGATGTTCTGTGGCACACTATTTTATTTTATTTTTAACATTTTATACTTATGTAATTTATATTATTATATTTTTACTGTATTTTTAATGATATTATTTTTAGCCACACTGACCTGCCTGAGGCAGGAAAGGGCAGCATACAGATCTATAAATAAATAAAATATAAAATAAAATAAAATGGCAGATGAAATTCTATGTTAACTAGTGCAAAGTGACGCACATAGGGGGAAAATTAGCCGTACGCAATCCTGGGTTCTAAATTAGGTGTTACCATTCAGGAAAAGGATCTTGGAGTGATTGTGGACAATTAATTGAAAACAACAGTTCAGTGTGCAGTAGCAGCAGTTAAAAAGGCAAACAGCATGTTAGGAATTATTGAGAAAGTGATGAAAATATTATAATGCTGCTATATGAATCTATAGCGTAACTACACTTTGAATATTGTATGCATCCCATCTGAAAAAGATATAGTAAAGGAAAAAGGTACAGAGAAGGGGAGTAAAAATTATGAAGGGTATGCAATGGGTTCCATATTTAGAGAAGCTCAATAGGTTAGGGCTCTTCAGTTTGGAGAAGAAACAACAGATGTGATGTGATAGAAGCTTATAAAATCATGTGTAGCATGGAACACATAAATAGGGAGCTGTTATTTACCCTCTCAAATAATCCTAGAACCAGTGGACACTATGAAACTGGCAGCAGATTTAACACAAACACAAGGAAGTACTTTTTCACTCAACATACAATTATTTATTTACTAGATTTTTACCCCGCCCCTCCTGAGAACAGATCAGGGCGGCTTAGTTCTTGTGGAACTTGTTGCAGAAGATGTTGAGAAGGGCAATAGCATAGCTGGGTTTAAACAAGGATTGGACAAGTTCCTGGAGGATAGGACCACAAATGGCGATTCATCAAGTAGATCAGGGGTTGCAACCTCTGACTATCAGCAGCTAGGGAATGATCATTCTATTTGACCTGTTGAGTACTCCTCCAAAGCAACCCTGACCACTGCATGAGACTGGATGCTGGGCTCAATGGACCGTTGGTCTGATATGGTATGGCATTTATATTCTTATAACAGGTTAAAAAAAATCTTTTTAAAAACTATGTTTTAACCCAATTTAACCCACTGAATACTGAGAACAAAAGGTGAAACACACACATATCTAAGATAACATCAGCTGAAAGGAGGGTTGTCATTCTCTTATTTTCAAAATAAGAAGAGACAGGTACTATACAAATGGTTTGTCACTATCATATACAAATGCACCTGTCTCCTCTGTTAGCTTACACCTCTCTCCCCTCTTCCTTCCTCTCTATATACTCCACTAATTTTGGCAGCCCATTTCATAGCATTTGATGAAGTAGCCTCTTGCCTACAAAAGCTCATGGTCTCTTTCAGTTACTCTTATAAGGTGCTATCTTCTTGACTTTAGACTAACACAGCTACTACCTCTGTTCTGTTACCTTCATTACTCTTTTTCCTTTTCATCTGTTTATTAACCTTTTGCACACTGTCTAAATCCTAGCCTGTTAGCTCCTTGGGGCAAGACTGTCTTATGTGATTTGTTTGTATAGCACTTCATTCAGCAAAACCCTAACCCCGGTTTGGATTTTTTAAGCTCTACTAGTACAGAAGTAATTATTTTATGTATTTTTCCTTTTGATCTGTTGCTTTTTAAAAATATTTCTTTGAAAATAAAATATGGAAAGGGCGGGGGAACCCCAGTAACAAAGTTTAAATTAATTGATTGGTGGCGGTGTTTTCAGTAGCTATGCCGATCTTTAAAAAATACCACAGAAACACAGATGAATTTGTGACTAATTCCCAAGCAGGGTACAAGCATGGCTGTGAAACAGTTCTCAAAGGTTATGTGACTTGACAGTAACATTTGCTGAAAGAGCTACCAGTATATTTAGATGCTTTCTGGGAGAAATCAAATGATTTGCATAATATGAGACTAAGTGCTTATTAAACATTAGCCAGCTCTGTTTCCACAGCACATGGCCTCACTTATCTCAGCATGCCTTCCAGTATCCTGCAGCAAAATGGAGACCTCGCCCTTAAGGAAGTTTCATAATACAGACTCACCCAATAGAATTGCTAACATTGGGGACTTTAAGTGTTTTCACTTCAGGATTTAATTTTTAAAAGTTTGCAAGACATCAAAGGCAAGATAGCCATAATCCTAATTTAAAAGTTTTGTGCAAATATGCTCAAGACTCAGCCAATTATTTTGCCCAAGTGAGTCTCAAGGTAGAAATCACAATTTTACTTCTTCATACCCTGGAAGTATCTTCTAAGTATTACAATATTTTTCCTGGGTAAAATTCTACCCCAGGAATTAATCAGCTTCAGTAGTAACTCGAGAGGATTTTTAAAATAAATACATTTATAACTGGAGAATACAAAAAAGCCTTTCCCTTGCAAAGGAAGGTGTCGATACCAGCAGTTTCATTCACACCAATAAACAAAAGGCTCTGCCCTCTGTGCAGATAGTTTTAGTCCAAATAGGAACTAAATGTGATGAAGTGCTTGCCTTCCCTTGTCAGAATATAACTCATGCTGCTATTGCTACTTATAGCTTTCCCCAAAAACAGTAGAGTTAAAATAAAGACAAGATTGGTCCTCTGCTTCTATTCTCAACACAGAACAACAGACATGAGAAGAGTTATGACAGTTTTACTCTGACACTGCTATTTCAAAGAGTTAGCCATGGGAAAAGTAACACTGATGTGGTCCTCCCTTATTCCCTAGTTTTCTTATTGGGCATATGGCCCCTTCAAATGTCTGGTCCACTATCACAGTCCTAAGTAAGAGAATACCACTAGAGAAGTGGTTCTTAAACCGAGGTTGTGCAGGGAAAGGGGGAGGTATTTGCTAGCTCCATATACTGAGTGAGCAAGGGAGAAATTGCCAAAATAATGAGGTGGCAAGGGGGAAGAGAGTCAAAGAGAGGGAAAGCAATAGAAAGGTGGGAAAGAGGACAAGAATAGAGGAGCAAGGAGTGTGCGTATGTATGTGGCGAAGATAGCGGCCTCAACTACCACAGATGAGCAAGAGACTAGGGGTGTGGGGTATGGTTCAAAAACGTTTGAGAACTACTGCACTAGAGACATCACTACAGAACTCTTCATTGTCAATTTGTAGGAAGCATGAATCCCTAAAGCTATTAATACGACTGAGTCTTTGATCTGTTCATTTACTAACACCTCTTCCCCAATACTTTTTGTCCTCTCTAAAGTTTGCTCCCTAGCAAAAGTTACAGAAAAAGGACATGAAACTAAAGACAGACGTCACAATGAAAATGCAGTAGAAGACGCTTGTAAGCAATACCATTATTGGTCTAAGTTTAAAATTAAGCAATAAGCTCTGGATGCTCCCATTTTTCCTGTATCCAGCAGAAAGTTCAGGAAGTGAGACTTCCAAAGAAAGTACTGGAAATTCACCTTAATTCAGATACCACAAGTAAATGGCAAGACAGAGCTGAAGGAAAAGCTAGGCACACATAAGTAAACATTAAAATCAGGTGGGACTAGAATGAGGCATGAAAACATTCTCTGGCTTCCACTAAGCTTTTTAATTAAGGAAAAATCTTTCCATATTTCTCAAATTTCTCATTCCTCCCCAAGTCTCTACAAGAGGCATAAACAGAGTTAGTCTAGTTCAAAAATATCAGAATGTACTTTAAATTATAGAACTCCTGCCCAAATACAAGTTCTGTTTTGAATGATTTTTAAGGACAAACTGACTGGGAAGCCTCAGCTCGAGATGGCTACTGGAAAAAGCATATGAAAAGCCAACCAGAACCCATAGCAAACAGCTGCAAATTCTTTCCAGGGAAAACAAGAGTGAAGTTGGTAAAGGTGCCTCTTCCTGCCCAAGCTCTCTGTTGGACAAGGAGACAGTACTACAGAGGGATATTTGGGTGACAAACTGCCCTTCAATCTGACCCCCTTCGAAAGACGTCTCAGGGAGGACACACAAAATGTATGCACCACTAATCGGGATTTTGTAGCATTGTGAAATCAGGATTTGAGTTCCACTTGTAGGAAGTTAAAGATAATCCAATACATAATTAAAGGCCATTCCTTACAAATGACGGCAACACATTCAGCTCATACCCTTGAGGAAGCTAATCCACAACAGGGCAGGCTGCGTATGTAAGTACGTATGTATAGACAGGGCTGTAACAGGCCACCTCTCCTGCGGGGCTGGGACGAGGGTATACGTATCGGTATTACCGCCTCCTGCAGTCAGGAGCTGGGCCAAAGCAATAGCTATAATAGGGACAGCTGGTTCAGCCGCACAAACCCTCGGGCGGCGGGCATGCATGCGCCCAGGCGAAGCGGTGCCTGGAGTAGGGTGGGGCAATTCCAGATTTTCCACCAGTGCCCATGCCGAGCTACTCCCCTCGCTGGGACACCCCAGCTGGACACATATGGCCGCATCCTCCCAAATTTAAGGGGGCTTCACCAAGGACAGGAGTGTCAGTCCACGGGGGCCTCATCCGAACGGGGAGGGGGGCCTCGGCTGTTTTCCCCCACGGAGAAGCGCGGCCCGGGAGGGGGGCACTGGCTCTAGCCTAGTGAGATACTTGTCGGAAGAAACAGCCTCGCTGCTCGCTCGCTCGCTCTCCCCAGACCCTCAACGCGCCCCAAGCCTGCAAGGGGGAGTGGGGGGTGAAAGGGACTCTCTCCATTCACTCACCTGAGGCACTAAAATCCGAAAACCTCCAGCTACCCACGGCGCCGCCCGCAAAATGGAGGCACCCGGGCCAGGCCCTCCCTTTCCCAGAAACCCGCCCTAGCACCACCCCCAGGACTCGGAAGGAGCGAGCTCGGCTGCGGCCCCCTCGGGGCACAAGGGGGGGGGGGGGACGCCGCTTCCCTCCACTCCCGTCAGGTGCGCCGAGCGGCCTCGCACACCTGGGAAAAGTGAGGCAAGACCCCTCCCAAAGGCCGGTGCGACCTTGAGCCCCTCAAACGCCTTCCCCGCATAGGGCAGCTGCTAGAGGACGAGCCGATGATTTACTTCCAGCCAATCGGTATCAAGAGTGCGTTTGTAAACTTCAGGATAAAGGAGGGGCAGCAGCACCCCCCCCTCCTAAAACTTTTCCCGTGCTCCCACTTGTATAGGGGCATCCCAGCCTTTGGGGGAGGGTCGGGGGCTTGCCACCGCCACTAGCCTCGCTCCAATTCTCACCGTGGCAAAGGCATCGCTGGACTGGGATGAGCCTTGGTGCAAAAGATAGTTTGGGGCGCGTGCTCACCCCCCACTAGGGGGACGTTGCAGCACTAGGGAGCGTGGGGACCGGTGTAGCTACACCATTGGCAGCTATTCTAGCTACCCCGTTGCACAGGGAACACATGCTAGGGAAACCAGTTTTTAGGTCCCTACTACATCCACACCCATAAAAAGTGTCACATGCTGCAATCTCTACGCAGCAATGACAGCCGTGACTCAAGCCTTGGAGAGACCTTTGATGTACCGTACAGCCTTTTCCCTCAATTAACATAGGAGGCATTGTCTTCCCTGTAAACATGAACAACTTTGAGGTTTTCTGGATATGGGGGCTATTACAGTAGGGGATGCAAATTTGCACCCCCTGCAATTCCAGAGTTATGGGGATAGGGCTTATATGAGTCAGTATCCCCCACAAATTTTAGACGAGAATTAAACCCATGTTCCCTGTCTTGCCACAGCTCCTCCTTCCTTCCACAAACTCCCACTGAGGAGCACAACATGCTGTCACTTCCACCCACACATAGACAGCCAAAGAATGAAAGAACTGTAGGGTTGAAAAGAAACCTCAATCATCCAGGTCAATCCAATCCCCTGCTCCAAGGCAGGATACCTTCTACTTATGCAGTGCTGAAGAACCTCCACACCAAGCTTCACCACCAGCCCATGGGAGCCTGCTGTTCACACATCTCTAGGTCCATTGAGAGACCTCAATGATCTCTCACTGTGTGGTATGTTGTGGTTTTAGGGTATAAAATGTTCAAGGTTCAAGAACCTCCAGGTTCAAGAGGATATGAAATGTTCAAAGTTCAAGAACTTTGGGGTTCAGGAACTTCCAGACCAAGGTTCACCTCCAGCCCATGGTAGCTTGCTCTCCACACAACATCTCTAGGTCCATTGAGAGACCTGTGTGATATTTTGTGGGTTTAGGGTATGAAATGTTCAAAGTTGATGGAATTGCATATCAGGAAACTTATTTGCATTAGTTCTAATTTTTGTCAAATTGCACAATTTATTCTACTTTCAGAAGTTGGATTTTATTTTATTTTTTGTTCCAGATCACATAAGGCCTGGATAAAGAACTGCTTCACAGGCATCTCTTACAAGGTTACCTTCGTTAAAAGCTTGCCTGATGTCAACAGGGTGTGTCAGAAGAGTTAGTGTGAGAAGAACTTCAGCTGCCGCCAGCAGAAAGAGAGAGAAGTCATCCCAGGCTGCAAAAGTGGAGATCCCCTCCCCCACATAGAAAATCAAGAAGGGGAGGTCTCCCTCATGTCAGGCCCTTGTTACACCAGTGCTTGTGGCTGTAGAAAAAAAAAAAGCTTGAAAATGTGACAACTACAGCACTTCATAAAGGCATAGAAACCACAGAAGGCAGCAAAACAAAATAAAGTCTCTTTACATTTTAAGTAAGCCTGTCTCTTTTTTGATCATCTGGGGTTAAGCAATCCCAGCCACAATCCACAAAGCCCTTATTCTGGAGTTGTCCCATTGAAATCCACAATGCCTCAATGGGACTACTCCAGAGTAAGTAAGGGGTTTGTGGATCACAGCTCAGTACTAGATCAGTAAAATAGATCATTGAGATCAGATGTTTTTACTGTTTAACATTTTTAAAATATCTGTACCACAGAAGCTGGATGAATTACTTCAGATTTACACTTTTAAGAGAGGTCAGAGTCTGCCCTACTTTGCGGGTTGAGACACTGGCTAAATCTATTTTGCTGTTTACCAATATATCCTGTATCAATTAAAAGTTATTTCTTATGTATTCTTGTGTACAAAGTGTTTGTTGGTATAGAGTTGCATGCAACAGCAAACCACGGAGGCAGTGGGAAATAGCAAGGCAAGACTGCCGTAGTTGGATTGAACCTTTAGCATACATTTCCAGCAGCTGAGACAATCCAACTAAAACCTCTATTGAAGGTTCAGAGTGTTTCCTTGTACATATTACACTGGCCTAAGAATGAGTATATATTACATGTCCTGTTAATCTCCGTGCCCTCTTTATGCAATATGCCTGACTTTCTTACCTTGCTCTTACTTTCTTGTATAAATTCAAGCCTTCCCTTTCAAGGAAACATTTTTTTTCTTTCAATTTCTTAAAGAAGTGTTTTTAAACAGGTAAAACTTTCACCCCTGTTGTCATACTGTTGCATCAAATCCTCTCGCTACTAGTTCTCTATTTAAACAGTAGCCACTGTCACACGGACAGGGGTGGATGGATGTGCTCAGGTAGGGGCGGGTCCTGACAGGGCCTCCTCCAGTTTTCCAGATGGCCCCATGGATGGAGATGGTTGGACTGGAACACCCAGCAGTGGGTGCGGCCGCCTGTGTGAAAACGGCCTCTGATTACGGGAGGGCCTGTGCCTTACAATTTGAAATCAATTTACCAAGGAACAGCAGGGCGGAAGGGGGGGGGTTAGAAGCAAACTGGTGAAAGACGACATGAGCTTTTGGAGGCAAAAAGCTATTTCACCAGATGCTAGCAGCAGGTAAACAATCCCATACAATCAGAGTAGAATGTGGTCTGCCACCTGCCACACTCCTCCATTGTTACACCAGTGCTTGTGATTGTAGAGAAAAAGTTTGAAAGTGTAACTGCAGCATCCCATAAAAGCTCACAAGCCATAAAGAGGCAAAATTAAAATTATGATATTTAAAACAAAACAAAACAAAACCTGTGTATTTTTAAGACAGTCTCATGATTTTTGAGCATTTGGGGTTAGCAACCCTAGCCACTAGGGATGGGCGAACGCAGTTCGGAGTTCGGACCGAACTCTGTCTGTTTGGTCGACCGAACCGAACTCGAATTTCTGAACTCGAATTTCAAACCGAACCGAATTTCCGAACTCCATTCTGTTCACCCATCCCTATTAGCCACGATCTACAAAGAAATATGTGCTACTTAGCTACAGAAAGAAGAACAGGTTAAAGAGATGCTAACTAGTCTGTACAATACATTCAATGAGAGACTAGGCATGGTCCTTCACTAAAAAGGTTCTTTAAACGTTTTAATTACAAGGTGTTCTTATTCACCATCCCTTGCTTCCCAATTCTGTGGGCTGCCTTTGAGCCAACACTGGCATGGCGACAGCCTGAGTACACTATTCCAGTAGCTTGGTTTGTTGATGAGAGAACTTCACTTAATACAGAGAAGCAAAATATCAGTTAGTCTAACCCAAGTTGAGTTGACATCTAAATCCAATATACTGCCTTCAATAAGTGATGAAATTCTCACTGATATAAATAGTCTCATGTGTTTGGTTTTGGGACATCATATACACTTAACTACTGCATACTGCACTTTTGTAGTCCTATAAAGTTCTGTGAGGTTCTCTCCAAAGTGGATATCATCCCGGTTTATAAATGGGGTAACTGAAGTGCAAGAGATTAAGGGACATGCCTGAAGTTCCACAATGAGCCACTGACAAGGTCAAAAATAGCATTAAGGACTCTTGGGAGTGACATGCCTAAGTCACTAGAGCACGCTGCCTTCCAAGTGATAATGCAACACTACTTTTATCTCATACTGCTTTTGCTTTGCACTGTACACCAAATCAGCCGCTCTGCTCCACTTCAGCAAGACATGCAACAACTCTGATCCTCTTTGAGCCACCAGATCAAAGTTCAAAAAGCCACTGGAATGAATCAATTGACTGAAGTCTAAAATATTTGCTACTAAAAAACCTCCCTGCCTCAGCACATTGTGATTCCAGTAATCAAGCTTGACTAAGAAGGGTTAACCTTCCAATCAGCTCACAAGTGAAAACATCCCAATGTGTTTGTCTAGCTGCCCAAGAGACGGCAGTGAATCATGTTATTAGGAACCCGCCCTCAATGTGAGTGAACTTCAGTTTGAGGCGCAGCAGGCAGATTAAGTTGCTTATTTCCCCCGGCTTTGCAGGGTGGAGCTACAATAAAAACAAGAGGCACAAAGCTTCACCTTCTTAAAAAAAGAAGTACATAATGCAACAAGCAAGTCAGGTTTTACAGCAGTATTCAAAAACTTGGCATACTTCAATAAAATACTGCTTGTGTTTATATTAAGTACAAGTTGGCTCTTCATTCTGGTTTTGGTTTTGCTCAGCTTTTTCCCCCTGCTTCCTCACTAGGCAGATAGTTTTGAGGAGGAACATTCACATTGGTTTGTTTTCCTGCATGTCCAAATTAATTTAAAATATTTTTTGCTGCTGGAGTAGAGATCACAAACTATTCTAAAAAAAAAAAAAGAGTCTTCTTTCTAACAACATGCTGATATTAAGGCCACTTTTCTCACATTACCCCAGGGTGGGTGGAGAGGGGAAAACTTCGTGGATCTATTCTCACAGGAATGATCACACACAGGAATGCATAATTCCACTTTAATACTGCAAGAACACTCATGATTGTAAAAGCTACAATGCGGGACCTGGTCATGCGCAAGTGTTCTTGCGGCATAAAAGCAGAATAGTGCTTTCCTACATGTGCTAATTTCCATGAGAATACAGCCATGATTGCCCTCTAGGAAGTTTCCTCCCCACACATAACATGAGAAAGTGGCCTTAGGGTATTTTTAAACATGATGGCTCAGTGAGCCACCACGCTTAAACCCTGAGCCCCCTCAGTCCAGGTAGGGGTCTGCCTGGCCACCAAACAAATGGGGGGGGGGGGGGGGGGGGGGGGGGGGGGGGGGGCATACAGACATGGGTCCGCATAGCCCCGCCTCCTCCATGAGGGGAGGGTGCAGTAGCCTATCAGGATGCCATACCCACCCAGAACTGCTCCGACCATAGGCCAGGGTTAGGTACAGCAGGTCATTCAACATGATGGCATGCTCTACCATGGTTCGGGGACGCCTATCTCGGACCGTGGAAGGGCTTAACACAGGATGTATGCTGGCTGGGAGCCCAGCGCACATCCAATGTTAGCCCTGCCATGGTCCAGGGTAACGTCTGCTTCTGGCCATGGTGAACATCTGGCAGGGAGCAGAGATGACACCCCTGCCCGTGGTCACGCTGGGGTAAGCATGGCCAAGGGCAGGGGTGTCACGTCTGAAAATACCCTTAGTCACAGCTTTTGCCTGCGAAAATCAGTTTGATGAGATGTAGTCAAACCACACCACAACTCTGCACAACAATTTTTTCTCTGTATCTTCCATACTTCAGGGGGAGAAAACTTCTGTAGAAGAGCTAGGAGGAGGTTATTTGCAGTCCTTGGGTGTTAAAAGTCAATTGCAAAATTCCCATTAGTGTTATTTGTATACAAGAATTCCTGCTGTTACTGAAATACAAATGGACCAATTTTCAGAGAACAGAACCATGCAATGGTGGCAGATATTTAGCAGAAAGAGAATTGAATCAGACTTTGGGGCACCCTACTGGTATCCTAACAGCAACGCTAGGACCAGTAGTGCTAGCTAAGTGCCTTAGGAATCTAGCAAAAGTAGTTGAAAGGTGGCAAAATCTGATGCACAAATTATTTGGAAGAGTCAAAAGTAGAACAATCTGACAACAGAAGCTTAAATTCCGTACAGGAAAATATACCAGTAAAAGGGGTAAAACACATTTAAAGGAATGATTTGATTTTATGTATTTCTGGGTTCTGTACTGATTATTTACTTGAATATATTGGCAGAGAGCAAATTAAAATCTAGTCTGCAGTCCTGAACTACTTACATGTAATGGAATTTACAAGTCATTAATTACAGGATGTGGGTCCAGTTAGTAAAGCTTCCACACAAAAGAGTGAGCTTTACTAAATTGCAATTCTAACCTATTTTAATTTGTAACAGTATCAAAGAAACCCTTCCTTTTTGAGTTTAACAGAAAGTAGTGCTAGTTTTAAAAGCACCAGCAAACAAAAACCTTTAGTATATGAAAGGGGTAAGGCTGTCCCTTAAGAGATTTGGACACACATCTAGTTACCCTGAAAGAAAGACTGTCTGGTGCTGAACAGTCATGATTAGAGACAGGTCCCCTGCCCTGAGAGGCTTACAATCCTAGAATGGACGAGAGGAGGGACAGGAATACATGCATGAAACTGAGGAGTTGCAGGTGCACATGCTTAGCTTAGTCAGAAGGGAAAAGAGGGAGCCTGAAGGATGAGTCACTATAAAAAGAAACCAGGAGTGGGATTAGATGACCCTCTGGACCCCTTTCAGCTCAATTTATTTTAAGGCCCTTTTTAAACAGGCTGTGTGTCGGGAGGCAGTCTATGGGCACGCCACCATGGAGGCAGTGCAGGGGGAGGGTGTACATGAGCACACACCCATCCCCACGCACAGAGCAACCTGCGTTTTTGCTAGTTGCTGGGGGGGGGGGGGATGTGTGGGTTGCAGGAGCGCATACCCCCCCACCCCCTACATTTACACAAGATGCTCCCCCACATGGACAACGGGTGTCCCTGCATAGGAGTGGCTGGTGTAAAAAGGGCCTTTATCAGCAATCTATAGGGGTGAGGAGCTGGGGGAAGGCCTGACAGAAGAGGAAGGATTTTTAGGAGGGATCTGAAGGTCAGGAATGAGAGTGCACAGCAATGTATCATGTCAGGTACATTGCTGGTGCTATATTAATAAAATAATAATGTGTGCTCAAGGAAGGAGTTAAAGGTACAAGGAACAACATGGGGAAAGGGTGTAAAGTTAGCTTTAATGATTTCTGAATATCTGGAACTGGCAATCAGTACTATTATGCAAATTTCATTTGCTCAAGTCCCCCAAAGGTCTCAAGAGCAGTTCAGTGTAGCTTGAATGATTGCATGTTTTTGCCCACAGAGCTTGTACTAGTTTTTGAAGTCAGCCATGAAAGGAAAAAGGTTTCCCACTTCTGGTGATCTCCATAACAAGATAACATTAAAAGGGGACCAGTGAGAGAGAGGGGGTAAAAAAAAGGGGGGGAAGGAAGCATGTTTAACTTTTTAAATATTAGAATCTCACATTTGGCTATTGTGCAAAGCTCTATGCCTGAGTAGCCATGAAATTTTAGTATTGCAAGAAACAAGATTGGAATAGAGTAACAGAGAAAAGCAAACAGAAAAACGAAACCTTTGGGTTCTTGGAGTTAAAAGCAGCACTGCAGCCACCACAGGTTTTCCCCTAGCTTTTGATTCTAATCCTGCAAGCACACACAGTAATGCTACAGTTGCTCAGGGCAACTTCCAATCAGATTACAGGAACCATGTAAGACCTGACAGGCCGAGCCTGGGCAAGAGACTATGTAAAAGGTTAGGGAGCACCGTGTGACTAAAATAACCATGCCAGCACTGCAGCTTAGGGAGCCAGGGAGAGAGACAGTGCTGAGTGCTAAACCAAGTTCTGTCTTCAGAGGGAAGTATTCAGTCCAAATCTTGTGGGAGGTTTTTGCCTTGGGCAATACAGAGCTTGAGTCTTACCAGCGCCTTTCTTGCGTTTTATTTTTGCTTGTTTAACATGTATTTGCTTTGCTGGATTTTTATCCCATCCTTCCCCAAAGGCTCAAGGCAATTAACATAAAAATACATACAAAATACAAAGATAAACTCCACAAAACAGGGGTGGGGAACCTCAGGCCCAGGGGTCAAATGTGGCCTGTGGCAAGTTTTTATACAGCCTCTTTCCACTTCCTAGATCTGGCCCCTGGATCCAGTTCTTACCACCAATCACTGAAAAAATAAGCTCCAGGGAAAGGAGCAGAGATGAGGTCATGCAAACAAGGAGAGGGGACAGTTCCATGGCACAGATCCATGATTTGGGCCCCTCTTTCCTTGAGCGCATCCCTTAAGCACCCCCACCCCAACTTGTGTGGCCCTCAGAGCCTGGTGCAAATTTTCAAAGTGGCCCCCAGGAGGGAAAAGGTTCTCCACCTCTGCCATAAAACCACATATACAATGCCCATTAAAAAAACCTAAAAATTCTAACTCTACTTGTTGAATGTCTGCCTGGCCAGATAAATAGGTCTTATACTGCCTCTGGAAGACAGTCAGGCTAGGACTTTGGCAAACCTCTAGCAGGGCATGAAATTTCAGATCTAAGTCTAGTAGCCAAAAAAATTTCTTGGTCGCCAAGGGTAAATTAAACTGCAAATTTGCATAATTAGCCACCACCTGTTTATGCACATATGTACATTTGCATATTTGTGCATAAATAAGTGTTCCTCATCTACGCACATACCTTTTAATAGCTACTAAAAACTACTCACACTTAATCATGGATCATCCCCCGACGGATGGGGACAGCAGGGACGGGCGGGTGGGGAACAGCGGGGGTGGGGGACAGCACGGATGGCGACAGCGGGGGTGGGGGACAGCGGGGGCGGAGGGTGGTGGAAACGGGATGGGGACTAGGGGGTTAGGGGAAACGGAATGGGGACATGCACGCAGGCCAGAGAGGGGCTGGTGGCTACGGGTACCGGCCGGGCGCTGGGGGCAGCCTTACCTGCTGGACTGCTGCTGCGCCTGCCTCCTCCTCAGCTCTGCTGACCGACCGGCCGCTCCTCTCCCGAGCCGCCTGAGCAGCTCCAGCCAGCTGGGGCGCCACCTGGGGGGGGGGGGGGGCTGCAAGTACCGGGCTGGGCCCCACAGTGCCGCCTCCTCTCAGGCCAGAAGGGAGGCACAGTGCAGCCCCGGCCAGGGCCCAGGCTGCCCCCCCCACGCAGCTAGCCGTGCAGGAGCCCTCCACATGGCAGAGACTCGGAAGTATGGCTATCGCATAACCATACTTATTTCCAGGTCTCTGCCATGTGGAGCAGGGGGGAAGGGCCGGCGGGGCATGAGGCGGCGGAGCTTGCAGGAGGACACAGGCAGAGCAGCGGCTGCCCAGCCGCCTGTCCCGCTAAGTTGTTATTGGTTTTTTTTTAAATTTGCCAGAACTTAAAAAAAAAAAAAGCCTTTTTGGAGGTTCCCTGGGCGAGGCGGCTGGGCAGTCGCATTAAGGGCAGGTCGCCAGCCCTCATTTTCTGGTCTGCCCTGTCTATAGGATGGGAGTTCCAAAGCCTTGTCATTTGGACCTGTTGCACTCAAGGAACTTGAAAGAAAGTGCTCTTGGCTGACTGCAGGCCACGAAGGGGCATAAGGTGGGAGGCGGTTCTGTAGATATAGGAGGGTCCAGGCTGTCTATAGATCAAAATTATCACCGTGAATTGTGCCCAGCACACTATTGGCAGCCAGTACAGACTCTGGAACACTGGTGTAATATACTCCTGGCAACCCAACCCCATCAGGAGGTGGGCTGATGCATTCTATATAAATTTTGTATAAATAAATAAATTCTGCACCAGCTACATCCCCCAGACAGTCTTCAAGGCAGCCCCACGTAGAGTGCATTGCAGTAGTCTAGCCTTAAGGTAATGAAGGTATGGATGATTGTAGCCGGGGGTCTGCATTTGAAAGGGTTTGCAGACTTCTCACCAAGAGTTGGTGAAAGGCACTCCTGGCTACCGCAACTATCTCATGTTCCAGACACATCGCACGATCCAGGAGCGCCCCAAGGTTGCGAACCTGAGTAACCATTAGGAATTACAGTTCACTTGCCAGTGCCAGCTCAGTTAAATTGCTCCATGTTCAAAGCTGGGTGGAGCAAGCTAGCCCCAGAAGGTGTTCACAATAAGTTTTGCTGCGTGGGGAGGTTTACAGCAGCAAACACATACTTGGCTTCTGGCTAAATGGCAGATGGCCATGAGAGGATATACACCTAGCATGAAAGGACAATGGTGCTAACAAAAGCTTTTAATATTAATTTATAGGGCAGGGGGTGCACTGTTCGCTGACTACAGCTCTTTTGTCAAGACTGAATCATTACACTATATGCCCAAGAGGAAACTGGTCACAGATCATTTTACACACTCCTGTATTCTCTTCCCAGACACACAACATCCCCAAGGGGAAAGAGACCAGGTCCTCCACTTGAAAGGAGCCAGGATAACATTTCTTTAACATTCTTAAATATCCACAGGAAAACAGGTGTATTTCATTCAGAGATCTTCATGTAAATGCAAGCAACAGAAGGTCACCTCCACAAGCCAACTGTCCAAGCACATGCAGCTTCTTTAAAGCAGCCAAGTGCCAAATGATGGCAGCAAAGCTACTCAAGCCAAGGTCTCTGAATTGATTTCAGATTGAGGTGCTGGTGCACATGGATACCTATTTAAAAGTCTCTATGTGGAGAGGAGCCTTCCATTATGGGCCAAATCTGGTCTGTGTCTATTTTTTATCTGGCCCATTGATGGACTAGTCCCTAGGTTTTCAAACTGGTGAGCAGGCAGGCCACCAGAGGGCAGGGGTGGGTAGAAGATGCTCTGGGGAAGCACAGGAAGGACTCCAGCTGGCTAATTAGCTCTGCACTCACTGACCTAGGGGGAATCTCCAAAATAATGGGGTGACAAGGGGGATGGGGAGGAAGTACGATGGCAAGTGTAGTTGGGGGACGGGAGGGGGGAAGAACTTAAGAACGTAAGTGCCATATAGGCCCAGCAGTCTCTGTGCTTACTGGGTGTCTGGCAGTTGTGGGGGGATTGGATGAGGGCAAATTGACAGACTGAATTCCAACAACACAGAGGTAATGCTGGTGGATAAGGAGGTGGGGGTTATGGACCCCCATCACTGATGGGGTCTGTCCTCCGCTGGCTACCCAGGTACAGAGTCTAGGGGTGCTCCTTGATTCACAGCTCCGCTTGGATGCTCACGTGGAGGCTGTGGCAAGGAGTGCCTTTTGCCAATTACATCTGGTGCATCAGCTTCAGCCGTACGTCTGACCTGGCCACTGTCATCCATGCTTTCATCATCTCTAGGCTAGACTACTGCAACGCGCTCTACGTGGGGCTGCCCAAGAAGTTGGTCCGGAGGCTGCAGCTGGTGCAGAATGCTGTGGCCCGTCTCCTTATGGTGGCGGGTCGCAGGGAGCACATGACACCAGTGCTCCGGGCTCTGCACTGGTTGCCTATAAAGTACCGGGCCCAGTTCAAGGTGCTGGTTGTAACCTTTAAAGCCCTTCACGGCCTGGGCCCTGCTTATCTGCGGGATCGCCTCACTCCCCATGTGCCCGTGCGACCCTTGAGATCGTCCGTGGGAGCCTTTTTGGAGGTTCCCTGGGCGAGGCGGGTGGCCACCGATGGAGCTACCCATGATGACAGTTTGGAGACTGGAGCTGGTGCAGAATGCGGTGGCCCGTCTCTTGGTGGGATTGGGCTGCTGGGAACATATTACACCAGTTGTTCGAACGCTGCACTGGCTGCCTGTAGTCTCCTGGGTCCGATTCAAGATGTTGGTGTTTGCCTATTTAGCCCTAAACGGCCTTGGCCTGACCTATCTGCGGGACCACCCCACCCCTCCAGTTCTGGGTCGGCCCCTGTGGTCACTGGGAGGTGCCCTGAGTTTTTTGGGGGCCCACAATGGGGAGGGCTTTCTCGGTGGCTGCTCCACAGCTGCAGAACTCCCTGCCATTAGAGGCCCGCTTGGCCCCGCATCTCCCCTCTTTTTTATGAAGTTGTAAAACCTGGCTGTTGCACCTGGCCTTTGGCGGGATGTGTAGGGTCAGGGGAGGGTTTGGTTTTGGGTAGTTTTTAGTCCTCCTGTTTTGATGTTTCTAAAACAGGTCTATGGAGGGTGGGTGTCTGACGGGGTTCTCTGAGGAGGGGAGGGGTTCCGCAGCTAGCGGGGTTGTTATGGGTCGGGGGAGATATGGTCCAATGGGGAGATGTGTTCCATCAGTGAGGAGCGAGCGGTACCTTGTGCCCATTCCCCTCTCGACGCCCCACACAGGTAGGCTGTGGGTCAAGGCCCAGGAGACCCCAGGCCTTGGTCTGGTGCTGCTGAACGCGAGGTCAGTTGTCAATAAGTCATCTACCATTCGCGAGTTAATCCCGGAGTGGGACGCCGACCTTGTGTGTATTACAGAGACCTGGCTGCACAATGAATTGGGTCCTATTTTGGCTGATCTTGTTCAAGCTGGGTTCTCTGTGCAGCATTAGCCTCGGCTGGAGGGACGGGGGGGCGGTGGTGTAGCCGTTATCAAGGATGCATTGTCTTTTAGGAG
>QEPC01002445.1:2687564-2726639 GCA_003113815.1 Sphenodon punctatus
TGGACCAGGGTCGTCAGACCTTACTGGTCCTGCTAGACCTTTCGGCTGCGCTTGACAGTCAATCATGAGGTGTTGGTGACTCACCTGCAGGACCGTGCCAGAAATGGCAGAACAGTCTTAGACTGGTTTTGTTCGTTCCTGGCCGGGAGAACTCATCGGGTGGTCTTGGGGGAGTGTACGTCTTCCCCCCGGGACCTCACGTGTGGAGTCCCACAGGGTGCCATTCTGTCCCCCCTCTTGTTTAACATCTATATGCAGCCGTTAGGGGAGATCATGAGGGGGTTTCAGGACATGCAGTGTCATCAGTATGCTGATGACACTCAGCTCTACCTCTCCTTTTCCAGCGACCCAGACCATGCGGTCTCATTCTCCCAGTGCCTGTCAGCTGTGGGGGCTTGGATGAGGTTGAGCCATCTGCAATTGAATCCGGACAAGACGGAGGTGATGTTGGTGGGCAAGGGCTTGGGGGTGGTTGGATCTCCTCTTGTTTGGGGGGGGGTGTGTGTTTGCCCTCCCATGGTCTTTCAAGTACGGAGTCTGGGTGTGCTCCTCGCTGCGCGGCTCAGCCTGGAATCTCAGGTTGCGGCTGTGGCGGAGAGTGCGTTTTGGCAGTTACATCTTGTCCAGGGGCCTCGGCCATATCTCCAGACTCCGACCTCGCCACTGTCATCCATGCCTTCATCACTTCAAGGCTGGATTACTGCAACACACTCTACGTGGGGCTGCCCAAGAAGCTGGTCCGGAGGCGGACCATTTCCTTATGGTGGCGGGTCGCAGGGAGCACATGACACCAGTGCTCCGGGCTCTGCCCTGGCTGCCTATAAAGTACCGGGCCTAGTTCAATGTGCTGGTTATAACCTTTAAAGCCCTTCATGGCCTGGGCCCTGCTTATCTGCAGGACCGCCTCACTCCCCATGTGCCTGTCCAACCCTTGAGTTCGTCCGTGGGAGCCTTTTTGGAGGCTTCCTGGCCGAGGCGGGTGGCCACCATCTTTTTCGGTGGCCGCCCCTGTGCTGTGGAATTCGCTCCCGGAGGAGGCTGTTGGCTCCCACTCTCCTGCACTTTCGGCATATATGCAAGACGTGGCTGTTCCGGCAGGCTTTTGGCAAAGGGTGGGGGTTTCCCCCACATATTGTAATTTTAAATTGTTTAAATTTTAAAAATATTTTTATTGAATGTTGTTTACCACCCCAGACTGCCCTGAGGGCAGGAGGAGCGGGATATACATTTAAAATAGATAAATAAATAAAAGGTTTTATTATAATTTTAAGCTAGTCTGAGCTGCTGCGCGGGAGTGGTGAGGTATATTTTGGAATAAAATAAAAAATACCAACTCAGACCAATGGTCCATCAAGCCCTGCATCCTGTCCTCAGACAGTGGCCAATCTCAGTTGCATGGGAGAAGACCCAACAGTCACAATGGGCAATCCATTCCCCATTGTTCACTTCCCGTTCCCGACAGTAAGAAGTTCATCCTGTAAGCTACTTGGTTAATAGTCATTAATGGACCTACTCTCTGAGAACCTATCCAGGCCTTAAGAAGAAGGGCCTTCACTATGACAGACAAGTGGAAGAGGGGAGTGGTTCAAAAAGTTTTTTACAACACATGCATGTATTGCTGAAATACTGACCAATGCGGAACCAGTTTGTGAAATCTGGCAATCTAATGGCTGCAAAAACAAGTCTTGCAATCGTCCTGCTATAAACAACTGGTTCACTTGAATACAACATAGCCCTTTTGTTTCTCTACAAAGCTATTTAACCATTTATTAAAATTTATATCCTGCCTCTCCCCAAAAGTTCAGGGAGGTTTACAGTGGGAAACACAAAATAGTAAAGCCTGCCAAAAGCTCTGCCAAAGTAGTTTTACATTATCTCTGGAATATGCTCAAACTTGGGCTCTGGCAGACCTCCGGGGGAAGGGAGTTCCAAAGTACGGGATCGGCAACCGAGATCCTCTCTCTGTGGGCCGTTGTGCAGATAAAATTAGCTGGCTGTACCTGCAAGAGGGTGCTCCTGGCTGACCTCGGGGGCTGCAATGGAGCATGAAAGGAAAGAAGGTCTTTCAGATATGTGGGGCCCAAGTCATTTACGTACTGGCCAAAAAGTACCCACGAGCAGTCTCTTAAAACAGCTAAGTCACTTGGGGCAAGAACCCATCTCTTATCACAACCATTTAGCGCTGGCACTATATATAAAATACTTCTGCTACTATGCGTTCAGGATTGCTTATGTTGGTAAGTCTGAACACATAACTAAGGTCATTTGTTTTGCCCACAGATTGTTTCTTTAGGTAGGGGCAGAGGCATAGCTACCGTCAAGTGTAAGTGTGCGCGTGCGCGTGCGCGTGTAGCCAGCACTCCATCCACACCAACTCTGAAAGTTTGCTAAGAGTTGTTAAGAATGAATGGGGGTGAAATGCTTCCCACCCCCTTTGCTGCTCTGGAGGACTTCCTGGGAGCTTTCATGGGGAAGCTCTGTCTCCCCAACCCTGGAAGTCCTTCCTCCTGCCAATTCTGGAAGGCCCTTTGCCCACAGGGAGCCATGATTGGGACATGAGCCTGCACCCACCAGAGTCTTGCTACGGAACTGGGTAAGGGTGTCCTGGGTTCTCCCGTGTTTGTACATACATGCAGCTATACAAACAGGAATGACAGAGAAGTCTGTGTTTGTGGCTCCAGTAAAACATGGAGCCACTGACTTGGGCTTGAGTCCACATGTAGCCAGGCGTACATGCAATCCCAGACTGCTACTCAACTGACAACTGTGCATGAGGGAAGACTGATCCACTCACTCCCTACCAGGAGGTGGCTGGCACCCATTACAGAGAAATTTCATTTGCACAAAGAGTTCCCTGCTCCCAGCTTAACAGGCACTTACATATTTAAACAAACAGCTGAAGCTCAGTGCTTGACCCTATAAGGGCTTTCTAGAACAGAAGACACACTAGAAAGTTCTGTAGTTTCTTTTTAACAATATTTTGATGTTAATACCACCATGTATTACAAGCAGCATTATCTGTAGGTTGGATGTTGTTCACCAATGGAATAGAGTTTTTATTTAGAGTTGATAAAATAAAAGTTGTTTGTTACATAAATGGTAACCTGAAACAGCTCAGGAGAACTCAAAAGGAGCCATCTATTCCATTTTCAATAATGGGCTCAGGTAAAATAAAATCCATTCAGATCCTGTTCTCATCCAGATCCTGAGTTTTTTTCCCGTTATGAGAAAGAGGGAGAAAAAGGATTAGGGTACTACTGAGTTGTTCAGGAATTAATTATAGTCCAACTAAACCTCAGTAGCAGAATGATTGGAACAGCTCTGATGTTCTTATCTTCAGGTTCTTGGGCAAGGAGGTGGCAAGGAGTCCATTACAAGTTCAAGATTTTCTCGTTGAGAGCAATCTGTGACTGTGTGAGGTTTGCCAAGTATGTCACCATGAGCAGATCCTGAGGAGGAAAAACAGACAGGAGTTAGACCGATTAAGAGAATCAGAGATGATGTAATGCAGGTAACTGAACTGGAACTTGCACACTGCAGTATACAAAGCACCATCCTTCAGATTGACACTGGTGGCTCATGCCAAGGAATAGCAGTGCCTCAGACATTCCTGCCCTTACAACAGCTTGAATTTACCAAATAGCCTGTACTCAGTATTTTTAATTCACACGCCCCAAAACATTTTTAGCAGGCCCTACAAAACTATTTAATAGATAAACCAAGAAATAAAGTTTTGGCAAGAATAAAATCCAGATTCTCAGTCCAAGTCAAAAATGGGATCTTTCACTCTCAGAAAGTATACACTACACTTTCTGGATTTACTACATCCAGCACAGAAATGATGCAGCAGTTTAGAGGAACAAACTACAGGAGAGAAGTGCAGAGTATTGAAAGTATGCAGCAAAGTATTGAAAGTTAAAGTGTAAATACCATTTTATTTTAGTCAAGATACTGCAGTAAGCAACCTAGCTCTTACAGAGATCAGGGGCTGTGCTACTCTTCTCATCTGAAACATGGCACCCAAGGAGCTCTACAATCCAGGATACCTATCTGGGCCACAGGTTCAGTACCAAGGAGATGCCTCCCACAGAATCCCCAACACCACTCTCTGCAGTAGCTGCCAATCCTTGCATGTTGCCCATCCAGGTACTGCACAGTCCTGATCCTGCTGTCCTGACTGACAGCTAGGGAAAAGAGAGGCTTCTCTTCTCCTTTAATCCAGACACAGGTAAGCTGCCGATTCCCCCTCGAGAGGTTCCTTCCTCCTTCCCACAGGACTTACATTTATGTTGCTGTTCAGCATTGTCTCAAAGTCCTCTGGTGAAATCTTTGGCACTTGGTTAATAAGATCCATCAGGAAACGGCCAACAGTGTTGTCAGCAACCACTTTACCAGACTAGACAAAAGCAAAAACAATGTTTATTACACAGACACAGAGCATGTTCCCACCCCCTCTAAGCAAACTGCACCAGAGACAGACATCAACCTTACCAGCACGTCCTCTGCATATTGCAGCACGATGCCCAGGGTATCCTGGACTCGGGCAGATGCTGCCCCAACCTGCTGCAAGTCACTGGACAAACCAATCACTCGATTAGCGCTGAAGCAGGTCTTCATGACGAGATCAACTGAGTACAAGAAAAGAGTTACTGATAAACTGGCTGCCACATGGATAGATCAGGCCACCAATCATTCCCCAAAGCAAGACTATGGCTAGGGTATCTGAAAGGGAGAAATTTCCACCACTGATATTAAAAGGAATTACTGACTTTTGTTTAGGTGGGAACTACCAACATCTTTAGTGACAGAGGTGTCTCTCTTCTCCATCTCTTATGTTTGTCTCCTTGTTTTCACTTCTTGGTACCTTCTGCGCCCTTCCAATCCCAGCTTTTCCTCACTCCATGACACCCTACCAGCACACGACTGCTGTACTTTGGCTCCCTCAAACTCCACCCTGCCCAACTGCATTACTTTGTAAGCAATATTAAAGCAAAAAGCACTCTTATAAATCACATGGAGCAATAGTTTAGGATTTTTATGCACCAAAGCAGAGACCATGTCACTCTCTGGCATACATGCTAGACCTACAGATCCCTCTGACACCTGGGCTCATATAAACCAAACACTATAAGTCTAGTTAAGGCAAATACCAAGAGTGTGTTTACTTGCCTCCTATCCGCTCTGTCTCATAGTAAGCATACTTCACTGTCAGAGGAGTGAACATCACCCCCATGGTCTTACCAGGGACACCCATTGGCGTACTAGAGGAAAGAGAAGCACAATTTCCTTAGCATGACCAAATAAACCTATTCAACAGCCTTTTATCTGGCAAACCACCCCAGCACCAATGTGTTGAAACAGAAAACAGGACGACAGATGTGCACACCACAGGGCGCACACATTACTTTCAGAATTCTCACTACCAACATGGTGTGAGCACACCGTGAATCATGGCAGAGCTCAGTCGCATGTTGGAAACAGCATAACCATCTACTTCAAAGGCAGACACATCCTCCCCAGAGAGGAATTGCTTTCACTAGTCTTGGGGACAAGTTTAATTCTACCATCCCACACTACTGGCAGCTGTTAGCAGAGGGAAAAGTGAAGAGGGCCCAGAAAGGAAAACTGGGTTCTTACCTTGTGAATTTTCCTTCTACAGGGAATCCTCCTGGCCAGCCAGTTCAAGACAGCAGGGTTAGATCCCTGCCACAGCCACTAGAAGGCAGACTATCCGATTTTCACTGGAGCATGCTCAGAGGGAATCTAGCCCCAGAACTCCAGTAGTTACTAAGGTTGACTGACACCAATGCTAAGTCTTAAATTCTATCTGTAACCCAACACATGAATACCAAAAAGGGCAGAAAAGGGGACGAATGGACCCCTGCACCTAGATTAAAGGCACCACAACCCCAACGGAGTGTGTGCTGGTAGGAGCCTGAACTATGCAGGGCGATTAAAGACTCCCAGGCTCTCTCACTTAGGGTGGGAACTGGACAGCCAGGACTCCGCCCCCCGTACAAGGAAAATTCACCCGGTAAGAACCCAATTTAACTTTCTCCCAGGGAGTCCTCCTGACTGGCCAGTTCAAGACAGTGAGGACATTCCACAGCAGTGTTTGGAATCCTGCAAAAGGGGGGGGGGGGGGAAAAGAGAGTGAAGAGAAGAGAGTAGTGGTATCTGGTGGTAGGTAGCCCAAGAGCTAGTTACAGGACTGCCTGGAGCATCCTTCTCCCAAAGACTACATCAGCTGAGTAGTGCAGAGGAATCTTATATAGTGCCTGGTGAAGGTATGCACTGACGCCCAGGAGGCTGCATGGCATATTTCCCCATACAAGGTCAAATTTCTGAAGGCTTGGGAGGTGGTTGCCCCTTGTAAGGAGGGGGTGAACACCTGGGGTGGAGATTTATTCTCTGCCTTGTAAGCTTCGATTATGCACAGACACATCCAGCATGCACTTACTGCTCTGGATGCCAAGGATTTCCAGAAGGAACTGGACCTGTCTAAACAGATACGGAGAGCACTCCAGACATCTAGCTTATGCCATACCCGTTCTTGTGGAAGGGACGGGTTGGGGCCGAAAGAGGGGAGCACTATATCTTGCTCACGGTGGAAGCGGGAGTCCACCTTAGGGTAGAAGGCCGGGTCTAGTCAAAGAGTCACAAAGGACTCTCTGAATGAGCAAAATGCCAGGACTTATGGAGAGAATACTGAGCTCCGAGACTCTCCTGGCTAAGGCGATTCCTACGAGGAAGGCCGTTTTTAAGAACAGGTAGTAGAGAGAGATTGGGGATCTTGGTTAGGGCCTTTAGCATCAAGTTCAGGTTCCAAGGAGGAAAACGATGAGTGACAGAAGGAAAGCTGTACAGTGCAGAACATGCTTTTGAGGACTGCTAAGTGCCTCTGAAGAGAGTTGGGTTTTAACCCTTTGTCCAGTCCCTCTTGGAGGAATTCTAGGACTGATCTAAAGGGGGCCTTGGTTGGTCTAATATTTCTAGCTCTGCACCACCATGCAAAGGCAGCACATGTTTCCTGGTAGATGTGTTTAATGGCTGGCCTCCTGGACTGCAACATGGTCTCTAGGACTTGCTTTGGGTACCCCAATTTCCTTAGAGCTCGCCTTTCAATGTCCGGGTTGTTGACTGGACCTGGGAGTAGAGGGCCCTGTGACAGGAGATCTGCGTTATCTGGCAGGTGGAGAGAAGGTGCCATGCTCAGATGCTGGAGATCCGTGAACGAAGGGCATCTGGGCCAGAAGGGCTTCACCAGGACAGCTGTGGCTCTCTCTCTCTTGATCTTTGCGATTGTCTTGCCCAGGAGTAAGAACAGCAGGAATGTATACAATAGGCTGCAGGGCCAGGAGATGTTGAGCATGTCGAATTTCACCACTTGGTCATCTGGATACCTGGATATTAAGAGCGCGGTCTTTGCGTTGTTCGCTGCTGTGAACATGTCCATCATTGGTCACCCGAAGGTCTGGACAATTGCCTGGAATGTCCTGCTGCTGAGAGCCCACTCTCCCGGGTCTATTGTCTGTCGACTCAGCCAGTCTGTTCATGTTGGCCACCCCTTTGATGTGGACAGCGGACGTTGCGTTCCACTCAGACTATCAGGAGTGAAGCTTGGTGATGCAGGGACTCTGATCGGGAGCCCACCTGATGGTTCACGGACGCCTTTGCCACCGTATTGTCTGTATAGACAAGTACGTGTTTGCCCCCGAGGACTGAGACCAGGCATCATAGGGCTAGTAAATAGCTCTGAGTCCCAGCCAGATTATGTGGTGTTTGCGTTCCCACAGAAGCCACTTGTCTTGTGAGGATTTTGTTGGGTGTGAGCCCCCCACCCCCAGAGGCTTGCATCTGTGGTGAGCGTGACACTATCTGGGTCAGAGAGGCACTCCCCCTCTGAAGCAATCCTCCACCAGCAGAGGGACTCTGACCTGCTGGGACACCTTGATCCAAGGGTTCTTGTTGCTGGCTAGGTCGTCTTGCCAAGTGCGGAAGAAGCACTGGAGGGGCCTGGCACGGAATCATGCCCATTGCATGATTCCGAGGCAGGAGATCATGAGACCTAGTAGGCTGGCGAGTGTCTTCAGATGGGACGAGCATTGCTGGTCGACTAGTTGGGCTAGGTTCTTCAGTTCCTCCTGTCTCTGTAAGGTGAGGAATACCCTGTATGATTTGGTGCTCAGGATGACCCCAGGTGTTCTAGGGATTGCAATGGCATGAGGTGCCTCTTGATGAGGCGGACAATGAACCCCTGGTCTTGGAAGTACATGATGGTTCTGCAGACATCCGTCAGTGCTTTGTCCCTGGAGGATGACCCTATAAAGTTGTTGAGGTAGGGGCGGAGTTGATCCCCTCCCATCATAGGTTGACAACGAGAGGGATCAGGATCTTGGTGAATGTCCATGGGGAGGTGGCCAGACAGAAAGGGCTGCATACTGCCGATGATGTTGGGTATACGTGAATCTGAGCCACTGTCTGTGTGATTGCAGGTTGGGTACATGCAGGTACGCCTCCTTCAGGTCAAGGGACATCAGCCATTCTCCCCTAGAAAGTACAAGGCAGATGGACTGAAGGGTGTCCATCTTGAACTTCTGGACCCGTATGGCTAGGTTCAGGTTCTTGAGATCTAGTACTGCCCGCCACTCGTCCAACTTTCTCAGGGCTAGAAACAGGATGGAACGGAGGCTGGAACCACCTTCTTTGGGTGGAATGGGTTCTATGGCTGGTACAGAGAACACGCTTGTCAGATGTTGCAGCCTGCCACTGCTTTGTAAACAGCTGCAATCTGCCCCCTACAGATGATGGGTCCTGAGGGGGTTGCGGTTCGTAGTCACACCACGGGCTTGGCGTGGGTGGTGTCTTGGGGAATGTTTAAGCTTTGGGACCTCTTTTGCTTATACCACTGAGGTTTGCCCTTGTGGGAGTAACCTATATGAGAGCCATATGATCTGCTGCCACCTGCTGGCAAGTAGCCTGCACTGATGTGGCAAAAAGGCTTTTTAGAAATGCACAGGCTAGGGAGGGTTTGCTTTTGGGTCTTGTCAGAAGCATCTACAAGTACTTTATCTAGGCAGATTCCAAAGAGTTTAGCCCCTTGGAAGGGGCCTACCACCAGCGTGTTTTAGTTGTGTTCACAACCCCTTTCCAGTACCTGAGCCATAGTCTACGGCGAGCTGCTACATTGGAGGCTGCTGATCTCGCCGCCCAGGTCAGGTTGTCTGTAAGATGCGATCCCCATATTTGCTGAGGAATTCCCTACTTGGGTCAGAGGATGCCTCCATCTTTCCCTTCTCTAGGGAGGAGTGTCCATCTCCCTGGTCTGAGGACTGGTGGTTATGAGAGACCCCAGCCCAAGAGGCCTCCTCCTCCACCACGACAGTAAGTCTGGAAGAGAGAGACTCCCTCTGTGGGCCCTGGGTCCGGACTTGGGGTATTTAGAGGCAGTTGCCTGCGAAGAGGATGCCCCCCTCTCCTGCCTCAGAGGAGCCCACTGAGTCAATCACCTCAGATGCAGACCCCGAGGAGCGGGAGGAGTCCCAATTGTGGCCTGGCCACTTTGCGAGGCTTCTTGGTCAGGGGGAGCTTCCCTTTGCCTAAGGGGCGGGATGGACCCTTAGGGTGGTGACCTTTCCCCTGAGGTTTGATTGGGGAGTCCTTTCTTTTAAGCTCCAACAGGACCTCCAGTAGGAGCGTTATTTGGGGGGGGGGGGGAGAGAAGGGACCTTTCACGTTGGGGGCTTACTCTGACCTCCGCAGCCTCAGCTGCTTCCTGCACTCGCTTCTTTGTAGTCATCTCCGTGCAGGTTGAGGGCCTGCTGGCAGCTCACAATCCACCTCAGGTATCACTGAGTGGACCAACGCCCTGCTGGAACCGCCGGCTGCACTGTAGGATCAGGTGGGCTGTGCAGCTCCGATGCGGAGAAGAGCGGCCTGTGGGCAGGCCTGAAGTTGGTGCCTTTCCTGGGGCCGTAAGCTGGTACAGGGGGAAAGAACCTCAGCGGAGATACCACGGGAAGCCAGCCCTGAATGTCTTGGTGCCTGCTGACCTGGGTGTCCTTCACCAGCTGGTGGGGGAAGCACTGGGCTCTCTTGCCACAGCACCCTTTGAGAGGAAAGGGGTGTGAATGGGGAGGGAACTCACTCACTACCTGGCACCAACGAGGAGGCCACAGGGACACAGTCCCTCAAATTTCAAAGAAAAAAAACTTTCCAAAACTCTGTTCTGGACGGAGGCTGCCTAGCCTGCGTCCCAGCTCCATGGAGGCCTCAGAACTCCAGTTGTTTGTCTGCTAGATCCCCTCTGAGCATGCTCGTTAAAAATCAGATAGTCTGCCTCCTAGTGGTTGTGTCAGGGATCTAACCTCACTGTCTTGAACTGGCTGGCCAGGAGGACTCCCTGGGAGAACGGGGCTCTTTCTCCTGGAAAAGATGCTCATTATATTTGTCCCTCATGCAATACAACACTGTCAGCTGGACAGTTTAAGTTCAGTGGGCAAAGAATGAAATGCTTACTCCAGCGGCTCCCAAGCTTTTCTCTTTCTTTTCTAGCTTGAGATTCCATGATTCAAATATAGTTCTGAGACCCCAGGCAGCAGCAACGGCATACAAAGCACATGAAATGCCACACAAGATCATGATCCCATCCAAAGGTGGCAGGACCTCATTTGAGGCCTGACCTACAGTTTGTGAACCTCTGGCTTAGTAACTAATAAAGCAATGACACCTGGAAAAAAGATGCCTTTGTAGTTCTCAAAACGTTTTGAGAAGTTTTGCTCAGCTTCACAATACTCCTGTTGAGGAGCAGTAAGCATCATCTCCGTTATAGATGGTAAAACACAAGCTCAGAAAGGTTACATGCTGTGATCAAAATGGCAGAGAAGAGAGCCAAAATGCCTGGCTCAAAATACCTCTGTTCTAGTCACAGACCTATTCCCCCCTTCCTGACTAGTATGCCTTCTCCCCAAAATACCTGATATAAGCCTTAATGCTCATGTGTCCGTTCTGGAGACTGGTGTCCACAGTGAGGTGGATTGGATTGTGGGCTTCCCGGCTGTAGTACTCATGGATCAGGACAGAGTGCTCTGTAATATCATTGCCCGTTGCATACCTAAGGAAACACAAGAGCATATGCACAGCTTAGATGAATAGTGTCCTTGAGAAAACAGACCAGTTCCACCACAAAGTGAATACTAGAAAGCCAAGAACACCAACACTATATTATTGCAGCTCCTAGCCTCCCCAACAAATCCTAGGAAGACTAATTTAATTACTACCTGCACCCAACTGTACTATACAGCTTTCTGCAAAGGAAGAGAGCAAAGGATCTGCATTCCTGACCCGAGACACAAAGCAAATTGGTTTGTAGCATCACAGAAATCAAATGGATGAGACCTATATGGTGAGCCCAGAGGCAGCCAAGCACGGCAGTTTCCTACAGTCCTTTTTCGGATATTCCTGCATTAGAGGTTCTATCACCTCCTTTTGCAAACTGTCTTCCCACTGCAAGAACAGTACTAGGAAAGTTGCCCTAATATCTACCACCACAATACCCACTTTTAATTCCTCCCAGTGGCACTTAACACCATCACTCGTACTGTGTTAACCAAGATTGTAAACTCTCGGGCAGGGACCGTGTCTATCTTATTCTCTGTAAAGTGCCAGGTGCATTGTCGGTGCTATATAAAAGCGAATAATAATAATAATAATAATAAATATCCCAGCTATATTTAGTCAGGAAACAGAAGTCATTTAGCCACACTATATACTGTCAGTTTTGCTCTTTCATCTTTCATTAAAGACACACTCCTGGCTCAAAACTGTGATGCAACACTAACAAAGTAAGTGACTAATTTATAATACTGACTAATTTATAGCACTGAAAGACTTTGGGGAAACCCATTCCATTTCTGCTCTCCTAGTTACAAAGTTTAACTTTATCTCCATCACCACTAAATTACTGAATGGCAACTATTCTTATGGCTAGGAATCACTTTGCGACTGACTTTGCGACTCTAGCCAGTTTCAAAGCAAAAGCAGCAATTTTTGCTGCACCATAAAAATGGAACCATCCTGCCAAAAGAACCTCAGACACCCAAATATACACACACACACCCTAAATGTCTGATCACAAAAACCAGCACTAGCACAAAGCTAGGTAAAAAAAAGCAACACTACATAGACTAAAGTTAAGAATATCTGTAAAGTATGCCATACCAGCAGCTCTCCTTTCCCCACCATCAAATTTGTCAAAGTAAAAACCCATCCCACATGGTTCACCAGGCTGGCACAGTTAAAACATACCAGTTTCTGTGGTCTATGGTGCACAAGGGAACAATGTGGCTTCACCCTGTCTGTCCACCTTTGATTTCTCCAACTCAATGGATCAGGTACCTAGTTGTATCTGGGTGGACTGATCCAGTGCAAGATCAAGCAACACTTGAACCCACTCTGCCTTCAAGGATGTAGTCAAGTGCCTCAACCAGTCAGCCACCACACCTCAGCTTCTATTCCTCAACAGCACAGCCATTCCAAATCTAGGCTGACGACGCTCTACAAGCTACCATTCCGAATACAAATCCCATACGACTAGCAAAGGCTCTATTACAAATCAGCATATAGTTCCTCTGGTAAATGCAGACACCCTACTAAAGCTGCATCCCACTGAGCTAGTGATTCTAGGAGGATGTGTCAAATTCCATTTTATGAGTCACCAGTTCTAAAATAAAAAACCCTATGTTCCTCTCCTACACAAGCTTGGACAAGCTATCTACAAACTCTTTTCCCTTGGCATTGCAGGATTTCCCAGAGCCACATTACAAGCATTGACATAGCAATCAAAGCAACATAGACCCCATTTCACTGACAAGATTAAGCAGCCAACATAAAAACCAATCATTTACACATGCTATTGTATTAATATGGAAGTACATTACTCCTAAGAGTTAGTGCTTCTGCGGGTAAGGAGCTGTGTGGCCAGTACAACATTTCAAGGCATTTGGCAAGTCAATACAACTACACACCACATGTATTTGTAGTAGAGAAGATGACCTACCATCCCAATATGATTTCACTGGGAGAAACCTTCTTGTGCAATTCATACATATTCTTGGCAAACTCCATATCAACTGCCACCTACAAACCAGAATGAAGTAGTAAGAGTCTGTTGCAGCAATGTTTAACTTCTAAGAGATCAATGAGGGGAATAAAGAGAGGAACTGTTGAAGAACAATCTGGACCACCTCCCATAGTAGTGACAGACCACCCTTGGAATGGACGTGGAATCAACATGGCATTACAGCCCTTGAACTTGCACAGGGTAGTATGAACTCAGGGCTCATTACAGCTTGCATCACTTGAAACTGAACTATACTAGAGGACCAGCCTTCCTGCATTCACATAGTGCAGTATAGTTCCCTGGAGACCTAATTTGGGAACCTCTGCACTAAAAAAACCAGACATAATAAAATGCCAGTGGCAAAAGGTGAATCCCACAGCGCAAGGTTAGACCATTGCTACTACAAGAGTGAGAAAGAGGTTTATAACCGCTTAAGGGCCATACTAATACTTGTCCAAAGCGCCCTCTTTTCAAGAGCTTTTTTTTGGCTCTCAGACCACTTTTGAAACCTTTGTTCATAATCTCCCAACCCTCTTCTGAAGCAGAGGATTACAAGCCCCATTTCACAGACAGAACTGAGGCAGATGGATTAAAGCAACAACTGCAATGCTGGGATAAACTGATGGACCATCAGTAGCCAATACCCTATTTCTGACAGTGGCTACTGCAGACCACTAGATGCTTTGGAGAAATGTACAAACAGGTCCTATTTCCCATTGCTTACTGTTAGCCACTGCTGGCAATCCAAAGTTATACACACATCTCCCACCAATAGCTATTTATGAACCTATCCAACCCTTGCTGGATACCCAGGAGTCTCCTTTTCAACTGACCCAGACCCTGCTGTCTCGTTGTTATCCCAATGTTTGGAGGCCGTGGTGGAATGGATGCGGCTGAGCAGACTGAAACTCAACCCCGATAAGACGGAGGTGATGTTGGTGGGGAGAGCGAAGGAGGTAGTGGCCCCCCTGGTTGGGGGGGTTCGCCCTCCTATAGCTCAGCAGGTTCGGAGTCTGGGGGGTGATACTGGACGCAGACCTCCACCTGGAGCGGCAGGTGGAGGCAGTCGCTAAGGCTGCCTTCCGCCAGCTGTATCTGGTGCGTAGGTTGCATCCGTTTGTCTCCGGCCTGGACCTGGCCTCCCTCATCCATGCCTTCGTCACCTCGAGGCTAGACTACTGTAACGCGCTCTACGTGGGGCTTCCCTTGTTCCTGGTCCAGAGGCTGCAGCTAGTGCAGAATGCGGCGACTCATCTCCTTATGGGGACGGGCCGTTGGGAGCATATTACACCTGTGCTCCGAGCTCTGCGCTGGTTGCCGATAGCATGCCGAGCCAAGTTCAAGGTTTTGGTGTTGATCTATAAAGCCCTATACAGTCTGGGCCCCTCATACCTCAGGGACCGCCTCGCCCTCCGTGCCCCAGAGCGGCTCCTTCGGGCTGCTGGGGGTGCCTTCTTGGAGGTCCCCCGTGTTAAGCCGGGGGCCACAATGGAGAGGGCATTCTCGGTGGCCGTGCCGTGCCTTTGGAACTCCCTTCCGGAGGAAGCTCGCCTGGCCCCAAGCCTGTTGACATTCCGGCGGAGTTGTAAAACCTGGCTGTTTGCCCAGGCCTTTGGGGAGGGTGGGGGTTTTTAGCTCCCCCATCTGATTTGTGATATATTTTATGCTATTTAGCCCTGTTTAATATTGGAATTGTATTATGAAATGTTTTATATTGTTTTTATTGTATTTTAATTGTTGGAAGCCGCTCCGGGCTGCTCTGCAGAAGGGGCGGGGTATAAATTTATTAAATAAATAAATAAATAAATAAATAAATAAATAAGTAGTTTGAACCCAATTACTGGCTTTCCCAGCAACCAGTTTTGCAGGTTAACTTTGAATAGAAGGACGTTTTAAACCTGCTGCCAGCTAATGTCATCAGGTGCCCCTTAGTTCTAGTACTGCATGAAAAGGTAATTAACAGCTTCCTGTTTGTTTTCTCCACAGGAGTCAAGATATTATAAGCCTCTCATATAGCCTTCCTGTGACCGGTGTGGCTTGGCAGCACAGAACTGGGAACAGGACCCAGAAGCCTTGATTTGCAGACACCTGCTCAAAGCATAATATGGATCCCGTAAACTTAGACTAGGTCAGAACTTGCCTCATCTTCAGACTCATTGTGAGGAACCGAGAAGCAGTTGGTGACTTCCACTGAGTGTTTGTCCACAGTGCCTGTAAAAGAAGGAAAAGCAGGTCTGCCAGGAGGTGAAGAAAGAAAGTAGCCCAAACACCAGATTCTGGGCAGAGGCACCATACGAGGCTGTCAGACTCCAGCTAACCTGAAAGCTGAGCACAGCAAGGCCTGCAAAAGAGTCAGTGGCGGTGGTGGGATACCAGGGGGAAGCCCAGGCACATATTACTAGATCCTGTGTTGGCAGACCCAAGATTGAGAAAGACTTTTCACCCAACTAGGACGCCACATTTCCACCCAAAGGATTGTGTGAGGGGAACTGCAGCAAGAGTTTAAGGGCCCAAATGTAGCATGCGTCACAGCCCACGGGCGACCCCAAACAAGAGGCATGGGGAAAACAAAGCAGAGCCACAACACAGACTTGAAAGAGACAGGTGACCCCCACCCCCAGTACTACAGGGTGGGCCTGACAGAAGGGGGAAAGTGAAGAGGAGGTATTTATTGGGGCAATAGAGAAAGTGGGGATGTAGGACTCTGGGTTCAATCCAACTCTGGGAAGGGTTTGCCTCTTTACTAAACTAGCTAGGTGCCAGTATCAGTCAAAGGGGCCAAGCTGGTGTATTCACCCAGTGCCTGGGATGGGACAGGTGGGTGCAGGTGGCAGGCCGCATACTGGTCTGGCAGAGGGAAGTGCTTATAATTCTGGGTGATGCTGAACAAGTGCCAAGCAAGGCTGCCAGACCAAAATTTCAAGGATAAGGGGCACCTCATTGTTTATGTAGCTTACTTATATAGCACCAGCAAGCTGCCTGGAACTGAACAATCCGGATTTGAGACAGATCCTTGACCCCGAGGGGCTCACGATAGGTGATAGACACAGGAATGCATGCATTCCCAGATGGAGAACGGAGGCAAGAGAGTGTGACTTGCCCAAGGCCACCCAGCAAGTTCATGGCCATGCTGTCTCCGAAATAAGAGGCAACCGCTTAAAGTAATGAGCGGAGTACCCGTAACCCGAATGCCGCGACGGGCTCCAGGTTAAGGCAGGGTCGGGGGGGGCGGTGCTTGAGAGGGAAGGGCGCGGGGTAAACGAGTTAGGGGCCAGTGGGAAACGCGCAAAACGAGAGGATGGGGCCGGTCCCGGGGTAGCGGGGTGGGCACTCACCGAGCAGGGTGCCGATGACCCGGCCCGCGCCCTCGTTGCGTCGCTCGAAGCTGTCCACGACGGAGGCCACCACTACCGGGTGCAGACGGACCACGCGGCCGCCGGGAAAGGGCCCGGGCAACACAGCAGGCGCGGCCGGGGCTGCAGTAGTTGCGGAGGACTGGACCGCGGCCGGCGAGGCTAGTGGGGTTGGAGAAGGGGGAGGCGCTGGGACAACGGGAACGGGGGCTAGAGCCGCCGCAACCGCTGCCAGCGTCGCTGCTACCACAGGTTGAGCCAGAGCCGCCGCTGCCATTTTGGAAAGAAAAGCCCAAGACCAAGACACCGGCAGTAATAGGGTGATCCAAACGCCTGTCACTTAGCTTTGCTTTCTCATTGGGTGGGATAGGAACAAATCCTGCCTCTCCGACGTACTAGCCAACCAAGAGACACCGGTGAGGAAACTAGCTCGTTGATTGGGCGAAGTATGCACAAGCGCTAGTTCATCTATGGTTGATAATTTCCCCGTCTCTTTTATTGGCAGATAATGTGTTTGCCCGTAGAGGTCAGTCCCCCTGGCCCCATTGAAGTGGGTAACACTTGAAGCTTTGCCATTGACGCTAATAAGAGCAGGATTTCACCCTGTGTTTGTGCAGCACCAAGCATGGGGTGGGTTGAAGCCCCCTGATTAAACCTGTATCTGTCCCAGCCACGCTGGGAGCCCCTGGTACATGAAAGAGTGATGTATGGACCGTAGAGTCCACCTGCCCTTAGGGTTGCCAGATTGTTTATTGAACATTCCTGGACATAATATTCAACCACGAGGTGTCATATGGATAGAACTCTACACCACCCTCCATTTTCTTGTGTCATGTCTTTAGTAGGTGCTCCAGAGAGCAAAAATGTATTGGTGCTTTGAGCAAATATACCACCTCATTAAAAAGATGTAGCTGATAATTATTCCTAAGTTAATTGAACATTCCTGCTACCTGAATGCATTCAGCAAAAGCTCCTTGTCTTTACCTTCATGCTCTTCCCCCCTCCTGTCACTTTGCACTTTCCTGGCTACATTTCTACCTGAACCTGCCCCAGAATATCCTCCTTCTTAAAGCATATTTGCCCTTTCTCCCATGTCCCTTATGCCTGAAACTTCTTCCCTGAATACACTTGTTCTGTTCCCTCCCTCCTGACCTTAAAATCCCTCCTGAAAACCTACCTTTTCTGTCAGGCTTTCCCTAACTCCTCATCCTCTTTGTCTGCTCCCTGACTCACTCAGAGTCCCCCACACTCTAGTAAGCATGTGCACCTATGACTTCTCAACGTTGTAAATGTATTCCTGTCATTCCCTCTATTCCCCTCTGCTTTGTCTTCCCTCCCTCATCTCTCCTAGATTGTAAAACAGATTGAGGGCAGGGACCTGTCTATAGTTAACGATTGAACACTGGTACATTGCGTTGCATAGATCCATTATTATTGTTTATTGTTGTTTTGTGTTGTTTTGTTTATTAATAACAACATAGAAAGTTAGAGCTTAAACTAAGATAATACTAACCTCAAAACTTATTTAATACTAAACAATTAATACTTGCATTACATCAAAACATAAGTGCCATTCTGGTGAGACTTGGCCCAACTGACACTCTAGCAGGCGTTGTTTAAAAATGGTATTTGGTCAAGGTGTGTACACTTGTTTGTTTTAGGTTCCTGACTTCCTACTTTTGAGATTTTATCACACGTGATCCGTGACTTGGAGACATTTAGCAAAGGCGTTTACATTTTCCCATGCAACTTCAGTAGTATATTTTTTTCCTTTTTTTAAATTAATTTTTTATTATTATTAATTAAACATTCAACATTAACACACACATTTATAAATTTACTAACTAATAAACATATTAACATAAATTAACAAATATTCTCTTGCATAGAGAATATACAAGGACACACCGTTGAAGAAGAAACAAGATCATACCTGGTGGATTATAATATATATATTATTTTCTAATGCATTTCACCTATTTACAAGCTTAGCTTGCACATCTTTAATGCCAAGGTCACCCAGTAACTTTCTGGCTAAGGTGAAACTGCGGCTTCCCCCACTGGTCCAGGTACTGCATAAAGTCCAAACTATGTAGGGAGGGGGGGAATGCCCATGGGCACAGGGGTGGGGAGGCAAGAGAGAGTACTTGTTACCATCCTTGGACTTTGCCTGCGCTACCCCTTCAGAGAGTTGTGACCACACTGAAAAGGGATGGGGCCACATCAGAAGGGAACATGGTAAAGGAATGCTCCTGTCCCTTTCTGATGATATCATGGTGCTTCACAAGGGATGGGACCACATCAAAAAGGGTGTGGGAGAGTCTTTTCACCTTGCCCCTTTCAGCATGGCCACACCTGATAAACATTCGGGTGGTGCCTTTGCCTACATTCCCACAGCCCTTCCCCTATCCCCATCTTAGCTCTGCCTCAGTGCTAGACAAGGAGCTATTTTAGATTTGCATAAATCTACGTTAACATAATACATGTAAATTTATGCAAATCACCATATCTAGCACCATTAACTCTGCACTGCATGTTTACCGGGCTGCAACAAGTGTTCTCAAGATTTACAAATGTTTTCTGAGGCCCATAAAGTTTATGCTTGTACAGTTATAGCTTAGGGGCCATTCAGACATGCAGAAGGTGTGCAGATTAAAAGTAATTTGCTGTTGATAATGTCAAATGCAATATGATGGGTCGCATTCACACCTCCCGAAAAATGTGTTTTATTGTTTCTGTCCTAGTGCGCGCCAAACCTTTCAGACGATCATACATCACACACTATCGAGGTCCGCTCAGTCCGACATTAGTCCAGGAAATGATCATCTCCTCACCCTGGAAGCAGCCCTTTCGGCCTCCGTAACTGCTCAGGATGTCAGCGCGACCAGCATGCAGTGGAAGTAATAGGAAGTGCTCTGTCCGCTAACAACCTTGCGCCTAGAAAACTAGGTAAGTTCACTGCAAGGATGATCCCACTCCACTGTGCTCCGGTGTCAGCCCTGCTCCTGGGCTCCTTCCCTATCTGCAGCGATGGAGGGGGCTGGGGGCTAAAGCCACTGGGTCCCTAGCACCAATCGTGGTGCAGCAGGCATGGCTTTGAGTCCTCCGAACATCCCTCACCCAACAGTTACACCCTGCTGTCTTCCAACAGATTTTTTTTTAAAAACAACAAGACTTGTCACTCTCAGCGCTCCCATTAAAACTGCTCCCCACTCCACTGCACCTTCCTTTGAACCCCCTGTGGTCACAGTGATCTCACTATCTAGCATCATCCCTTCCATTGAAACCCCATAATTGTCTCCCCAGCATGCTTCCGTCTCCTGATCTTCTGGTCACACTCAACACACCAGTTCCCATCCATAGTCTTCTGCCTTCCCTCTCCTTGAGATACATCCCAGTCCTTGGACCACCCCCAATGACAATCCCCCACCCCCTTCCTGTTCCCCTGATCAGCCCTACAGCTGCTAATTCCTGATGCAGACTCACCCATTCCATCTCACCACCTAACCCCCTGGGCGCCAATGCCCCCATCCCTGTGCACTTCCCTTTCCCTCATTTCTACCCTTACCACCCACTCCCGAAGCACTAAAGTCCTCCCCACATGCAACCCGTATGTCTGATGCCCTGCACCACCCAGAACTTCATCCCTTCCCATATTCTTTCTTAAACATTCCAAATGTTGTATGCATAACTGTCTTTATAGTCATTTTTGTTTGCATTATTGCCACTCATAGGTCCCTGAGATAATATTGAATCACCACCTCAAGCCCTAGAGCAGCTACCGTCCCATCTGTGCTATTACAGGATCCATTGAAGAACGGTACAACCTGTACATTTGTATTATTAGTATAATACTTATACAAATAATAATAATACTTTTTAATTTTTAATAATTGTATAATACTTATACAACCTGTGCATTTGTGTTAGTTGTATAATACTTATACAAAAATAAAAATAAGCATTGCTGCTTAACAATTTTCCCTAATTCTCCGTTTGTTTTCCTATGTTCTAGGGACACACTTTGCCGGCGGTGTCCATGCAGAGAGAACTGGCTGTGCTCATGAATTTCATTCTATGTCAACATAACTGGCTACAAGAGATGGTTAGATTGATAACTAGTATCTCATCTCAGGAGACAGAGGATCTTAGATTTATACTTGATATCTGCCTCAACAGGCAGAGAAGCTTTGAGGCAGCCGTGCAAAACCTGACTCTTCCAGTTGCAGATGAAGATGATGTGCTGGATGCTACAACTGTCACAGTACTAGTAAAACAGTACTTCACACTAATGAATAGCATGGGATTCGTTGTCAGGATGCTGCCAGAAACATTTGCAAATGTTGATATGCTGACTCCAATAAATAGTGGGGGGGGGGGGGCTGGGTTACAGAAAAGAACGAGGATTGGTGACAAAGCAATGTATGCTCCTCTTGGGATGATTGCCAGTGGTTCAGGAATTTCCGTATGACAAAAGGATGTTTTTAGGAAACTGGTGGATGTGTTAAGGCCCCATCTACAACATAATGATACTTGTATGAGAAAGGCCATTCCTGTGGAGAAGCGTTTAGCAATTACTCTGTGGAAACTAGCCACCACTGACTGTTACCATTCTGTGGCAGCTCATTTTGGAGCTGGCATATCAACAGTTTGCATTATTGTTTATGAAGTCTGTAAAACAGTAAACACTATCCTAATGCCGAGAGTAATCCATTTCAGAAACCTGTAGTGTATTATATCAGGTTTTGAGTTACTTGGCTTTCCCCATTGCATGGGGGCTATAGATGGCAGCCACATCCGCATACTTGCACCAGCAGAGAATAATGAGTCATACCACGTATGCAGAAAGGAGGACTACCATTCAATTGTACTGCAGGCTATAGTGGATGCAAATGGACTGTTCACTGATGTGTTTGCTGGTTTTCATGGTGGTGCCCATGACTCTGCAGTGTTTTTTAAGAAAAAATATAGTGGAAGCTTCAACCCAAATCCCATAGGTAAAATAAATAGAACGCACGTTTCACCAGTAATCATTGGTGATCCTGCATTCTTGCATACACATGTCTTCCCTGGCTAATGAAACCCTACCCAAGAAATCATTTGAATGTAGACAAGGAGCATTTCAATGATGTGCTAACATGCTCACGCCAAATTGTAGAAAGGTCTTTCGGTCGTTTAAAGTCAAGATGGCGCTCTCTGGGTGGGATAGTCGAGATGCAACCACAAAGAGTTGCAGAAGTAGTGGTGACAGCATGCGTGCTTCACAATGTGTGTGAGTCGGGAGGAGAGGCCCTGTCATGGCCAGAAAGTATTTGCGATGATCCACATTTGCTGGACAACGTTGTGGTACCTGAATCTGGTGGAATACCCAACGCTGTAAAAAACCAAGGGAAGGCAGTACGTGATGCATACTGTGTGTTCTTTAAAGAGTTACATGGTGGAGCAAGAAGACAAAGTGACTTAAATAGCTTTGATTACTAACTATGCTGGGCAAGGGAGAGTACATATCCTACCGCAATGCAACAGTATGTCAAGCAAACATCGTTTTAATAAAACTCTTGTTAGCACACAGTGATGCACACAATGGTATGATAAAAGAACATACTGAGACAAAAATCTAACATTTATTTTCTTATTTTGACCTCCGTACAGTTGCTGTGATTTGCACGGCCAGCTGCTGTGATTGTCACGGTCACCATTTTGTCTGTCATTAATTTCACATGCACGGTGGAGGACGATCAATAACGTTCTTGTTCCAAAAAAAAATTCTCGTGGCCAAATGTTTGTTTTCACAAGTCACTGCTCTTACACATGTAACGGTACAGAACTTTATGTCTGATAAAAAGACACTTGTGATGTCTTGTGGCAAGAGAAAGGATAACTGAGGGAAGAAGAAAGTGTATAAGGACAAAATTTGAGGGATGATAGGTCAATGTACAGGGATGGGGTGAAAAGAAAGATAGAAAGGAGCAGAAAGGAGGAGAGAAAGAGGAGAAGAAAAGAGTAGCAAACGAGAGAAAGAGGAGAGAAAGAGAAAGAGAAAGAAAGAAATGAGAAGAAAGGAAGAGAGAATGAGGAGAGAGAGAGGGGAAGAAATGAGAAGTTAAAGAGAGGAAGGAGAAGAGAAAGAGATAGAGGAGAGAAAGATAAAAGGAGTAGAGAAAGGAGGAGAGAATGAGAGAAAGGAGAGAAGGGGAGAAAGAGGAGAGAATGAGGAGACAGGAGAAGAAAGGGGGAGTTAAATAGAGAAAGGAGAAGAAAGAAAGAAAGAAAGAAAGAAAGGAAGGAGAACTGAAGGAAGAAGGAAGCATATAGGGACAAAAATTGAGGGGTCATAGGTTAACTTACAGGGATGGGGTGAAAAGAGCCTTTATAGCCCTGACAAGGATGGTTACCTCCAGCTGTGAAGAGGAGAAGCAGGGCATAAAGGAGTAGAGATGTTACAATGACATTGAGGAGAAAGTACTGTTAGGGAGAACAATGATGAATGCATGACCCTGATCAATGTCACCCACCCCTTTCAAAAACTCCTCTGCGCCCTATCAAGGCACTTTTCACCCCATCCCTGTATATAAGGCTGTTGGAAAAATTTCTGCGCCCACATGTTTATTTTCAAATATCTGTGTCTGTGGCCAATTAAGGAAAAAATGCATGTGTCTTTCTAATCACGAGACTTTGAAGACCATGATGTAGCATTGTTACTATTCGCAGAGGCTTCCTGTATCATGTCTGATTCCATTACCATGGAAAAATAAAGCAATTAAAAATCATTAAAGACAACATTTTAATTTACTTATTTTTGTTGTTAGAACTACGTCTCATCGGTTTGATTGTCCATGTCCGTGCCTCTGCACAATAACAGGAAAAAAATTGTCTTAAAAACTTTGAAATAAAGCACTAAAGCAGTACTATTTTTCAATAGTTTTCCTTTATTATGTCACAACCTTTATGCTGTCAAATAAACCTACACATCTTTGCAAAATGTTGTTTGGCAGACATTGCTATTGCAATCCTACAAATTTTCTGAGGCATCATTTACCGTGTCAGTGTCCTTTACCAGTCAAAGAAAAAAGCATCTGATATTGCAATAAGACATTTGTAGTTAAGTAGTACTGCAGTAGAATTCTGTCAAGAGGATTGTCTCCCTCTGCGCATGCAAGGAAGATTTTCAGTTTCCTTTGGAAGGAAGACACCAGCCTTATGTGGTTTATGCAGACACATGCTCTATCGCTGAAGGGTGCTTTGAAAAGGAATGCAGCAGTAGACTGGGAATGTAGTTTGATTCATTCCGGGGTGTTATCGCGGATTCACCCTGAGCACATACAGCATGTCACATTAGAAGATGCTGACGGTCACAGACTACATCTTTAAATGTGATATGACATGTCACATTTGAAGATGCTGACTGTCACTGAAGGCATCTTTAAATGTGATATGATGAATGTGTCCAAGGTGAATACGGGAGCTCATCCCAGAATGAATTTCAATGCGTTCTTTGTGCCCACCCAGAGCATGGGCAGCGTGTCCAGTCGGAAGACTGTTAAGGTGTTTTAACTGTCTTCAGCAGCCATGTCCACCAGTTTACAAAGGCTATGCACATTCAGTGAAAGAAACTAATGGCTAGCTGTGTACACCACGGGATTTGAAAATTAGGACTTCCTACTGATGGACTTCAACTCTCAGGGACTAAATATTTGCTTCCTCTTAATTTGCCTGAAATCACGCTTGCCCTTGTCTCCTTCTGATGCAGAAGGGGATGACGAAGGTGGTGATTCCACATGGCCTTGGCTAGAAGCAGGGATGATGGGGGCAACTGCACAACTAGCAAACTGGTCCAATACATGTCCAGGACCACTCTCACATGGCACAGGTTGCTGATTTATAAAAGGAAGGTATTGAGGATGATGAGCCTGACCTTGCATTTCAATAAATTTTTGAAACGCTGTTGCCATCAGTTTTTCCTGGCCACATACTTCTGCAGCTATTGCCTCAAGAACCACAGTGCGCTGCCCACTATCCTCAAGGAATTTCTCTGCCACCAAAAGCTTATGCTCATCAATGTTCAGGGTTTGTGCATGTTCCTCAAAGCATTTTTTGTGTCTTTTTTCCTCCAGTCGTGTTCTCTCCTCCCTCTGTCTTGCCAATTCAGAGACAGTGGCTTCACTCATTTTTGATATCTCTTGAACCATTATATTTGCAGCTGCCACAGAGCCCTTGGACAGCTCCCTGGCGATGTTCATGTGCATAACCTTCTTTCTGTTGCACAGCTCCCACATTCACAACATTGCACTGGTCCCTGGTATACCTGGTTCCGTGATCTTGGTTTTTGGAGGCATAAAAATCAACATAAATGTGTCTGGCTGTCAGGACCCAGCCCAGGGCGCATGCTCCCTGCAGGGCGCCAGTACCTCCCTCGCCCCCAACAGACCCTTCCCTGGCTCCGTCGGGCAGCACTGAAGCTTCCCCTGCCAGGGAAATACCGCTGTCGCCGCCAGTGCCGCTACGAGAGCCGCAGAGTGCAGAGGCCACGCCAGCAGCCTCAATCTTGGCGCCGCAATGCTCAGAGCGTCTGCGCCACTGCCTGGTTAGCGGGGCTATAAGCAGTGCCCCGCCTCATGCACAGCGCTGGTGATCAGTGCTGCAATGCCTGTGAGACCGGCCCCTGCCCTTGCCTGGATAGCGTGTGTTATTGCCTTGCTTGTGGATCGTGTGGGTGCGTGACTGTGTTGGAGTGACTGGACTGTGTGGATGAGTGAGTGTTTCTAAGGTGCGAGAGTCTCAAGCTGGTAAGTCTGCATCCCTTGTACTGCTTAGTTTGCACTATCCCTGGGGCCCTCCTGGTGGTGAAAGCCCTATCCCGCTCCCCCCTCCCTGGGGGCTCTGGCACCTCCCCGCTCCTCACCTTCCGCACCTCCGCCTCTACCCTGTACGTGTGTCAAGGGGCGACTCTAAGGTGTGCGCTCATCCCCCAATACCCTACGATGATACAGGCTGTGGATTACTAATCCTGAAGCCCTATGCTATCCTTAGGGTTTGTTTACAGGCACCGTTGTCGCTGAGCGAACGTGCATGTGGTTGTACCCTTCCTGCTTCCCCTTCCCCCCTTCTAGGTCCATCCCAGACCTCACAGTATCACCAGCTTAAATTAATCTCCCCCTTCCTCACTGAGTGCAGCATCACCTCCGTAGCCATGGAACAACTAGCAGCTGAGGTGGCAGAGCTGACGAAGGTTATGCAGTCCTTGGCAATGGAAGTCAAGGACCTCCGAGACAGGCAGACAGCCTCAGAGGCACCTGTCACGGAGGAGCATAGGGTCACACACGTGTAACACAGGCCTACATGTAGACTATGTAAAGCCAAACATGAAACATGTATGTAATGTTACAATTGAAAACTGTGACACAAGAAAACTCCAGGAAGTAGGGACAGTTAAAAAGAATGTGTGTTGCCAACACTTGCCAGATGGAACCCTGTGGAGATGTAAATGGACCTTCATGTTTGCCTGGGTTGCCTACGTGACAGGCCACACATTTTCTGCAAGGCAGGAAAGGAGAGACAAAGAAAGGAGGAAGGGTACTTAAGCAGGCCAGTAAGTCACCTTCAGTATCTCTCTCCCTGAGCAATCTCGAGCAGTTACATCTGCATACGAAAGCCTGCCAGCAAGTCAGGCTAGAGACCATGAACTGAGAGAGATGATTTTTGCTTTCTACCAACTAAGAGACCAGTGCCCAGTCGCTTACATCAAGGGCTGAGAGAAACTTATGGACCTTTGTAGGGTAAGATGCTTATTTGGGAGCTCAACCAGTATAGATCAGGAATGCGTTGTGTTTACCTTTGATTTCTAGTAATCACTCTGTACCAACTATCTTGCTTATGTAATCAATAGGCTTACTTCTTATCTTTAGGAAGAAGTGTCTGTGTCTAACATTGGAACACAAGTGAGCAACAAGAGTTCCCAAGCTCTTGCGAACCCAGAGATTAAAGAGTCTGTAAACGGGAAGGATCGGGCCCTTGAGTTACAAAGTGGTTGTCCCTGTGGCAAGCTTGAACTGGCCAGAGAGAAAAACTGGTTCAAGTGGGCTGTGCGCGAGGGAAACTGAGTCACTCAAACCCGGTAAAGTGGGGGTGTGGACCCTCCAACCCGTGACAGTGGTGCCCCAATGAGTAGGGTCAAGCTCAGCTTGTGGACCAATGTGTAGAAAGTAGAGGAGCACTGCCAGGTGACTGGACTCCTCTGAGGGGAGTAAATCCCATACCTGCAGAGTCTGAAAGTCCCAGGAGTCGGGAACTCAGCTCTGAGAGAGTGGAATAAGCAGATCCTTGAGCAGAGTGTGCTGAGTTTGTTGTTTTAGTTTTAATTTCGGGTCAGGGACAGTGGAAAAATAGGGCTACCAAAGCACTTTCACCACCTGAGAAGGTCAGAGCTGAGCAGGGAAGCCCGAAAGAGAGGTCTTAAAGCAGAAGGCAAAACCAAACAACAACTGAAACAGCTGATAAAAGAATTTGAAATGAGCACGAATGGAATGGATGGGAATGGAGCGGGGACAGCAAATCCCCCTCCAAACCCCCCTCCACTCGCCCAGCAACCAGGAGATGGAGATGTGCTGCCAAACGTGCCTCAAAACCCCCTTCCAACTGACCGGCAACCAGAGGGAGGAGGCTCAAACCCTGAACTCAAGATGGCCAGACTGAGAATGGAACATGAGCTCAGACTGGAGAAAATGAAACAGGAAGAGAGAGAAAGAGACCGAGAGAGACAGCACCAGATTGAAATCCTGAAGACACAGGCAGCCCTAGGAATGAACCCTCAACTCCCTCCACTAGGCAACATGGGAAATAATGCAGGAGGCAGAATTCGAGACTACGCCCCAGTGATCCCACAATGCGACGGAAATCAATGCATAGGAGACTACTTCACAACCGTGCGTCATGTGTTTCTTCAAGAACAGATCCCGAACAAGATGTGGCTAAAATTAGTGTTACCCAAACTCCCAGCGAAAGCGAAAAAAGTCTACAACACAAAAATGGAGGAAAATCCAGTGCCGACTTTTGATGCTTTCAAAAAGGCAGTTCTTGAGGCTTACAGGATTACTCCAGAAACTTTTCGCCAAAAATTACGCAGCTTCAAGAAGGCAGAGGGTATGTCATATTCAGATGTTTGTAATACATTGAAACAGTATGGGGTGAAATGGTTAGATGCATGTGGGAATGCCACTAAGGAACAAATTATTAACTCTGTATTGCTTGAACAGTTCTATACCTTGTGTAGCCCGAATTTAAAAGCACACCTACTGAATAAGGAGATCACAAATCTCAAAGAGGCAGGGACAAGGGCTGATGCATTAACCGAAAATGCTATCTTACCTTATGAGGAAAAGAAACCAAATAATGGGGAAAAATCCAAACAAGGGTCTTACCAGAAGCCGAATCTGTATAAAACCCCACAATGTGAGCAAGGAAACTTGACCCAGAACAAATCAAACGAGAATGGGGGTGGGGGGAAACAGGGATCACCCAGACTCCAAAGAACACACACCTCCCAATCCCCTACTAATGATTCAAGACAGTGCTATAACTCTAAACAAACAGGGCATGTGGTACGAGACTGCCCCCCCAAAAGAGAGTTTCATAGCCCTAAAAGAGAGTCTGAGGAGATTATTGGGACTATCAATGCAAATTTTGTGTCTGTGCTCCAACCTGTCCACAGAGGTGGTGATGATTGCTATATAATTCCTAACTCACCCACAGAAGATCAGTTGCTACGAAAACCTGCTAAGGTTAATGGGGTAAACTGTGTGGGGAGATCAGACAATGGGGCACACATGGTTATGGTACGGGAGGACTTGATCCCAAAACATAAAATAAACACTCATAGAAAGGTTGTGGTATACCTGGCAATGGGAATCGAGGATATTTTGCCCACAGCAACTGTAGATTTGGAATGGGAGGGGGTGAAGGGACCAAATCCTGCAGAATCAAACTGAGTAACCACCGCGGGGGGAGACTTAGAGGCTGCAAACGCCCCTACTCAAACCAGGGGGTTGCAGAATGACCTGAAGGTTTGTTGTCCTACCTTAAGAGAAGGTGGGAAGCGGCTAACTGAACCCAAGGGGTTACAGGCAAGTCGGGAGGTGGAGGATTCTACCTTAGGAGGAGGCAGGAATGTGCAGGAAACCTTTTCCGGGATGGAGGGGGGAACGAGAGGTATCTCTTCCCCAGGGATAGAAACGCACCACCCTGTAGTTCTAAAGGGGCAGGAGCATCAGCCTAAGAGTGAACTATGCGCCTCTGCCTTACCTAAGAAGGACCAGGAAAACGCTGCTGAAGTAGAGACTAGAGGGGAGGAAATGGTTAACAGTGTCCAGGGTCAAGCTGCTGTACTTGGTAAACTAAATCCTCTGGAGTTTTGCGTGGGGAGGTCTGAGGGGACACTTGGAGGTTCTCACACCCATGTCACAAAGTCAGACTCCCAAGAAGGAGAAATACATGGTTATACAGACCCAGGGGATCCTGGAGGTACAAACAGAAGTTGGGGGCAGGACACAAGACAGGCTGCTGATAATAGCCCCTTCACAAAAGCAGTTTTTGGCTCGGTGATTGATTTGAATGCAAAGACATTCAAGCACACCAGCACAGCCAGGAGGGAAAGGCAAAAGACAATGAACACAAGTATTCTCACTGGGGATTACGACAATTCTCCAGGTGAAAAGGGTGTTCAAATGCAAAGTAACACTTGCTATACGATGCAGGTACTCAGCAATGTGAAAGCACTCACACGCACTCCATACTCTCTCCTTTGGGTCATACTACTGCTTATGATCTGCAGTCTGGACACCCCAGCCAGATCAGAGATAGAAGTGGGGACATGGCAAAAAGACATACAGTCAATGAGAAACAAGCTGCCAGATAATCTGGAAACATGACCAAAGTTTGTAACTGGGGAACAAAGGTTGTTAACATGGCATTCCCACCCATTTGTCACAGTCTTATACAGACACCTCAGGGTATACCCCTACAAGAGAGTGAACCCAGAAACACTGAATCCTGAGGATCACTCTACTATGACATGGTGGAAAACACGTGAACATGATAGCCCCACAGGGCTGACAGACAGTTTGGAAAACCAAAGGTCTAACTTTAATAGGATTCATACACATGGAAAGGAGGCAAGGGGGTTGCATATCCCTACACACACCGGAAGGATACACCAGTCTCAGCATGTTATGGGACTCTTTCGTGCCCGCTTCACATGCAATCTTACAGGGGGGCTGTCACGGAGGAACATAGGGTCACACACGTGTAACACAGGCCTACATGTAGACTATGTAAAGCCAAACATGAAACATGTATGTAATGTTACAATTGAAAACTGTGACACAAGAAAACTCCAGGAAGTAGGGACAGTTAAATAGAATGTGTGTTGGCAACACTTGCCAGATGGAACCCTGTGGAGATGTAAATGGACCTTCATGTTTGCCTGGGTTGCCTACGTGACAGGCCACACATTTTTTCCAAGGCAGGAAACGAGAGACAAAGAAAGGAGGAAGGGTACTTATGCAGGCCAGTAAGTCACCTTCAGTATCTCTCTCCCTGAGCAATCTCGAGCAGTTACATCTGCATACGAAAGCCTGTCAGCAAGTCAGGCTGGAGACCATGAACTGAGAGAGATGATTTTTGCTTTCTACCAACTAAGAGACCAGTGCCCAGTTGCTTACATCAAGGGCTGAGAGAAACTTTTGGACCTTTGTAGGGTAAGATGCTTATTTGGGAGCTCAACCAGTATAGATCAGGAATGCGTTGTGTTTACCTTTGATTATTATTATTATTATTATTATTATTATTATTATAAACATTTATATAGTGCCAGCAATGTACCTGGCGCTTTACAAAGAATAAGATAGACACGGTCCCTGTCCGAGAGCTTACAATCTAAAGACAGGGGGAGGGGAGACAGGGAAGGGGAAATAGAGAGAAAGACAAGGGATGCGACATTCATGAGGATGCAGGAACTCGGATACACTCTAGTAACCACTCTGTACCAAATATCTTGCTTATGTAATCAATAGGCTTACTTCTTATCTTTATGAAGACGTGTCTGTGTCTAACATTGGAACACAAGTGAGCAACAAGAGCTCCCAAGCTCTTGCGAACCCAGAGATTAAAGAGTCTGTAAACGGGAAGGATCGGGCCCTTGAGTTACAAAGTGGTTGTCCCTGTGGCAGGCTTGAACTGGCCAGAGAGAAAAACTGGTTCACGTGGGCTGTGCGCGAGGGAAACTGAGTCACTCAAACCCAGTAAAGTGGGGTTGCGGACCCTCCAACCCGTGACAGCACCACCACCCCGGTGGTCGTCGCGCAGCCGGCAGAGCCCAGGGAACCTAGGAGGGCTTCTGCATGCACTCCCCACGAACCTAAAGGCCCCATAATAACAAAATTCTCTGGGGACCATTGGTTGTTTAAGGGCTTCCTCGCGCTCTGCGAACTCACCTTTACTGTACAACCCAAAACCTATAATACTGATGCCCTGAAGGTGGCTTTTATTATTGGGTTGCTCGGTGGTAATGCTCTGGATTGGGCCACCCTGCTGCTTATAAAGAAAAGCCCCGTTAACTGATTATGAGGGGTTTGTGTGTGAATTAACCTTTTTGTTTGACTACCCGCACCGGGAGAAGGATGCGGAGATGGTCACTGTGAATTTAAAACAAGGAAAAGGACCACTGCTGGACTACGTTACAAAATTTTAACAGTTAGCGGTTGATCTAAACTGGCCAGATCATGTGCTCCGGGTAATGTTTCGAAGAGGATTGAACGATGAGTTAAAGGATCAATTGGCATTTACCACCCTCCCTGAGACGTGGGGGGGACTCGTCACCTTGGTTATCCAGATCAACGAACGCCTGACCAAACGCCGACGGAAACGGCGCTTAGAACCATTTAGGCTGTCAGGGGCTCGACCATTACCGGTGGTGGCGAGTAAGGTGGAAGGCAGTAAAGGAGACGAGGTGGAGCCCATGTAATTAGGAGCCTCGCGCAGCCCTCTTACCGCAGAGGAACGAGAGACCCACCAGAACCTCCGCCTGTGTTTCTATTGTGGGCAACCTTCACATTTCACCCGCAATTGTCCCTTGCTTCCGACTACACAAAGAGAAGCAGGAAAAGCCAAACTCCGGGAACTACAGGGGGGTTCCCGGGTGCACAGGAGGGGTCCCTAAGCTGGCAAGCTCAGGTCCTCGTCGCAAGCCCTTGTCCACCATGTTGGGCATAACTTCAAGTCTTGTGGTCTGGGCCCTCATTGATTCCGGGGCATCTGGCAACTTTAGACCAAGGCTTGGTAGACCAGTATGCTGTTCCATGCACGCAGAGGTTCCCCCATGAGCACGTGCACACCATTGATGGTTCCCCGCTAACATCAGGGCCCATCACAGCCCAGACAATGGAGCTCCAGGCGACTATTGGACGGCACTGCGAGACATTATGCTTTGACATCATGGCTACCCCCATGTTCTCTGTGGTTCTAGGCATGCCTTGGCTATGTCGCCATAACCCCATGCTAAATTGGAGAGACCGGACTGTGGACTTTTGGGCCGACTTCTGTGAGCCATTATGTATCCTGCCAGTCCCCCAGCAGCGAATGCTGACCACACAACCAGAGCCCTCCTGCCTGCTTCTGCTGCAATATCATAACCTTGCAGATGTTTTTGACAAGGATGAAGCTGCAGCCCTACCCCCACACCGGCCATACGACTGCCCCATCGAGTTGATCCCTGGCACTGAACCCCCGTATGGCCGAATCTATGCCCTCTCGGGGCCGGAACTAACCACACTGAAGGAATATATTGAGGACAACTTACGTCGTGGATTTATTCGCCATTCGTCATCCCCAGCAGGGGCACCCATTTTTCATCCCTAAAAAGGACAGGGGGCTCCGCCCCTGTATAGATTACCGCGGCCTTAATGCCATTACTGTCAAGAATTGTTATTCTCTCCCTTGATTCCAGAATTATTAGACAGGTTACAAGGGGCAAGACTCTTTACCAAGCTGGACCTCCGTGGGACCTACAACCTGTTACGAGTCCGACAAGGGGATGAGTGGAAAATGGCATTCTGGATGAGATATGGATATTACGAATATCTTGTTATGCTGTTCGGGTTAGCCAATGTACCAGCGACATTCCAAAATCTTATCAATGATGTATTATGGGACATGCTGGACACCTATGTGGTCGCCTACCTCAATGACATCTTGATCTACTCCACAACAACAACCAAACATGTTCAACATGTCCGGTCAGTATTATTACGTCTGCAACAGCATTGTTTGTTCTGCAAAATGGGGAAATGTGCCTTTCACCTGTCCACCGCTGAGTTTCTTGGGTTCATTATCTCTCCCCATGGGAGAGTCGCCCCTTGACACGCACATGGAGCGTATTCCGGAGGCGAGGGCAAAGTGTTTCTTTTTGGCAAAGCTATTGGCAGGCAGGGACAGAGGTTGGGTGGGTGGGTGGGTGGGTCTGGATTGAGGATAGAGATTTAATGAGGGAACTATAGCGTAATTGTTTTGTAGTTTTACTATTTTTGTGCTTTCATTTTTGTAAGCTGCCCTGAGCCTTTGGAGAAGGGCGGAGTATACATTTTAATAATTAATAAATAAATAAGCAGACTCCTAGATGGCTCTGAGAGACCGGGCATGGGGGCGGGGGACTCTCCACATGCACCTCTCACCAAGAAAATGGCACTGGGCTTATCCAAAGTTTAGATGCACATTCACTCTTACAAAACTAAAGTGATTTTTATCCCAGCATTTGGTGCTGCAGGGATCTCACTGCAGGCATCTGCCCCTTTTAGCTGTGGATCTCAGAATGGTCTAGGGCAGGGCGGGGTAAAAATAGAATGGGGCAGAAATAGTTGAGAATGGGGTAAAAATAGTAAAACAATAAATAAATTGCTGGCTAAAGCGGAGGCTGATAAATCAGACCCCTAGAGGGATTGCAGAGAGGCTCTTCTACATCTCCGGTGGGTGGGGTAGCAGAGGGAGCCCGCTATATCGTGGTGCCATCCCTGGTAACTGAGTTCAAAAATCATCATTGGCCCCATCCTCCATGAAGGTCAAGAGATGTGAACTCTGCCAGGAGGGAAAGAGGAGGGAGGGAAACCATTTTACACGTGTCCTCATTCTGCGCATTTCCTCTGAGGCCGCTGTCAGAGCGGATGAGCCACTGGACTGATCAAGGGCGGCAGTTCTTAGGCATCCAGTTCCATCAAAATCACAGAGTTGGAAGAGACCTCGAGGGTCATCTAGTCCAACCCGCTGCTTGGAGGCAGGAGGACAACAGCTACAACATCCCTAGCAGAGAACCGTCCAGCCTCTTTCTGAAAACCTCCAGCAACAGAGAGAGCCTGCAACCTCCCTAGTCAGCTTGTTCCATTGACGCACACCACTTATGGTTAGGAAATTTCCCGGATATTCAATCGAAATCTCCCTTCCTGTCACTTGAGCCCATTATTTCTAGTCCTGCCCCCTGTAGCCAGGCAGAACAGTTTCTTGCCATCAGCCCTTTAGCTATTTGAAGACTGCTATCATGTCTTCCCTTAGTCTACCCTTTGCTAGGCTAAACATACTCAGTCATTTCAACCTTTCCTCATAGGACTTGCTTTCCAGACTCTTTGTTGCCCTCCTCTGAACCCATTCCAATTTGTCAACATCCAGTCAGGTCAGAGCATCATTGCAAACTAGAGGGAATTCTATAACATCATGCAGGTAAGGAAACATTAGCCAACATCCCACAGAAATAATGAGGCAACTTGTCAGGCTAACTGGGTGCTGATTTGCAGTTACATCAGCGTCACCTCAGTGCAGACACGGTTGTAGCACTGGAGGTTGCACAGCCTACCAGGAGCAAGTTCCAAAATAGTGACCTCGGTGACAAAACAATCTTGTGTTCAGCCCTTGCCTGCAGTCAACGGGGCAGCCAAGTAGCCACAAATTTAATCCTGCACTGTTTGAAAGGAAGACAACGGAGGGATTGCTTTTTCTTACAGGATTTAGAGGCAAGGATGTCTGTCTAAAGTACCCTATCAGGCACTGGGTGGTGTGCAGTCTTGACAGGGTCAAAATCCAAGAGGCAAACTTAATGTAGATTGGGAAGCAATAGCATCAGTAGACAAGCCAGAGGGACAGGCCAGAAGCAACAAGGTGCCAATAGGGGGAGTTACGGCAGGCTCATGGTGTTGCCACCTGATTCACCCCCAATACACTAGCTGTGTAAAATCCAAGGCTGGCAAAACCTGTTCTGTCTCAGCTAGGCATGTGGCTCAGCCAGGGCCAGCAGGAAGCATTAGGCCACATCAGACTCTGTCTTAGATAGTTAGGATGCTTGCAAGTGTCATAACTGCTATCTGCAAAAACCAGCAGTGGTGCCTCTGCCACCTCACCGACAGCACATGATGGATCTGTTCAGATGCCAAGAAAAAAAATCCCCCAAGAGGGTAAACCAGAGGCAAAGCAACAGGTGCTGTTGCCGGGGGCCACAGATGATAATTGTGATGTCAAGAGGTTGGGTTTTTTTAGGGGGGGGAAGGGTGCGCTCTGACCCATTGGCCAAATTTGGCCCACGGTTACTTCTTGACTCCTTTCCTGGGCTTGGCCTGTGGATCTGGAATTCCAGGATCTGGCCCGTGACCCTCCCCCTTCTCTTCAAACACCAAAAGACCGAGCTCAGGAGGAAGGGAGCGGAGATGAGGCCACACTCACAATGATAGGGGACAGATCCATGATCCAGACCCTCCTCTTCCTGAGCTCCCTCAAGCATCCTTGCCCCAGCTTCTACGTGCCCCTCCCGCCCAAGCTTGTACTAATTGTTAAAATGGCCCTGGGAGGGTGAAGGTTCCCCCACCCCTGCTCTAGGAAGGCATTTTGCCCTGCAGTTGAGATGTTATAAGGATTTAAGGAGCTGCCTGTGTCAGACCAATGATCCATCTTAGCCCAGTATTGTCACAACTTGACACAGCAGCAGGCTTTCAAATTCGGCTCTCCAGGATCTCACCCAGACGTGTTAGCAGAGACCCTCCAGGATCCTCAGCAGAGGCCTCACCCAGGCGTCCTACTAGATATCCTGATTCGGAGATGCTGGGGATTGAACTTGGAACATTATACCTGCAAAGCATGCACTCTACCACCTGAGTCACAGCCCACACCATGTTCCTAGCAGCACTGGAGATTTATTTCACAATAAAAACCTGTGTTTAGGCCTCTCCAAGCATGATATGGGTCACTGGTCTGAGAGACCATGACAAGCCACCCGATCTGCAAAACATCTCCCTGTGGGGAAGGAGGCCTAGGGGTCATAACGCAACACCTGCCACCTGCAACTTCCTCATGTTCAACAAATATATAGTCCTGCTCATCCCCTGCCTTCCCCTACAGCAAGGGCGGGGAACCTCCAGCTCATGGGTTGTTTCTGGCCCCAAGGGCACCCACCCTCCAATCTCTGGCAGTTTCCCCCACCTACTCCACACGATTAGCTTCAGTCCACTCTCCAAACTCCCCGGCCACCCTGCAGCCTGCCAGCCATTTGATGGCATCCATAATCTGGCCTAGCGTGGTTCATCAGGAAGGGGTGTGTCCATGGAAACGGGGGGACATGTCCCTGCACACATTTGGGGCACGGGCACATGGGCAGTCCCCTATTGGATCTTCCCCCATCTCTACTGTCCCCCATCTCCTGTGCTCCATCGATCTCCCTGCTCACCCCAAGGTTTGGGAGAGGTGGGCCCCAAAGAGCTTTGGGAGCGTAGGAAATGGAGTCTGCCCTCTCCCAGGCTGGTGTAACAACAGTTTGCTCGTCAGAGGACAAAGGGACACACACACACACACATGCTCTGCCCTGTGCCAAAATCCCAAGCCCATTTGTATTTCCTTATTTCACCTGCTGCTCCGAATTGGGTGCCAATGGGCAATTCTTGAGGTCGACGTTCTCAGCGCCAACCCCGCTCTTCCTGCACCGCGTTTTCGCCATCAGCATGGTCAGGTAATATTTAATGGCGGCCACCACCTGGAATGACACAAAAAGAAAACTAGAGTTTCCAGTGGGTGGAAATCTCCTGGTGGCTCCCGCAACAGAAGGCTCAGAGCCTCATCCATTCCATGCTGCCCCAATCGGGTGCATTCTCAGGGTCCGAAATGAGAACAGAGCCCAGTTGTGCTGGCCAGAGTGAGGGACAGGTTTCCCTAGCACGGAGAAGCCTTGCACCAGGGCCCCAAGAATTTTGGGTTGCTGCAGCAACGGTTGTGCAGAATATGGCACTTGGTGACATTCTCAAGTGTTGCCTCCAGCAGGAGGAATTACAAACTGAGTAGGGAGCCAGGCCCCGCAAGCCAACCAATGGAAGGGAGCTGGGAACCGCAAGCCAACCAATGGGAGGGAGCCAGGAACCGCAAGCCTTCTGCATATATTCCAGGATTGTGAGGCTCCTGCCATAACTATCAAGAGGAGCAACCCACAAGCAGCCAGTGGGAATAGAGCCCTTGCCAAGTGGTCTGTGTGGTCATTTGTATGGTGTATTTATTAATTTTTTTAAAGATACAGGGTGTTCAAAAATGGTAACCCCTCCCCGACAACCCGCCCGCTCTCGAGTTTCATGCAGCTGCCTCATGTGCAAAAGCCTTGCTAACAATCACACGGGCTGCAATGGACAATCCGAGATTGATCTTGGACACTGAAGTCGCAGCTTCTCCCATCTCTGCGGCCTTGGTAGAAAGAGAGAGTGGCCTTTTCTCTGGGGAACAGAGTGTAGTCCACATCATCCACACTTTCAAATCCTTCCTGAAAACCTACCTCTTCCATCAGGGTTTCCCTGGCTCATCAGGAGTGAAACTGCATCCTCCTCCTCCCTACCTCCAAATATCTTTCCTAGAACTAAGTGAAGCACGTGCACCTGCATCTTCTCAGCCTCATGAATGTTTCCATGTCTCTCCTGAGGTTCACCTCTCCCTTGTCTCCCCCTTTCCTTGTCTCTTAGATTGTAAGCCCTTTGGGGTAGGGACCTGTCTGTAACTACTGATTGTACAGTGCCAGGTACACTGTTGGTGCTATATAAACAACAACAACAACAACAACATCAGGATTGCTGTCTTCATATTGCACCCCAGGACCAATCAGAAGTAGCTGCAAGCACTGCAAGCTACTATTAAATGGAGTCCCACATCCCACCACTGCTCAGGTATCAGAACAAAATGCCTCGTTTCTAGACTTCAAAGCGACGAGGGCTTTGTTTTTTGAAGGAGGTGGGTTTACCTATAGCAGAGGTGGCAGATGCATTACCTCCCACAGGCCCCATTGAAAATTGGTACAAGCTCCATGGGCCTCAGATAAGAGCTGGGGTACTTAAGAAGCATGCTCAGAATGAAGGGGGTGGGGGGGGAGGAAGTGGAGGGTCCAGATCATGGCTCTGTGCCATGGATCCACCCATTAGTCTCATGTGCACACCCTCTTCACCACTCCTCCCCCCTCCTCAGTCTTCCAGGGATTGTGGGTAAGGGCTGGGTCCCGGGGCCAGATTCAGGAATGAGAAAGGGGCCAAGCTAAAGACAGCTGTGAAATAGATTTGGCCCATAGGCTGGAAGATCCCCACTGCTGACCCAAAGAGTCCCAAATGGTTGGAATCCAGACCCACCCTCACTACCCCAGAAGGGCTGAGCCCCCCTAGATAAGCTCCCCCTAGATAAAAATGAGCGCAACCATCCACCTATCAAGACCGGTCATACGCGGCCGGAAATGGATGCGTGTATTCGGTGGTGGCGTCACGCGTAAAACGGACTGCCGGGTCTTTTGGAAAACAAGTGTGGGCGCCACCGCACTTGTCTAAAACCACAAGAAGGAATTTGTACACAGCGTGAATCAGAGGGTATTTTCAGACGTTACAAGCTCACAGTCAACCACAGTGAATCTGCACATGGTGAAAGTGATCCCGTAACGTCTGATGGGGGGAACGGAAGTTCCCCCCCCCAGATGTTGATCACAGTAAATCACGGCGGGAAATCACATTCACCACGCGATCGGTGCTGGCCCCGCGGGTTCAGCCGATCGTGTGACGTCTGTGATTCCCCACCGTGATGAACCGAGCCGTCTCATCTGGACGGCAGCCACGGCCCGGAATCCCCGCCAGGATTCCGGGCCGTGGTCAATTCGGGCGCTCACGTCTGAAAATACCCTAAGTCTCCACTGTCTGCGGGTGCCACACAGCATCAGTGCGAGGTTCGGGGGCGGGGGGGGGAGACAGCAACCAATCTCACCAGCATCCCTTCCACCCAAGTCAGCACCTTGCGCAGCCTCTTTCAAGGCTCAAGGACAGCAGTCACTCCCCCTGTCCCATATCACCCAGCCTTCTTAAAGGGAAGTTCTGGTCGCCCCATCTCAAAAAAACCATAGCGGAACTAGAAAAGGTACAGAGAAGGGCAACAAAAATTATCCAGGGTATGGAACAGCACCCGTATGAGGAGAGGCTTGATAGGCTGGGGCTCTTCAGCTTGGAAAAGAGATGGCTGAGAGGAGATATGATAGAGGTCTATAAAATCATGAGTGGTGTGGAACTTGTAAACAGGGAA
>QEPC01002445.1:2746051-2758231 GCA_003113815.1 Sphenodon punctatus
CCCCGCCAGGATTGGCCAACACGTCTGTTGGCCATGACGTGTTGGCCCCAGCGGGGAATGTGCAGGGTGTTTCCGTGACAGGGCGAATTGAGCCCCGTCACATCTGAAAATACCCAAGAACCCGAGTTGTGGTTTGGACGCAGAGTGCAGGGCTAATGTTCTCCACTAGGGGGCAGCAGTAACCCATGCTTCCTGATTCCCTAGCCAGGCTCCCTCCTCACCAGTGTTTCTACATATGGGGGGGCGGGGGGGGAATTCCCTAAATAGGGAAATATGAATATCTGCCGGGGAGGAGGGTAAGGGAAAAGGGGAAATTCATCTATTTGTGAATATTTACTTATTACTTTTGATATTATTTTAAAGTTATAATTCTTTTGTTCAATCCATTTTATCTGCTGGAGTTTTCATGTAGCCCCGTCATTGCTCTCGGACACCCTCCTGCAGAGCTCCCAGTAGGAAGGAACTCTATGAAGTATCCATGTTTGGGGGCTCCACTGGAATCGTCTGTAGTCCCGAAACATGGATTTTTAATACATTTCTCCCATGTTGCAGACTTTCCTGTCCGGACGTCCTCAATTTCAGAGGAAACCTCCCTCTTTAGAGGCATCTCTCCATCCCTGCTCCAGCCGCCAGTTTCCTCTTTGCTACAGCACGTGTTCTCTGCTCCAGCTGAGAGAAAAGTTCATGTGTCATTTTTTCAGTGGAGTTAATTTTTGCAAGACTGACTCAGATATTAAATTGTCCATGTGTTCCTAGTAAATGTCATCCGACACCTGTATTAGCTACTTGTTTAAGCCGCTCCAAGTCTACAAAATGAAATGTCATTTATTTATTTGTTATTTTTAACCCTCCCTTCCCCGAAGGCTCAGCACAGTTTACAATAGAAGAGAATAAAAACGTCTTAACATGTTGTAGCCTGTATACACTTCCAATCTCCAAACCCTATTCCTGCCTGCTAAAGACCCGGCCTAATAAATAAGTCTTGCATTTCGTCTGTAAAATGCTTGGACTTTGAACTTCCATGGGAAGGGAGTTCCAAAGTCATGGGGCAGTAGGGTTACCACCTAGGCACACTTTAAAGGAACACATACAAAAAACACATGTTGCAGGCCCTGTGTTGGTGCCTTAGGTGCCAATGCCAGCCCCGCAACATAGCTGTCCCTCCCGCTTCGATATTGTCCTAGCAATGTTCTGTTTGTCGCTCCCCAGAGGTGGCTGCATTTTAGAAGAGAGGTTTAGAATATAGAAATAGAGGGGCAGATTCTCCCCCTCTTCCCAACCTGGTGTAAATTAGCACCGCTCCATTGTGATTTTACACCCCCTGAGGACTGATGGGGATGAAGAGCTTGGAAAACCCAGCACATTTTAAATTTATAGTTTGCTGTCATCCCCTCTCCTTTTTTGTCACTTACAGCTGCTGCTCCTATGTGAGGAGTGGCACTTCAAGCAGACTCTGAACGGGATCCTCCTGGGCCAGTATCGGTCCCCCTGCTTGGCCCTGGACCGGCTAACAGAGTTGCAGGTAGCTGGGGATGTCAGTCTCTACAGCGTCATGTGCTGCCCCCCTGGCTGCCCCCAAGAGATGGAGCCTGGCTTGGTAGAGCTGCCTGGGCAGGAAGGGGGCAGGCTACAGGAGGGGTCATGGTTGGGGCTGTTCGCAGGGGGTAGTGGTGCCCCCTCTGAGACTCTAACCAGAATGGCCGGTTCTCCTGGATCCCATCTCTCTCTCTCTCTCTCTCTCTCTCTCTGGACCCCGTTAAAGCTGGAAGCTGTAATAAAATCTCTATTTTTGCAGTGTTCTCTGCCGTGCACTGAACTGCCCACCAGAGTCTTGGTTACTGGGAAATGCCATCCTGAGTAGCAGGCATCCCCTTGGACGTTGGCTGCAAATTCATTGTACGTCAATGGGGCTTGGCATCAGCTACTTCTAAAGCATATAATCAAGGGTGGAGAAAAGATTTTGGGTTCATGCTGCAATTGATCCACCCCCTACTCCAGGGATGGCAGAAGATTGCAGGGGAGGGAAAGTGGGAGCTCTAGAGTCAAAACAGCCACAGTTTCCCCCTGCTTCTCCCCTCTCATCCCTTTAGTGCTGCAGCCCTTCCTACAGCCCAGTTCATAGGAGTTGGGCCAAATTTAACATGTGACAACTCGGGCCCTGTCTCTCCCCCACCCCACACTTGGACAGCTGTGCAAATGGCAGATGAAATTTAATGGGGTCGATTCCATGCCCCATGCACAGGCGTGTAGAACCTACGTGGGAATTGTGCGCACCCCCGTCATCAGGCTATTATGCCGTGCGGCTCATCCATGTGCATTGAGGGGTGTTGGGATTGCAGCCAGTGTTGCCAAGTGCAAAGTAATGCACATGGGGCGGGGGGGAAATAATCCTAACTCTACCTCCACCATGCTGGGCTTGGAATTGGGGATTACCACTCAGGAAAAGGATCATGGAGTCAATGTGGACAATTCATTGAAATCCTTAGCTCAGTGTGTGGTGGCCGTCAAAAAGGCAAACAGAATATTAGGAATTATTCAGAAAGGGGGAGGGAATAAAACAGAAATATCATAAAGCCTCTATATAAATCTATGGTGCAACCACACCTTGAATATTGGGTGCAGTTCTGGTTGCCCCATCTCAGAAAAGATACAATAGAACTGGAAACGTCACAGGGAAGGGCAACAAGGGTGATAAAGGGCATGGAACGGTTTCGATACCAGGGAGGCGCGATCAGTTGGGGCTCTTCAGCTTGGAGAAGAGACAACTGAGAGAGGATAGAAGTCTATAAAATCATGAGCGGTTTGGGACAAGTCAATAAATAAGGAGTTGTTAATTATTGACCCTCTCAAATAAGGGATAAGTACTAGAACTAGGGAACACTCCATGAAACTAACTGGCAGCTGATTACTGTTTTGCTCAACACAGAATTAACTTGTGGAATTTGTTGCCAGAGGATGTGGTCAAGGCCAGTAGCACAGATGGGTTTAAAAAGGATTGGACAAGTTCTTGGAGGATCGGTCCATGAATGGCTATTAGCCAAGTAGGTTGGTGGACGTAACGTCTGACTCTCGGGAGCTGGGAGTGAACAGCGAGGAATGGATCACTCCATTGGGGACCTCTTCAAAGTGACCAAGAAAGGCCACAGTCAGAGACAGGATGCTGGGCTGGCTGGGCCATTGGTCTGACCCAGTACGGCTCTGCTTAAAACAACTTCAGTTTGAAGTTTTCCTCTTTTAAAAAGTCCTTCTATACCCCGGCTTGCTTAAAAAATTTCCCAGAGCTTGAACAATGAGCTTTTTGAGCCCCTCGGTGTTGAGGGTGGCTAAACGTGAGCTGAACGGCTTTAAAAACCCCCACTGGAGAGTTCCTCATCCGCTCCCTGCATGACAGTCACAAAGACCGGAACCCAAGCCACTAACATGCCAGGTGGAGGATCTCATCGTGTCCCACACAGACGCCCCGATGCCGGTCAGCTCCTCGCTCAGCCTCCACCAGGTCTCCGAGCCATGGCTCCCTCTGCAAGAGCAACATCTCTGCTGAGTTTCAATGAAAGCAGACATTGACAAGGCTCGGGGCCGGTTCAACAAACAGATACTTCAGCGGAGTTACGTCTTCCCTCGCTTGTACTCCTGAATTGTTCACACGTTCCCAAACGAAAGTGATTCATGTGCAGGAAGAGAAATCTGGACTCTTGAAAAATGGGGAGAACCTACTCCCGTTCTCTTTGTACATCTCAGTTACTGAACCGTGAACCAGTTTAGTGTTTGGGTGGCTGTGTTGCGTCGAACAAGTTAAGGGGAAACTGGAAGAGAAACTCCATAGCTTCAGAACAGGACAGAAGTGGGCTCATTCCATCCATTGAATTGCATCTCATTTAATGACTTTTGTTTAACACTTTTTGTGGAAACAGGCCCTCCCTGATGGGTTTGTTGGTTTGATACAGGGTGGGAAGAGTGGGTCGCTGGAGGAGGGGAAGAGGGTGCCACTACAACACCTCCTGCTCCTGTCTGGCCCCTTCCCTTCCGAGCCCCTCGGCAGGGGGAAATGGGCAGGGGTAAAGGGGGCTCTTGCATCCTTTCCCAAGTGCCATGATGTCACAGTGCTTGAAAAAGGGCATGGCCACATTGGGAAGGGCTGGGGAAATGGGGCTCTCCTGCCATTTACCAATGTAGCCTCTCCTTCCCCCCAAAGCAGGGTTGCCAGATATGCACATTTCCCTAGGACACTTTACTATAGATAATGTTTATTTCAGCTCTAGCTTTCACCATGGCCAAACAAGACACCATATATAAAAAACAAAATCCAAACATAATAAATAACAAAATCTAAAATACAAAAATCAATTAATAAAACATATTTCACAATAATCTCCATCATACACATTCCTCAGATGGTTCCTCCTTTTAAATCTAGGGCAGAATGGCTGTCAGTTATTAGATAGTCCTATACTCAATAAGAGTATTCATCCCACCCGGAGTTTTGCAGCTAGAAAGGCAAAAGCTGCCACCGCCCTTATGGCTGCGTCTGTTGTGGGGATAAGAAGGGCCATCATTTTTGGCTGCAGGGATAGGTGGTCCTTTCCCTCTATTAATGGATAAATCCAATTTACCCTTATGCCCTCGTATAGAGGACACACTAATAGTACATGCTCTACATTTTCGATCACTTGACATTGGCAGGGACAAACTCCTTCCTCCCGGGGTTTCTGGCTCTACCGTCCTAAAGTTACTGCTGACTTGAATAGTTGGAATCTTATCAGCGTATAATTCCTACACAGGGTTGGTTCCCACAGTTTGTCCAGATATTCCTCGTATTTAAACACTAGTTTGATATGTGGGTAGCAGGGGGCAGCCTTCCGTGCAGCTATTGTTGCCGTATCTTCCTGGTAAGCTATGTCACGCACCCTGGTGCGGATAATAGCTCTCTGCTGGGCTACAGACCTGTCCCATAAAAGGGACACCGAAAGCCCCATGCTATTCAAATGAGAACTTAGATGACACAGCCAGGGGTACGATGGCATTCCTTGATGCTCCAGTTGTTCCACCAAACACAAATAGGACAGTTATGAAAAATACATGTTGCAGGCCCTGCATTGGTGCCTTAAGTCCCAATGCAAGCCCTGCACCATGTGTTTTTCATGTGTCCTGGGAAAATAGGCATATCTGGCAACCCTACCCCAAAGTAAAACCTGTCCCTACCCTGCTGAGTCAGGGGGCACATTGGGCTGGATGGGTCTGTGGGTCTGATCCAATTGTGAGGGGATACCAGGCTTACTGGTCCCATGAGTCCGAGCTGGGACGAAGGGGAGGACACTAGGCTGGATAGGCTTTCATGGGTCTGAACCAGGGTAGGGGACCAGACTGCCCGGGCTTATGGATCTGAACTGCGGTGTGTGTGTGTGTGAGGGGGAGCGGAACCGGTCTGTCTGGGATTATGGGTCTGAACCAGGGCAGCCGGGGAGAGCCAGGCTGATTGGGCTTCCGTGGGTCTTATCACAGTCTGTGTTGCCCAAGGTTGTTTCCTGTAACCTTTGAACCCCTCCAGGAAATGCATTTCCACCCTAAGGCCCCGAAGGGTGTGAATGAAAGGCCAGATTGGGGCCCCCAAGCCCAGGAAGGTCATCGACATCGACATCAAGATGCAGGAGGGGCTGTCCATTGAGAAGGGGCAGCCGGCTCTGCATGCTGAGCGCCACAGAGATGGAGACCATGGTGAACTCGCCTCGGTCTGGCGCCATCAAGGAAACCTGCATTAAACCTGGCCTGCATCTGCAGGGGGATGATCTCACCCTGGAGATCGAATAGAGCCCATCCTCATCGCTGCTTCCCTCCCCCCGCACCCTCCAAACAGAGACTGACCCTTTCCCAATGCCCCTTCTCTGCTTCAGATGGAGCCGGCACGCGGTCACTTTCAGGGGAGTGCCACCGGTAGGCTCCTTAATCCTTTGTTTGCAGGAGACGCGCTGGCTTCCTTCCCCATCCGAGTCCTGCTTAGCCTGAACCTTAGGGGGAGGCACAGTTCTCAGAGCCACCAGCAGGGGGCGGGGAGGGGGGATCTGAGCAGCATGTGGTTTAGAGGTTGCAGTACCCATTGCCTCCNAGCGAGAGACTGACCCCTGCTGGGTGCGGTGTGCGCTGCTCTATGGGCACCCCTGGGGAGTGGGGGTGGGGACCTTTCCTTCCTGGTCCGGAGGCCACGTCAAGAAGTAATCCATGCTCCATGGGGCGGGTAAGAGTCGAGGGGGGCTGTGCCCAGATGTTTTTGCCGGAGGGAGGGGGCTGGTGGTTTGAGAGGCGGGACCACATGGTCCCAATGGCCGTTACGAGGCTATTTGACTAGGCCCTGCCCCCCACTAGGGGAAAATGGCATCAGCAGAGCATTAAAGTCTCTCCCAGAAGGAGGTGCTGTATGGGGTGGGGCAGGAATGCCGACGAGGTGTGAGTAGGGGGGAGGGACCCAGACCTCTGCCACTTCCCCCCCAACCCCCCAAACGATCATCCAGCCACCAAGCTGCCTCTGGCTCCAGCCAACGCTCCCACACTTTTAAGATCTCAGCACCGATAAAGAAAAAAAATCACTCTCCTCTTGAAAATAATTAGCGTAACCATAACTGACACGATGGGAACGTGGTGTCTCCAATCTCAGTCTCTGCCGGGCACGGTGAGAAGCAGAGATCGCAGGTAGCACGTCCGGGAAGGGGTGGGAAGCACCGGTTTAGAGGAGATTTTACAGAGTAGGATACGGGTCCTCCCCCCTCTCTGGGGAGCCAGCTCTGATCTGGTCCCATGACAGGGAACTGCCTGGCTCAGGGGCATGAGGAATGGGATATGAAGCCTCTCCCCTCCAGGGGCCACTGGCTCTGATCTAGTCCCCAGTCAGGGAACTAACTGGATGACCCGGGGAGTGGGAAATGGGATACGGGGCCTTTCCCCTCTAGGGGCTTAGAACAGGGAGAGGGCAAAGGGACTAATTCAGTTTCCATTAACCGTGAAGCTGTGCCAGGCAGCTGAATAACTTCACACCCTGCTGAGTTGTAGCAGGGGAGTGTGTGTGTTGAGTCTCTCCCCCAGCCCCACATTCCAGTGGGGGGAAAGGGAGGTGCCACTGGCTGCTCCACGAGTGGGTGGCTATGGTGTGGGGAGAGGCCCCCACCCACACTTATATCCATGCCCCCCTCACAGATTAGAGTCCGATCCTGAGTTTGGGGCAGTGCCCCAGGAATGCCAGGCGATGGGAGACTTGCCAGTCTCTGGGGCTAAAGCTGAGAAGAGGCGAGGCAGGGTATGAACCTGGAACTCGGACAAAAGTGCTGGAGCCTTTCAAGGGCTGCTGGACACAGCTGGGCTCCCTACAGGCCTGAGCTGCCGCTACCAGCTGCCAATTCGGGAGAGGGGACTGCTGACGGGAAGGCTAGCACTCCAGGAGCTGGACCATCTTTTCCTTCAACTCCCCACTTACCCCCCAAAGTCATTGGATGTGGCTGGGCTCTCTACCACATAGGCCCGAGTCTCTGGCACTTTCACTGTTACTTCCATTGTCAGGCGTGAGTTTGCAGGGGGTTCGGATGGACAGCACCATGATTCCTACTGGGATACCACCTGTTTCTTTCATGGGGGTGGGAGGGAGCAGGCAGAGATCACTGAGCTCCGCAGGCACGGGAGAGCTCAGCCCCTCAGGCACACGGCATCTCCCACCTGTCACAGGGGGGCTGACCTACAAGTCCCCCCATCCCAATACCCCATCCTCCCCACAGAGGGCCTTTCACCAGAGCCGTACCTCTGGGCTAACATTTCCGGGGGTGGGGGTGGGATCTGGATTCCCCCTGACCCACATAAACCCTGGTTATTTGGTAATTAACCAGTTAACTGCCAAACTGGATTACTGGATATTACCCCATTAGCATATTACCCCATGACCATGGTAGTGGATATTACCATGACTATTGTAAAACCAGGCCCCGAGAGAGATATGAAGTTTTAAACAGAGACACATTTTGGGTGGTGAAAGGTAATTTGGTAAACGGTAATGCACAGTAAATGGGTAATCTAGTTAACCAGGTTAACGGCTGACCGTTACCGGTATCGAGCCAGACACTGGATACCGATGGATACAGCAAAATCCAGCCGAATCCCAACTAGCAGCTTTACTCCTGCCAACTCCCCTCTCACCCCACAATCAAGGCCCGGCCCTCGTAGCCTCTTGATGGGAGGCAAAGCAGTCTGAGCTCCTAGAGCATCTCACGGCAAGTCTGGTTTTCCAGCCCTTGAGTTGTTCCTGCAGTTCTGCTCTGCACCCGCCCCAGTTTCCCAGTATCTTTTTTAAAAATGCAAGGACCCCAAACTGGACCCGGTGATGGAAAGGGGGGGGGGGGGGCAGGGGGGCAGCAAGATCTTCCTTACAATTCGATCCTCCAGGGCAACACTGCCATCTAGTGGGAGGAAATTAAAGTTACAACAGAATAAAAAGAAACAGGGTTTTAATGATCAATTTTCATAAAAGTTGAAGTTGAAGTAATTTATTGATGGCCACAAGGCCTTGTCAATCCATTATAAAATCCACAAACAAAAAGTAAAATAAGTACATAATAATTAACATATACAACTTACAATAATCAGCTAGAGAATTTATAGTACATTCACCAGACCGTCCTCATATTTTATACGTATGACGTTCCCTGTCTACATAGTCGTCACTGCCTTTGTTCTTTTAGGATCAGTGTTATTTATATACTACAAATGATGACTCGCTGGGCAAAATGTATCCCAGCACTTATGGTGAACTTATAGAATAGTCAACAGACCATCTTCATATTTTTTACGTATAATTTTGACCCTGTGTGTGTATATCGCCACTGCCTTGGTTCTTTTAGGATCAGAATCGTTTAATAAATACTGCAGCTGTTGACTCACTGGGTGAGATGTATCCCAGCAAACCAGCTCCAATAATTGTCTGTGGTATTTGATATACAGTGGGCAATCTAACATATAGTGCAGTGCATCTTCTATCTTTCTGCCACAAAGACAAATACGCTCTTCAGAAGGAATATGCTTATACCTCCCCAACAAAATGGCAGTTCGCATTGTCTGAAAACGTAAACTGGTAAATGCCTGTCTCAGTGTAGAATCTTCTGGCTGGAATAAATAATTAGCACCCCCTCTTGGCAGCATTAAATACCTATAAAAGGGGAAGACAATCTTATTTGCCATTGCCCTTAAGGTTTGTCTATCAATATCATGGGTACGCACTTTAGGTAATTTAATAACCACCTTACTTGCGTCCGCTCACAAGACAGCCTCAGAAAATCCTAGCTTCATTATGCATAGATTTACGTTCGCCCACCAATGGTCAGACCCCAAAACCTTATCCTATAATTTCTCTTTTAAGGCCAAGGCAGCTAACGATGTTTCTGGTGCATCCCTCAGTTTAGCCCAGAAAGATAACTTTCTCACTGTTATCAGGGCTGCAAGTGAGGGAATCCCCAATTCTAAGTTTATCAGTGCCATGCTAGTGGTGGGTGGGATTACCAGAAGTCTCCTCCAGAATCCACTTATTGCAACCTCTAGCTCTTTGGTAGTAGATGCCTCGAGGCCCCATAGTGGCACCCCATATAACATGCTGGCCAGGATTTTAGCATTCATTAATTTTTTAACAGCTTGAATGCTACATAGGCCAAATTGCAAGTAGAAACGAAATATCGCCCACAGCTCAATCTTTGCTTTCTGATTAGCTGAACAAATATAGGCCTGCCAAGTTCCATTATAGGAAAAAATTATACCCAAGTACTTATACGTACGTACTTGCTCCACTCTGTGCTCACCGAGAGTCCAACTATTTTTTTCTAACGGTGTCTTTCAAACACCATTATTTTGTTTTTTCTAAATTGATGACAAGTCTCAGTTCCTTACACCATGACTCAAAATCAGCTAAGGCTCTATTTAGCCCTAGCTTGGTAAGAGATAACAAAACCGTGTCTTCGGCATATAACAACATAAATATCCTCCTGGAACCTATACTGGGCAGGCGGATGATATTTCCCTCTATCCTGGTGTTTTATTATCATCGGATTTACATAGATGTTAAATAAAATTGGGGCCAAGAGACACCCCTGGTGCACACCTCTGTATGTGTGAACATGATCTGACAGAGAACCTGAAGGATGGATTCTTATTCTCATATCTGTATCAGAATAAAGCTCCTTCATTAACCTCAGCAGCCTCTGATCTACCTGCAGTCTAGTCAGCTCATACCATAACCTTTCTCTGCAGAGTAAGTCAAAGGCCATTCAGAAATCAATAAAGACTGCATATATCTTTCGTTTGCGTCTCCTATATTTTTCAATTATATGGTTCAGAACAAAAGCCTGGGAGATGGTAAACCTATTTGCTCTGAATACGGTCTGCTCTTCTGCCAATATATAATTCTTCTCTAACCAATCTTGCAGACAGATGGGTTAACAGTAATGTAGTATAGATTTTAGAGACTATACAGAGGAGACTAATTGGCCTATAGTTTGCTGGGTTCTTCTTCTCCCCCTTTTGTATATAGGGACAATTATACTAGTTTTCCAGATTTTAGGGATCTTAGTTGTCTCATTTATCAAAGAGAAGAAATGGGCCAGAGAGGGAACCTACTAGTCTGGTAATATTTTTAGGACTTCTCTGGGGATATAATCTATCCCAGGAGCTTTGCTTCATTTTAATTTTATTATAGCCTCGGTCACCTCCTCTGGCGAGATGTTTTGCCAGTGGGGGAGATGGGGATCTACCTGGTCTGGGTAGTTATTAGCCTCATAGGCCCTAAAGAGATCCTCATAATGTTTGGTCCATACAGATTCTGGGATCAAAATTTCCCTATCTACCTTCCTCGCCCTACCGGACTTGTTAACCAGGGTCCAGAAAACCCTCATATCCTTTTCTTTTATAGTTTCTAGCATTTTGGTCCATTGGGCCAAGTTCCAAACTTGCTTTTTTTTTTGCTATTAAAGATTTATAGGACCTTCTCATTTCCCTATATGACTTTGCCAGCTCGAGATTATTACATTTTTGCAGTTTTTGTGCTAAATTCTTTAAAGTACTTCTTGCTTCCTGGCAGTCGTTGTCCCACCACTCCGGGTCCTTTCTACAAGGATAGTTCTCAGGTTTGGGGGTAAAGGTAAGTAAGCCTTTCAGTTTAGACGTAAAGACAGACCACAAATGGGTGACTTGAAGCATCTCCCTAGAGAAAATCAAATACCTCCAATTCAAGACCTGCAGAGCAACATTTCACTTTTAAATGAACTTTAGGAGTTACATCCCATGCAGGAAGAGTCCTCATATGGGATAATTTCCTTCTTAAACCAAATTGTAAGGGGAAGTGATCACTAACAACCGAATCACCCACATAGAATAGAGCTACATGAGCATCCACGTTTGGGGACACCAAGACATAATCTATAACACTGCCCCCACTCGTGCTTGTAGAAGTCAGGCTTCCATACTTATCACCTTCACAGTACCCATTTAATATCTTGAGTGCCAAATCCAGAACCAATCGGTACAATGTTTTACCTGCAGAATTTATCTTTGGATCACACTGCTTGTCTCATCCAATCCCAGAGACCGTAAGATGTTTGTGACAGATGGACCTATCCTTGCATCTAAATCCCCGACTATTATTATCCCATCATTTGGGTAGATACTCTGTTGTCCTAAAATTATATCGTTTAACGTTGACCAAAAATAGTCCTCCTGATTTCCTGGAGGATTATAGCATTTATCAAAATAAACAAACGCTCTAGATTTACCCCACTTATCCTTAAAGCAAGAATATCGTCACCCTCAGTCTCAATTTCCTCAGCCATAACCTCAGTATTATCTGCTAACAAAATCTCTAGACCTTTTTTTGGTCTGCCCCTCAAACCACCCTGAACTGCTGACTTAGCCCAGGACTTATGACCCTCAGGTTTAAATCCTTAGCAGCCCTCCAGGTCTTCTGCATACAAACAATATTAAACTGTCTAATATATGTCAGAAAGTCATACAAGTTGGATAATTAATAGCCATCACTGGCACCGGGCATGGGGTTGGTGAAGTATTTTACAGTCATGCTTTCTGCTGTATAGAACTCAGACCAAGCACTGATCTTGCAGACAGTCAAGCTACAGATTATTATTAGTATTAATGTCAAAATAATAATAACAA
>QEPC01002445.1:2776532-2804536 GCA_003113815.1 Sphenodon punctatus
GGTGCCGCAGTTCCAACAGTCACTCACTCTCACTGCGATTGGGGATCAAGAGGAAAAAACAAGCTACAAACACACCTATTTATACTTAATGGTGAAGGCGGGGCATGTCTCTCTGGGAAAGCCCTAGCCAATGAAATGGGGCATGTGTGTGAGTCAGAGGCTTGATAATGCCGCCGGATACCTTGTATTCCTCGCGATACCTTGTATTCCGGGTGCCGGAAACATGATACAATTACCAGATAACCACAAAGATTCCGCGGACCACGGAAAGGGGAGTTGGCGCCGCTTATTATTGGAATCCGCACAAGTTTCGCTTCCGTTCGCCAGTTCTGATGCCGCGATACCATGAGCGACAAACCGCAGCCGCAGCCCTCGGAAAGCTACCTCTGCCGTACCGTGCCACGATGTGCGGAATAGGGGTTGCCGTCGGTAAAAGCTGCCGCGGCGGTATACCGCTACAGCCCTACTCCTCATGCCAATCACAGTGTTGGATAACAACACCAGGTCATCAGCGTGAAGTAAGATAGATGTCTTCCCCTGAATAGAAAGTGGGTAAAAAAAAATGTCACCCTGTAGTTTATTCAGTATAGCATTGATAAAAAAAATTAAACAAAAAAGAGGCAAGTACACATCCTTGCTTTACACCATTAGTAACATGGATAGGCTCAGAAAGATGGTCCAATGCCATCAGCCTTATTTGTATAGAGGTATTAAAATAAAGTCTCTGGACTAGAAATAAAAGTCTCCTGTCAATATTAGATGTGAGTTTTGACCAAAGTAAGTTCCTATCCGTCAGATCAAGGATTTTAAATCCACAAAGGTGGCAAACAGCTTGCCTTTCCTGATACTGACATTTATTGATCTAATGAGTCAATACAAAACAGTGGTCCACAGTGGAGTGCCTAGGGAGAAAACCCACCTGCTCTTCAGCAAAAAGATTGTTTTCTTCTGCCCAGGTTCCTAATTTCTCTAAAAGAAATTTGGCATAAAGTTTAGCCACAATATTGATCCGACTAATTGGTCGGTAGTTACTGGGGCTGTTCTATCACATTTCTTGAAGATAGGGACTGTCATACTTAGATTCCAGCCTGCTGGAATTATGTCACAGTTGTTGATACAATCAAAAAGGCTGCACAACATGGGCACCCACCAGTCTATGTGGTCACAGAACAGCTCCCCAGGTATTCCATCTTTACCAGGGGCCTTGCTCTTGGGAATCTGTTGAATAAGAGCCAGTATGTCAAAACTACTCACTAGCTGCCAAGATGGTAGAGAGCCCAGATCTGAGAGACTATTATTGACTACAGTGAGTTTTAGATCACACACTAACCTGAAATGAGCTCCCCACTAGGGTTGCCATCTCACCAAGTTTTGCCTGGAGCTTCTGGGTTTTCACCCAGAGTCACTGGGTTCTGGGGAAAGACCTGATTTGTCTGGACCAGCTGGGATCCGCCCCTCGCCCTCCCTGAATAGCCTGGAGAAATTGGGGCTTCTGTGGGCAGCCATATTGGAAAGGGGGCAGGCCACAGGGAATTTCCCACCTCCTTTCCAACATGGTCCCACCCCATGGAGTGTTGTGATGGTCCATAATGGGTGGGGTTATGTCAGAAAGGTGTGTAACAACCCCTTTGTTCTCTCTTTTGCTGACACAGCCTTACCCACTATGGGGGAATACCAGCAGGGGTGGTAGTCCTACTCTCCACAACATTGGTAGGTCAGGGCCAGATTAACTCATCACTGGGCCCTTGGTCCTACGTAAATGTACCATGGGCTGATTCGACCCTCTGCCCAACCTGCAAGGGGGCTGGGGATGGAAGTGCTTCACACATCTGTTAACTAGGCACCAGAAAGAGCTGCTGCGCAGACCATCTGGATCATGGGCACTGGGCAGTAAATGGAGAAGCCTCCGGCTCAGGGAAGGCTGCACTCTAAAATGACCAGATTTTGAAAGCCCTCAAAGTGGGACTCCACACTCTGTTCTCGTTATCCTGATTTACACAAATATGTATAAATTAGCATAAATCAATACAATATATATGATTTGTGCACGTTTAAATAGCCCATTGCCTAACTTTGAGGCTATGATGGGGGAAAAAACTTTTTTTAAAAAAACCAACCAAAAGCAAACTAGAAATAGGCCAATCACTCACTCTCACACACTCTCTTGTGCTCACACACAGAGACTGACAATGAAGGTATCAGGTGGCACCCCAGCTTTGTCAGGTGTCACCTGGCTATGTTTTGTGTGAGATCCAGCTATGTCCTATACTGTCTAGAATCAGCTCTTGGCCACCCTATTAGACTGGCACTTGACTCTGGCTCCCACGATACAATGACAAGGTGGGATAATTAAATTCTACCACCTGGACTGGGCAGTTCAAGGCATTCCACCTAAGATGGGACGTTTGGTCACTCTACCTCATCCCCTTGTCTCAGGCTTCCAGTTCAGCTCTGTTCACAGGGGTGGGGTAGCTGCTGCACGATTGTTTCTGGGAGTTGCAGAAGTTTATTTCTGAAGCATTATGCAGAAGTTAATTCACGTTTAAAGAAGCATCTTGCAGCTCTGAGAGGCAGTATGTGCTTTCTCTCTAGTGGAAGCCACAGAGCATGATCCTACTCAAATTTTTCAAGCAACTGAGCTGTAAATAGTGCCAGTAACAAAGTTCAATTGAAAACACATTTAGGTCTCACTCTCTCTTTCTGCTTATCAGTGTATTATTTCTGTGGCCTGGCCTTTACTACACTTCATGACCTGTGCATACTTGCTGGGAGGCCCAGCTACGTTCCAGAGTTTATTTGTGAATACCTCTTCTGAGTGATCCCAAGGAGTGTTCTTACAAAAACAGAAAATAAATTCAGTTAAAAACAACCCATTGGCAACAATACCCAACCTGTAACTGCAGAGGGGCTCTTGCAAGAACATTCTTGTCAAACCCCTAATTTCTTGGGCACTATCCCTTGAGAATTCAGCAACATTCCTGAGCAGCTATTTCTCCATGATGGGGACAACATAAAAGCTAAAGGAAGTGGTCACTGGCCCATATCTTGTTTCCCACCCAAAATAAGAAGCACTTGGTACTTTTGGCTGACATTCCTAAAAGAATGTGTGAACCAAAATCAAAATATATATAGGGCATTTTCACACGGACACTTATCCTGGAACTATAGCGTTAATCCTGAGATGTTTGTCCATCTAAATGCTGCATACAGTGATTACAGTCCCAGGATAACAGAAAAATCCAGTGTTTATAAAACCCAATTTTTGAGGTTTTATAACATCTGGATGTTAAACTATCCCGTGATTATGTCTGTCTAAACAATTAGCGCCGCAGAGTCTTATGGCAAAAGCTGACATTCTATCTCGGAATAAAGTTATCTCTGGATAGAAATGTCTGTGTAAATGGGTGCCACTTTGTAATCACTGGATAACAATCCTGAGATAGTTTGTCCATCTGAAAACGTCCATAGACTATGTCACAGGTAGGGAACATGTGCCCATGTATCACATTCAGCCCAGGGCTTTTTTTTAATTTGATCCCTTTCCAATTCTGGATCTGGCCCATAGATCCAGTATCTATCCTCAATCACTGGAAGAGAGAGCTCAAGGGAAAGGAGTGGAGATGGTGGCTTGCACTTAAAGACAGGGGATGGATCTATGGCATAGACCCATGATTTGGACCCTCTCCCATCCTAAGCACCTCCCGTAAGTGCCCCCACCTCCAAATCCTATCCGGCCCATGGAGAGTGTACTAATTTTCAAAGTGATTGGTGAGAGGGAAACTACATGAACCCCTGGAATCCAAAGTTATTTATTTATTTTTAAAATTTTACTACCCCGCTTATTGAAGATTACTTCAATACTTACTTTACCTTACTTACTACTTATTGAAGATTATACAGTTCACATGTTACTCTTCAAAGCCCTGAAGGCAGATCTCACCACACGTGCACATAATGTCATGCCAGCCACTATGACAGCTGCTACTTTGGTTAACGTGCCAGTGCCAGAACTTTAAGAACTGAAAACATACATGACTCTGAGTAACTTGAGATAGAGTTGGAGTTTGTAGCTGGGCTGTAACAGACTCCCATCTTCTGTGGATTAAGCACAGGGGGGAACAGATGTTAGGACCCACGACTCAAATCTGGGTCCAATACATCCCAGGCATATGAGTTTACCATATAGCCATCACAGGTCCACTACAACATCACAGTAGGGGTTCAAGATTCAAGCTGTGAATGGGGCTCTGATTGTCCAGCTCAAAACTGTGTTCCAGTTGGCCAGAATCTCCTACATAGCTGTTAGAAGAACTTGCACAAATGGAAGAACTTGTCAGCCAGTGCCAGGCTTGGCTCTCTGTGAATGCTCTGCCCCACCAGGAAAGTCAGCTAGTTTGCAAAATGGCATTCCACTGTAGCATGAGGATTGCCGTCCTTGCCTGGTCCTCTGCATGGAATGGTCCCCTGGCACCGAGGGGGGGGGGGGAGGAGGAACATGGGGGGCACGTGACCCTACAGATTTTCAGAAGCCCTATAGAACGTCTACCAGCCCCCACTCACCTCCACTCCGGTGTCCCCCACTATTGATAGTTACAGGTCACCTATGGGTCCAGGCAAGATCTAAATCTCCCTGCATAGAATGGTCCAGGTGGGCCTCAGCATGGCGAGACGAGATCTCCAATTGGTGCAGGTCCTAGTTCCACTTGTTGTTTGTTGCTGGGGATTCGGTCCATGGCTGTTGCAGTGGCAGTCCAATAGCAAGGCAACAAGGAAAGTCATTAGTTCAGACTGCCCCACTCTCACCTTCCTGCCCCAGTGTTTCAGTCCCCGCCCACCCTTCCTGCCCAGTCTTAACAGTCACCCTTCCTGCTCAAAGGGAAGCAGAAATGACTGAGCTCCTGGTCTAGGTTGCTGTGGTGGGATCTCCAGGGCATGCAATTCTCCTCCCACAACCAACACCTTCCATGGTGCCTTTCCTTCTGCCACCAGCCTGTAGTTCCGCCATGGTGCCTCTCCCCCTCCTCCCCCCAGCCCACTATGGTGCCATTCCCTTGGCCACCAGCCCACCATCCTGCCATGATGACTTCCCCCCACCCCCAGCTTGCCATACTGTCTTTCCCTCTGTCACTATCGTGTTATGGTGCCTCTCTCCCCTTCATCCCGCCATCCCACCATGGTGCTGCTTCTTCACCCGGCCCCCAGACCACCGGCCCTCCATGGTGCCTTTCCCTCCACTGCCGGCTCACCATGGTGCATCTCCACACCCCACCACCACCACCGCCACCCCGGCCTTTTCCTATGCCATGAGCATGCCAACCCGCCATGGTGTCTCTTTTCCCTCCCATGGCCCGTTGGCCCATCATAGTGCCTTTCCCTCTCCCCAGCGTGCTGGCCTGCCATGGTGCCTCCCCCCACAACCTACCATCCTGCCATGGTGACTTTCCCTCAACCACTAGCCTGCTGTCCTTCCCTGGTGTCTCTTGCCCCACAGCCCTCTGTCCTGCCATGGTGCCTTTCCCTCTGCCAGCAGCTGGTTGTGCTGCCATGGTGCCTCTCCCCACCCTTCCTGCACTTCCCTCCTGATCTAACAACCTCCCTTCCTGCTCAAAGGGAAGCAGGAATGAGCACCTGGCCTAGGTTGCTGCTGGCTGGTTTCTGTGGTGGGATCTCCGGGGCACGTGGTTCTCCTCCTGTGATCACTGCCTGCCACGGTGCTTTACCACCCCCACTATGTCCTGAGGAGTATCCTGCTGCTCCCCAGTGGTCTCCTGGCCACCTCTGAACACAGTAAAGAAGAAAAACCCTCACATAAATTAGAGAGCAATAAATGGAAGCCTTAATCATGCAGCTGTGTAAATGCAGCCTTCCCTTCCCCCATGAGCATTAGCATATAGGTTTAAATAAATAATAAAATTAAAAAATTAGCATACCATTAACTGTGGAAGTTGCTCTGGAGAAGACAGCGGGTTCTGAAGAGTAAGCATTGTACACTTGCTGCAAACCAGGAAGGGATGAGAGAAATGCATGTCTGAATTTTAGTGCGTGTTGGGCTTTTAAGGGACCAGTGAGAGCGAGAGCGGAGAGGGGCAGGACGCAGTTGTTCCTTGGAACGCTCTAGGCTTTTCACTCATGACTCTATGATGCTAGTGGACTTGTACATCTGTAGGCTACACGTAACCTAATTGAAGGGATGCAGAGATATCGGTGTACATTAGCCTTAAGCCTGCATTTGCCTTCCCCACACGCGCCAGTGTGTTCCAAGACCTCGCCATGACTGGAGGCTCCGTGTCGGTGAGTGGGGGCCACATGGCCAGTGGGGGCAATAGTCTAATAGATGGGCAGGTGGAGACCCACCTGATGTGGGCTATTGTCTCGTCTGTTAACACCCTAAGTAATTAACCTAAGATCAGATAGAGAGCCTGTGATAGAAATGCGGGGTCTTTCTACATTTTATCCACTCCCATAACAAGGGCAGGAGTACACACATGTTGCAAAATGTGAGGTTAGACCCACAGTTCTGCTGATAGCAGCCCTGGGTTCTCGTCCTTTGGACTGTTGTCAGAGCAGTGCTTGTGTAGCAGGGAGCGGTCCTGCGAGGCTGCTTCCCCTTTAAGAGGGGACTGAATGGGCCAGCTGGAGGGCTGAGCATATACGCATGGGCCTGGGAGAGTCAGCCCATAGCTATGATCAGCCTGTGGGGAGAACAGGTTGATACCTCCAGGGACAGAGTGGGCAGGACACTGGCCCTTTAAGGCTAAGGAGTAGAAACCTGGCCATGCCCACTCTGCTGGGATATAAGGAGAGGCAAGGCAGTGAGGAGAGCAATATCTGCCTGAGTGCTGAAGGAGCTACATCTCCCTGACAAAACCCAGGTACTCTATGCTCTCCAGGTTGCTGAAGATTGGAGAACCAGGGTGGAACCAGGTACTGAGGAGAGGCTGTGCCCATGAGGGAGCCTTGTGCCTGGGGAAGGCTGGGCCAGAGTCTGGGGCTTTAAGGCCTGGCTAGATGGACAAGGGGGGTTGATATTGTGGTGCTCCTGTGCCTGAGAGAGATGGACCTGGACTGTACAAATAAAGGAATGTGGGCTGATACCTTCTGAATGAGAATGTGTTGGGTCCTACAGGAGGGTATCTCCTTCCTCAGAGGGGGATTCAGCCAAGGCTGAATAGGCGTGACAGAGGGGTAGAGCTAATTCCCTGAGTGAGATTCCAGCGCCCCCATGTGGCCATGGGANGAGAGCAATATCTGCCTGAGTGCTGAAGGAGCTACATCTCCCTGACAAAACCCAGGTACTCTATGCTCTCCAGGTTGCTGAAGATTGGAGAACCATGGTGGAACCAGGTACTGAGGAGAGGCTGTGCCCATGAGGGAGCCTTGTGCCTGGGGAAGGCTGGGCCAGAGTCTTGGGGCTTTAAGGCCTGGCTAGATGGACAAGGGGGGTTGATATTGTGGTGCTCCTGTGCCTGAGAGAGATGGACCTGGGCTTGAAGGCTGAAGGCGGCTGAGCTGGCAGCCCAGGGATTGTGTACGCTGGACTGTACAAATAAAGGAATGTGGGCTGATACCTTCTGAACGAGAATGTGTTGGGTCCTACAGGAGGGTATCTCCTTCCTCAGAGGGGGATTCAGCCAAGGCTGAATAGGCGACAGAGGGGTAGAGCTAATTCCCTGAGTGAGATTCCAGCGCCCCCATGTGGCCATGGGAAGATCCCCTGCTACAGCTTGTGTTGTGGTCTGCCAGCAGCACTTCTGGCTGGGGAAAGACCAAGGTTGATGTTGGCAGGCTAGGGCATCCACATCACCAGCAGGCTAGTCTTTTTGCCTTGCTAATCACTTGGGAACAGGCTAACTATATCCTCACAGAATTGCTGCAAGAAGGGGGGCTAGCCTGCTCCATGAGAGAAGTACAAGAGGTGTGACCCATCTCCTGCTAACCATTCCCAACTACTGGTAGCCAGGGATTTAAGCCCCAACTAGTAAGCATTTATGGCTTTATCCTCTATAAGAACGTAAGAGGGAGCTCACCAGCCCTTCCCTCCCAGATCTGTAGGTGTAGGTCTGCATGTAACATTGGATATGCATGGACCCAAACTTGGTCTGCTGCTCCATTTCTTTTCCTGGTGTGGTGGCTGGCTGTCTAGGTAATCCACAATAAGGCAGGCTCTGTGCTGGAGGGACTAGCTAAACCGAGCGGAGCAGCATATGACTGGAGAGAGCTGGGATATCTTGTTCCACCACATAAACCACAATGCTATCGCAAATACCCAGCCTTAAGTGACCGTTTACTGATCATAAATGAAGTCTTTTAAAATGTTCAGTAAAGCCTTTAAAACGGTTTTCTGTGCGCTGATGTGTGTTCCTCTGGCGCATCCAGCTCTCTCCCCACCCCATCAGAATAGCATGTGTTTCCCTTCTGGGGGTCCCCACCCTCCAGTCCTTGCCATCTCCCACCCTTTCTATTCTCTGTTGACATTCCCAGGCTGCAGGCATGAACCCCTACTTTTTCCTATTGGCATTCACAGGCTAACCAGGTCTGGGAATGGCAATAGGAAGTGCAGAGGCACAGGTGTGTACTGCCTGCTCCTTGGCTGCCCCCCCCCCCTTTGAGTGGACGTGCTTCCTACCCCCAGCCCCCTAAGTGGCTTACCACTATGTCATATTGCCATTCTCTACAGCCCCCTCATATATCCCCACACCCTCATGTGCAAGTGCATGGCCAAAAGACTTGCCACCCCTCCCCTGTTTTTTTGTGTACCCCCCCTTTCTTTCCAAACACCTACAATGCCATACTGCCCCCACTCCACCAAATGTCCTGCCTTTCCTGGAATGAGCACAGAAGCCATGGATTGATGAAAAATATAACAACTTTATTAAACAATAAAAACATTAATTTAACTTTTATTTAACTTTATATTAACTTTACGGTAAAGTGCATTTTTTAAAAGCTGTGGTTTTCTTATTTCTTCCTGTGCTTTCCCCTTTATGGTGCAGGGTGCACTGACTGGGGAGGAGAAGAATGTCACCTCCGCATAACCCCCACCCAAATCTACCTGTGCAGGTTGAGGAGGAGTGGGAGGAGGCGGCATGTTGGACTTCCTGATGGAGGGGTAGGCGTGCCAGGATCCAGGCGGGTTCACCTGCATGAGCACAGAATGGAGAGGGCACGGATGGCTTGCCTGCGGGGTTGTATCTTGGGGAAGCCAGGGCAAGAGGGCGGGATCCAGGTGGGGTGGCATGAACTGCCAAAGGTGGTTGATGAATGGCGCCTGCCGCTGAGCAACGGTTGTTGCACTCATGGTAGCTACATGCTGGAGAAGAGAGGTCTGGATCTGGAGAGACTGGGACAAAAGGTCTTCCATCTCCTTGCTCACCTTCTCTAGCACGCTGTCGGAGCATTCCAACTGTTGCCAAAGGTGGGCCCAGTGCCTGTCGTCTCGCTGGTGGTTCAGGCAGGCCTGGCCAGAAAAGGCCTTGTGTTCTGCAGCATTGGCCATGCCCCGAATGGTCTCATCTACCTGACGTGTGGCTTCTCTGGCAGATCTCTCACCAAATCCTTCATGTGCCTCCAGTTTCAAACCTGCAGGTCTTGGTTCCACTGGGCGCCTGTGGCAGGGGGTTCCATCTTTGTCCATTGCAGTGGCAGACCTGTAGCAAGGAAACAAGGACCGCCATTAGTTCTGACTGCCCCACGCTGGTGTTTCAGCCTCCGCTTGTCCTTCCCACCCAATGTAATGGCCCTCTGCCCACTAAGGGAAGTAGGAATGAGTACCTGGGTAGGTTGCAGCGGTGGGATTGGAGCAGCACATGGTCCTCTCATGATCACTGTAAAGAAGAAAAGAACATACAGAACTCAAGCACCACCTTGAGGTGCACATGTGCGAGCAGCCAGAGTAGCAGTGGGAAGACGGAACTCCCCAGGACGGGCCCATTTTTCAAAGACTAACTACACCCAAACAGCCAACCTGTTGACTAAAATTAAAAAGAAGAGGGATAGAATGACAGGCCCTGCAAAAAAAAAACAAAACACAACACAATGAAAGACTTCTGTGAAATGCTGAACCCACCCTCCTCACAGAGTGCCGGGGAGGAAAAACATGGCGCCTGAGACGAGAAGGATGGGGGAAACCAACACTAAGGAACTTTCAGATATTCTCCAGCTCATTACAACTGAATTTAATAAAGCCACGGGAGACAGAGAGAAACTCATGGAAGAGATGAAATAGCTCAAATTCACTCTCGCCTCCCACAACAAAAAAATTGAGGAACTGGCAAATCGTGTGACTGAAGCAGAGCAAAGAATTTGCACCACAGAAAAACATACTCTAAACACAGAAGCCAGAGTATGCAAGGCGGAAAACAAAATGGACACCCTCCAGGCACGTTGTGAAGATTTGGAGAACAGACTGTGCTGCTGAAACCTTAGAATTGTTGGGGTGCCTGAGGGAGCAGAACTCCCAGATACAAAGAAATTTATTTTGAAGCTCCTACAAACACTGTTCCCTGACACCCCAGCTCGCTCACAAGAAGGATAGCAGGGGAAGTACCCAAGCTTTCTGTTTGGTTCTCTACATCTGTACCCCTCATTAAGATAGAAAATCTAACTTCGTAAAGAGGACTGTATGGCGGGTGGGGGGGGGGCAAAATGATTCAGTGCAAGGTTATGGGCTAGTCACGAGGGGTGGTGAGTGTCTGTAAGAGACACAATGTTTAACACACCCACCACATAGCCTTTTATGGAGAATGTTTGCATATATCCAATTTTGTTGTATTTTGATTGGTATTTTGAGCTTTTGCTCATCACACAAAGTTGAGGGCAATGACCATGTTTTAAAGTCTTGCTTTCTCAAAGTTAACACGTTAATTGATTAGAGTTTGTTGTTCAATGGGAAAGGCCAGCTGGGTGGTTCCAATGGAGACAAGACCTGGAGAGTTTTACTTAGGTTAGCATCTTTAAATACCCAACATATGCCTATATATTAGTCCTGTTTAAGGGGCTAAAGGTGCCTAAGTTTTCTATATTTATTAGGATAAGTTTAAAGAATATGATATACTCTATTTATATAACAGTTTGGTTTAAAGGGGTAACGGTACCTAAGTTTGTTTTTTTTACCCATAAAATCAACCTATCCACAAAGACTAGTTCAAGTGCCATGGAATACCCTATATCTATACAACAGTTTTTTGTTTAAAGAGGTAATGGTGCCTATGCTTTTTTCCTCTGTTAAGAACCGGTATGGGGACATGAAATATACTATGTATACAATGGTCTGGCTTCAAGAGGTAATGCTGCCCAAGTCTTTTGCATTTCCAAAGCCCAGCCTAAGTGGCAGGCAATGCTCAATTTACATCACAGTTCTGTTTAAAGAGGTACTGGTTTATAAGCTTTTTATACTTGCAGATACCAGCACTGAACGAATCAACAGATCTAACATATCCCTGGGGATATGTAGGAATAAGTTAGGCTGTTACTGTCTCCTGAAAAAAAAAGTAATTAGGTGGAAAATGAGCTGTGGGGACCTCAGGAAGCTAAGGCCACTTTCAGACATGACCCCCTTGCACATATTTGGGCTGCGGGGGTGTGTGTGTGTGTGTGTGTGGAATGTGCAGCCCAAATATGTGCAGGGATCGGCTGGTCCAAAAGGCCCCCCTGTGTGGCTTTGCTGGTGCCTTTTGGTCCAGCTGATCCCCGCGCATATTTGGGCTGCGCATCCCCCCCCCCCAAAAATATGTGCGAGGGGGGGGGGCGGGGCATGTCTGAAAGTGGCCTAAGTCTGGCCCAGGGGTAACACCTAGTAGCAGTAAAGAGAAATGCCAACTTAAAAGGCAAACAACTCTATTTCACATATTCCAATTCAAAAACTAATGGAACTATGGCTGACCTCTCGCTGTTATTATTCAATGTACGAGGACTGAACCATCCTATTAAAAGAAACCGAGTGCTACATCTAATTGAGTGTCAGGGGCACGCGTGCCACACATTGTAAGCAAGAACGCCGGCGCCCGAAGTTGCCCCCGCAATCCCTGGACCAACCTCATAGCCCGCAGAGACAAAGAGTCCCATCAGATTTCCCCCCCCGGCAGCAGCAATAGGGCCCGGCCCAGAAGGGATACCCCCAGCCAGAAGCAGGCAGGCGAAGCAGGCACCGGCGTTACAGGAAGCACCCCCACGGCCCCCACAAGCAACCACGGCAGGACCTGGGGCTGTAGCCACGCCCCCAAGAGTAGCTAGGCAGGAACGGCCGGCCCCAGCCTCGCGGGGAACACCCCCACAACCGCCCCTAGCAACAGCGAGAGAGCAACAAGCAGGAGCCACGCCCCCGGGAGGGAAACAGCACGTATGACTTCCCCCCCCGCCGCGTTGCTCAGAGTGGCTGCGGGCTCGTACAAGGGCGGGGCTTGAGCAATAAGAACCAGCGCCGCCTGGGGAACGGTGCTGGTGATTAACTGAAACCGGCCCTCTGTGTGTAGTGTGAGCGTGAGCTTCGAGTGACTTCTGCCTGAACATTGCCCGTGCGTGTGGACCTTCATTGAGACCCCCGTGGATACCTGAGCGTGTGAGCCAGTGCGAGTGAAGTGAGTGAGAGAGTGAGTGCTCTGCCTTTTCCCTGTGTTGGTGTCCTACTCCTCGGAGGTGAGTGTCCTGCGTCCCATCTCCCTTCCCCCTCCCTGGGGCTCTACACCCCCCAGGGTGAACTCCCCACTCCTCAATCCCCGTGGGTGTGCTGGGTGTGGTGAGTGCGTGTGGGGCAGCCTTGGGTTCGTGGTCAGCAGCGCCCTATGATGATAGGGGCTCATTCTCTTTAATTAGATGTGAGAGCCCAAATACTATCCTGACGGGCATTCTCCCCCCGGTCGCTCCCTGCTCTGACCTCGATCTCCCGTGGCAGGGTGAGTGTGTGTGCACCCCTTCCCCTTACCCTGGTAACATTCAGTCCAAAGACCCTAACTACTACTACTTACAGGAAACTCATTTAGTGGAAACAAATACCCACAGATTTAAGGGTAAAAAAAATTGCAGAAATTTACCATTCATGTGCAAAGGGAAAGAATGCAGGAGTGGCAATTGGAATTTTAAAAGGCACATACTTTTTATTAGAAAAAAGATTAAGGATACTGAAAGAAGATTTCTCCTTCTAAGAGGTAAATTGGATCAAATTGAAATTACTCTTATTAATGTATTTGCCCTTAACCAAGGAATGGTCCAATTTTTTTTTTTTTAAAAGGATACACCCTACAAATGGAAATGAAGGGAATGGTTATATTAGCAGGGGACTTCAATTCGGGCCTTTTGGATTTAGATAGATCCACTTTAAGGGGAAAGGACAGAACAGCACAAAAACTTGATAAGCTCCTTACACAATTTGAAACACTGGAAGGACCCTGACCCCCACAGCCCAAATCTCTGCTGAATGGAAATCGAAACTTTGGTATTTCTTTACCATGGAAAAGAGTCTGGCAGGTTTCAGAGAAAAGACAGAAGACTTCAATGTAACCTGGCCATGCCTCACAGTGATGAAGAGATTCACCCAATGAAATATTGGTTCCACTATGACGTCTGAAAGACATCAGAGAGGCTTCTCTAGGCAATAAGTGATGGTTGCTTGGTTTAAAACCGAGAGATCCGAGAATTGGGCCCTATCGGCACCCCGATTATCGGATCTCCCTATTGACTTCAATGGGAACAAGAGCTGCGACCCACAGGGAAGCCACAGGCACCCACCCCATGCCTCGGAGGGTGGGGGTGGGGATGGGGATCAATTGCCCCTAATACCCCCACCCACTGGGGCCCAGCGTTACACCCCTCCCTCCTCCCCAGGGCCCCTAAAGCATCTTACTTGTAGTCCCAGGTCCCAGCAGAGGGTGGGGGTGATGGCCACCGCCAGCTGGGGTGCTGGCTCCACTGCCGGTGGCTGGGTCTCCTCTGCTGCCGGTGGGAACTGGCTCTGCTGGCTGCCTGGCGGCTGAACCGGCTCCTGCTGGCAGCAAAGGAGACCCAGGCAGCAGAGCCAGTTCCTCTGCCGGGCAGCCGGGTCTTCTTTCTTTTCTTCTAATCTTCTTTTCTTCTAGGTCCCATGCCAGTCGGGAACTTAGAAGGCTTCTGGCATCTTCACTGCCCATGCACAAAATGGCCACTGAGGCCATTCTGCACATGTGCAGCCCTATTCCAAAATGGCGTCAAAATGGTAAGATGCAGTATTGGCGCCATCTTGGAAGAGGGTAGTCATTCTGCACATGCATCCATGCATCTGGATGTATACACAGAATGACTGTCTTCTTTCAAGAAGGCGCTGGCACTGCGGGCACCATTTTGGAAGAAGGCTGCCGGCGTTACGCTGCCGGCCCCGCCTACTGCATCAGCGCTTGCTGGGAGCGGTGGAGCAGAGCCGTGGGATGCGTCCTGGTTCGGGGCACTTTGCAGGTGCGCTGATTTCGGGAGTGCTGGGGTTCTGCTCTGGATGGGTGGCAGGAGCAAGGTGGGGCGTCCAGAGTTGGTCGCGACTCCCAGCCCTCTATATGGAGGGGCTTCCAGATCCTATGGGGTCTTGGCAGCCTGTGCCCCCCTGGCATGCTCCTGACAGCACCCCCCTCCAACGCTGCCGCCAGACAACAGGGTGAGGTTTTTGGGGGTAGCGAGTATGAAAGAGGCGCACGAGGTGTGGCGCATGGATGTCGGAGGCCTTTTCCCAGGAACGTTCTGAAGGGCCGTACCCCTTCCAGTCAATTAGGTACAACAGGTGACCGTGGTGTCGCTGGGAGTCGAGGATCTGTTGCACTTCATAGTCCTGCTGTGCAGGGGCCAGAACGGGATCCATGGCGTCAGTGAGCCTTGGGTCCTGCGCTGGTTTAAAACGTGAAACATGGAACGTTGGATGTATATGGTATTGTGGCAGCAGCTTAACAACATAGATGACATTGTTGATCTTCCATACTATGGGAAAAGGTCCAATGTACCAATAGTCCAATTTAGAGGAAGGACGGTTTGAAGGATAATTTCGTTGGTTGATCCATACCCAGTCGCCGGGCTGGTAGTCAGGTGTGGGTTGTCGGTTTCGATCTGCGTGCTTTTTATATTGTTGCCGTGCATGTTGGAGCATTGTTTTGACGACCATTTGTGCCTTGCAAATTCAAGACACAAGGGCTCCAGCAGCGGGAACGGTTGGCACCATCATATCGGGGAGGCATACCTGGGGGTGATAACCGTAGGTAATGTAAAAGGGTGAATTTCCTATGGAGGCATTCAAGGTGTTATATGTAAACTCCGCTAATGGTAGTAGGTCATACCAGTCATCTTGGTGGTAGTCTGTATAACATCGCAAATATTGCTTGAGGGTCTGGTTTACGTGCTCTACCTGCCCGTTGGCTTGTGGATGATATGCCAAGGTAAGGCAAAGTTTTACCTGTAGGTTGGACAGGAGGGCTTTCCAGAGATGTGATGTAAACTGTGATCCCCGATCTGATATGATCTCTAAGGGTACCCCATATATTTTAATCACATAATGGAGCAACTGTGCTGTCTGGGCAGCTGTTGGCAGTCCTGTAGAGGCCACAAAGCGACCCATCTTTGAAAAGTGATCTAAGATCACTAGGATGGTGGTATAGGTGTGGAATTTGGGCAATTCAGCAATAAAGTCAAGCCCAATGCACTGCCATGGCCCCTGCGGGAGTGGGGCTAATTGTAGGAGCCCCTGTGGTCGCTGTCGTGGTATTTTAGTCCTGGCGCACACAGATCACTGTGTGATGTATTCTCGTACGTTGTTTCTGAGGGTAGGCCACCAAAAATGCCTTTGGATGAGATCAAGGGTGCGTCTGATGCCTGGGTGCCCGACTAGCGGGGCATCATGATGTCCTTAAAGGAGTGGTTTTTGAGCCTTAGGGAGCACTACAATTTTGTCATGGTGGTGAAGTAGTTCATCCTTGCGAAGCCCTGCCTTCAGGGATAGTGAGGATCTTTTTGCTGAGAATATTTCCAAAATTGTGATGAAGAAATGAGGGTGGCAACAAAGGCCCGGGGCTCCAGCAATGTCTCCCCTGTTATCAGGGGGTTCTTCTCCTTCAGTGCACTGAGATAAGGCATCTGCTAAAATATTTTGATGACTAGGGAGATAACGTATCTGAAAATGAAAACAGGTAAAAAGAGGGCCCAGCGTCCATGTCATGCATTGGTGATATGTGTGGTTTGTAGATACGTCAAGTTCCGATGATCTGTGACTACGGTGACAGGGTATTTTGCGCCTTCTAAATAGTGTCTCCAAGCTTCAAAGGAGGATTTAATCGTTAGAAGTTCTCAATCCAAGATAGTGTAATTTTTCTCTGTGCTTGATAGCTGTCAGGAGTAATATGCAAAAGGGAGTAGATGGTCTGTTCCTTTTTCTGGTTGGAGGAGCACTGCCCCGATGGTGATGCTAGATGCGTTGGTTTCCACTGTAAATGGTTGGTCAAAATTAGGGCGGTGTTGTAAGATAGGCGCCTGGGTAAAGGTGTACTTCACTTCTTCAAACACCTTTTGCTGGATGGGTGTTCACTCATAGGGGACCCCTTTTCATAACAAGGACGTAAGGGGCTCTGTTAATTTTGCATAGTTGGGGATATGGTGACAATGATAATGGCTGTTCTAGAAAACATTGTAGGGCTTTAACTGAAGAAGGGGGGATCCATTGTAGTATGCCATTGATTTTTCTTTGGGTCCATTTCTATTCCCCAGGGTGAAATGATGAGTCCTAAGAATTCAATCATCGTGACGTGAAACACACACTTCTCGTATTTACACAAAAGTCGGTTCTGGCGTAAATGTTGCAAATACATTGCGCACCTGTCGAACATGTTCAGTTAAGGAGTTCAAGAAGATAAGGATATTGTCTAGATAGGTGACCATGTAAGTATCAAGCATGTCACGAAAAACATCATTTATAAGGTGTTGAAAGGTGGCCGGAGCATTTGCCAGGCCAAATGGCATCACAAGGTATTCAAAATGACCATACGGAGTTCTAAATGCAGTCTTCCACTCATCCCCCTGGTGGACATGCAATAAATTGTAAGCGCCACGTAAATCAGGTTTTGTAAAGATTTTAGTGCCCTATAAATGATCCAGTAGCTCAGGAATCAGGGGGAGCGGATAACGGTTTTTAATAGTAATAGCATTGAGTCCCCTGTAATCGATGCAGGGGCATATCCCCCATCTTTCTTGGGGACAAAGAACAAAGGCGTGCTGGCCGGGGAGATAGAGTTTCTGATGAAACCCCATTGGAGGTTGTCTTCCACGTATTCCTTTAGTGTGCCGAGTTCGGGAGCAGAGAGGGCGTATATTCGCTCATACAGGGTTTGGTACCAGGAATCGACTCGATTGGACAATCATATGGGGGAAGGGACTCAGCTTCTTTTTTATCAAAGATGTCTTGGAAGTCCACATATTGTGGAGGTAACTTTTCCGACGGCCCCTGTTCTCTCATGGTCAGGACTCGTTGCAGCAGAGCCAGCGTGCAGACAGTGTTACAATATTCTGTTGGGAATGTGACTGTCCTGTTGGTCCAATGAATACTAGGATTATGTTGCTTGAGCCATGGCATCCCCAGCACCACAGCGAACATGGGGAAAGCCATGATGTCAAAGTGCATCAACTCTGAGTGCGCCCCAATGGTTACTTTGAGCTTCGGAGTCTGTGTAACAATGGGTCCCGAACTTAAAGGGAAGCCATCAATAGTGTGTACTTGCTCCGGTAGAAATCTTCGGGTACTGGGAATGGCATAGTGCTGTAGGAACCTCTTGTCCATGAAATTCCCGGATGCCCCAGAGTCAATTAAGGCCCAGGCGAGAAGGCTCCAGGAGGGGTCAAGTCCTAACATGAGAGGGATGCATATGTGTTGTACACTACAGGGGTTAGTGCCAAGCATCCTGGAGGGTTCTGTTAGGGAGGTGTCATCTGCACCTGGGAACCCCCCTACAGGTGCTTGGCTGGGCTTTTTCCTCTTCCCGTCCAGCAGAAGGGAGCGAAGGACAGTCTTGTGCAAAGTGTGAGGGTTCCCCGAAATAAAAACACAACCGCGATGCCTGTCGGTGTTCCCTCTCGGCGGCGATTAGTGGGCCCTAGGAGGCTGCAATCTGCATGCGCTCAATGTCCGCCTCCCGCCCAGGATTGACCTTAGCTGCGGGTAGGGGTGGTGGTCTATCTACTGATGGACGGAAGGAATCTTGTCGTCGCTCTCATCTGCACTCTCCTAGGTGTTCATCAATCTGTAGAGTTAAGGTGACAAGCTCCCCCCCAGGTTTCAGGCAGGGTAGTGAATGAGAGCTATCTTTGAGTTCATCATATAACCCACGCCGATACATCACTCAAAGGAGATGGTCTGGCCAATTTAGATCAACCACTAACTGTTGAAATTTGGTAACTTAGTCAAGCAGGGGTCCACGCCCCTGCTTCAACCCAACAATGGCATTCTCTGCATCCTTAACTTTGTGCGGATAGTCAAAAAGGAAAGCAAATTATTGAATGAATTTTGCATAGTCCTGCAATAGGGCATGCCAGGGCGGTTCCCTCCAATAGTCCTATGATAAACACTACCTTAAGATCATCAGTGCTGTAGGTCTTGGATTGCACCACGAAGGTTAACTCGCACAAGGCCAGGAACCCTTTGAACTGCCGCCGGTCCCCTGAGAATTTTGTGATAATAGGCCCCTTAGGTTCCCGAGGAACCTAAAGGCACCACAGGCGGAGGGGCTTCTATGGGAGGTGGCGGCGGGGGAGCTGCCACCCCGGGTACCTGTCGGTCCTTGAGGTCTTTGACCTCCATAGCTAGGGACTGGACGATTCGGGTTACCTTCTGAACTTCTGCAGTTAGTTGCTCCATTATTGCCACCCCTGGTTTCTGATGAGGGACTACAACAGGGGGAGGATGTTGTAAGCTGGTGATACTGTGGGGATCGAGGGCGGAAGGGAAGGTACAAGGGTAGGAAGGGGTGAGGCAAGGAGCCACGCACACTGGTCTGGGGGATGCGGCAAGGTGACGCCAGGAAAACAAGCCCTCAGGTTGGAATACGGTTATCAGGATGATAAGTCCCCAGCTTGACTCATCATAGGGCACTGGGATATGCACACACCTTAGCACCGCTATAGAACACAAGCACACAGGGAAGGGAGAAGGTATGGGAGTGCACGGGGAAGGGTGAGGGCAGGGGTGTCCAAGCCCAGGAAGGAGGAAGACAGGAGAGGATACATATACACAGGAAGGGCCCGGGGGTAGTGCTGCTTGAAGAACCCCAAAGAACACACACTTACCTAGTTCACATGTCACCTGTTCTCCAAAGCACTCGTCTCAAGCACTCACCACACTCACACGTCTGTCAACCCAATTTCCACTAGTAGCACAATTGATCCAAGCAACAAGTAAGGGGGCCAGTCTCACGGCCACGGAGGCACTGATCACCAGCAAGGCTAAGGCAGCAGAGGGCTGATTTTATGCTGTGTCCCCAAGCGGCGCTGCAGACGCTCTGAGCGCCACAGAGCCAGGGGTGCGGCCTTAGCTGCCGGCGTTACACTTCCGGCCCCTGCCTACCACATCAGCGCTTGCTGGGAATGGCGGAGCAGATCCGCAGTGTGTGTCCTGGTTAGGGGCACTTTGCAGGTGCACTGGTTCCGGGAGTGCTGGGGTTCCGCTCTGGATGGGTGGCAGGAGGAAGGTGGGGGCATCCGGAGTTGGTCACGACTCCCGGCCCTGGATACGGAGGGGCTTCTGGGTCCTATGGGGTCTTAGCAGCCCGTGCCTCTCTGGCATGCTCCTGACACTCCTCCAATCCCTCATCCACCCATCACCCCTCTCCCTCGCCAAACGCCTGACAGAACAGCCAGATCTTACAGTTCTTGTGAAAAGTCAGGAGGTTTGGGGCCAGACGGATCCCCACGGGGAGGGAATTCCAGAGGCGCGGCATGGCCACCGAGAACACCGTATCCTGCGTGACCCTCCAGGAAACCCGAGGGGCCTCCAACAAGGCACCCCCAGATGGCCGCAGGGGCCGATCCAGAACCTGGGGAATGAGGCAATCCCGCAAGTAGGCAGGGTCCATGCCGTGTAAGACTTTATAGGTCAAAACCAACACTTTGAATCGGGCCCGGAAGACTATTAGCAGCCAGTGCAGAGATTGGAGCACTGGTGTAATGTGCTCCCGGCGACCCAGCCCCACCAAGAGCTGGGCCGCTGCATTCTGCACCAGCTGCAGCTTCCGAGCCATCACCATAGGTAGCCCCACATAGAGCGCGTTACAGTAGTCTAACCGAGATGTAATAAAAGCATGGATGATCATGGCCAGGTCCGGACCCGAAATCAGCGGCCAAAGCCGCCGCACCAGATGTAGCTGGCGGAAGGCACTCCTCGCCACAGCCTCCACCCGGAGATCCAGGCGGAGCTGTGCATTGAGGAGCACCCCCAGGTTCCGCACCTGGGAAGTCAGCGGAGGACAGATCCCATCAATCAAGGGAGCCACCACATCCACTGACTTACCCACTAACATCACCTCCAGCTGCCAAACACTGGGTAAGCACAGACAGCCGGGCCTGGGTCAGTTGAAAAAGAGAGGTACAGTTGGGTGTTGTCTGCATTCTGATGACACCTCACCCCGTACCTCCTGATCACCTCCCCGAGCGGATGCATATACACGTTGACAAGGAGAGGGGACAAGTCAGAACCCTGCGGGACCCCACACAGGAGGACTTGGTATGATGAAAAACAATCACCGAGTACCACCCGTTGAGTTCTCCCAGTCAGGAATGAGTGGAACCGTTCAAGAACGATCCCGCCCACCCCCACACTGTCCTGCAGGCGCGTCACCAACATCTCATGGTCAATGGTATCAAATGCAGCCGAGAGATCAAACAGGACCAATAGGGTTGAACGACCCCGGTCCTTTTCATGGGGGAGATCATCTACCAAGGCCACAAGTGCTGTCTCAGTGCCATAACCCGGATGAAAGCCAGACCGATCAGGATCAAGATAACCGACTTCAGTGGGAAAGATCCAACACCAATAAAACAGACACTGGTAGGGGATCTGAAATGCAGGGGAGCTAACACTGATAGAAACTGACACAGATAATTGGCCTGGAGTCCCACCCCTACCATTTGCCTCTGGTGCTGCTGTGTTCCAGGGAGTATTCTGGTATTTCCAAGTGCTCTCCTGGCCACCTGTAAACACAGGCACTCCAGAGGTCATGGTGCTTGAAGTTGCCTGCGCACACAGTAAAGGGAAACCCCCACATAATTAGATAGCAGTAAACAGAAGCATTTATCATGCAGCTGTGCAAATGCAGGCCCCTTCCCCCCAAGTGCATTAACTTACCATAGTTGACTGGCTGTCGTTCTGAGTCATGGTCATGGTGATGGAAAGGCTGTGGAAGTCGCTCTGGAGAAGGCAATGGCTTTGAAATGGAGAGTGTTGGGCACGTTACAAACCAGGAGGAGCTGGGACAATACATGTTTGAACTTGGCGTGTGTTGGGCTTTTAAGGCAGATGTTGCAGGTGTGCCAGTGAGAGCGAGAGCAGAGAGAGGGGCAGGAACTGATTGCTTCTCACAGCACTCTAGGCTTTTCAGCCACGACTCTATGGTGCTGGCAGACCTGTATGCATGCAAGGCTGCATGCCACCTAACTGACAGGATGTGGACAAGTGGGCGCATATTGGCCTGCATTCACCTGCGTGGCAGGCTCTGCCTGCTCCGAGACCCTGCTGTCCATGGGGGCTGTGTGTCCGGTGGATAGTGGCCACATGGCTGGCACGAGCAAACACCTAATCAGTGGGGAGGTGGACGCCCACCTGGTGTGTGCTAATGTAGCCTACCGCCTAGTTTGTTTTCATCCTTAGTGGATGAGCGTGTGTGTGCAAAAGTACTTCCAGATACCTTTCCGTAATGAACAGCATGACTGAGTCCAGGAGTGCTTGCTCTCATATTGTTAGTTGTGCAGTTCCGTGGCCACATGAGAGGAAAAGGAAACAGAATCAAAATAAAAGGCAAGACAGACTTGGAAGGGCAGATAAGCCTCCCATCAATGTAAGGAGAGCAAGGGAGAGAGATAAGTATGACTAAATTTAAAACTCTCTGCATTTGAAGCAGCCAAAGATCATTCTCCCCAACAGCATGTTGTGTTCCTTGCAGAAAGGTGAGTGGCTGTATCATCTGATTAAGTAGGAAGATGAAGTGAAGATGACTTTTTTCATCCTCGGGAGATGGGAACCAGTAAAGCAGATGAATACACAGAGGGCTGGAAATTCATTACATTGTATGAATGCACATCAGGGGCGGCTAGTACAGTGCTTCACAAACCTTTCAGACCATGTTCTCTTTCACCTTGTCTGTGGCAATTATTACTCCCCTACCCCACCTACATATACTAGTAAAAATACCCAACATGCCTCTGTCACTAATAAGTTAATAATAATAATAATTAATAATAATAAAGTTTATTTAGCACTGGCTTTCGCCATGACTAACACAAAAAGACATACAAACAGGCATAAAAACAGAAACAACAAATATATAAATATCAAGGCATATTCTGCCAAAGACTAAACAATTGAGGCCAAGCATTGAGGAAAGTACAAAATAATATACCATTGATCATAATTTGGCTCAATACAATAGTTTGTATTAATCAAACTATACATAATAGTATCATAATATACCCCATTAGAACATACTCAATCAACCAGCTTTGCAGTAGTATACAAGTTGAAAGTATAGAATAGAAACTGTTTGTTTAGGCATAATGTCGCCATTTGCCCAATCTCAAAAGCGAACGACATAACATAGAACAAAATTATGAAGTTCGCAATACTCTTAAGCATCCATTACTTCCCTAAGAAATAGCCATAGTCTCTAATAATTACCTTTATAGAAAATTGATACACAGAGAGCCTTAATATAAGTTCTCGTAATACTAATTTCATTTACATGATGTCCTGCATCATGCCTTTAAATTCTATATAGAGTCACCCTGTATCCTCCCTACCAAAATTTTACTTTGTTATTACTCATGTAAGTTCCAATTCAATACAACTCCAAACCCTTGCGATTGACAGCACAACCCCCACTGGGGAAAGTCATAATTATCCTATCCTTCGATTATTAGTTTGCGCTTTTGAGAGGCCATCCGTACAAAAGTTGCAAGTGCACCTACGTCCTCCTTTTTAGATAGGAAGAGAAGCCTCCTGTATCCATGACCCGGGTCCATATGCCCCCAATCGCTAAACAGGGGATAAAGCCAGACGGCCCTAAGCTCAGTAGTGGGAACAAACAAGCAAAGAATGCTCGACCATTTCCACCTTTCCCAGGTGGCAGGTGCACAGTCGGTCTGCGTATGGAATCCTCCTATATCTCCCCTCTACCACTGCCGTCTGAACAAGATGGAACCGAAGGAGAGAATAACTCCTTCGTAATGTGAGATTTAAGAGGGCATCAAGATAATCCCCAATTAAGTTTAACAAGACCAAACCCAGGAGCAACCCTCCAACTCCTTATAGCTGCCATATCCTCCTGACAAGTCATATCTTTTAGTCTAATCTGGAGCTCTCTTACAATAGCTGTTAGCCTCTGTCACTAAGTATTACAAATTATAATGCATCATAGATTCATACAGACACGTTTTCTGCCCCCACTCTGCCATCTCCTTCTCTCTTGCTTCCTCACCTGTCCACCCCCTAGCCTCACTGCTGCTGCCGCCATTGTAACTCCACTACCCGAGCTTGGGAGATTTCCCCAGAGGGATAAAGAGGTCTGTGATTTATTAGATGAAAAGAACTGTAAGTGCAAAAATATTCCGTATTTGTAAGTCATGGACCCTGATGCTACAAGCTGATCTGCATAGGCCATTCTCTATGCTGTTAAGTGCCTCATCTCCAAGACTTTCCATCCTCTCCGGCACTTGAAGTGAAATGGACCGGGTGTTGCCACATGTTCTCTCTATCCTTGCTACAGGCATGGAGAGCAATTCTATACTCCTAATAGGGAGATAGGGTTGCTATGTTGGTCCCAAACGTGATGCTTGCCCACATCCTGTTGTTTTTCATGAGATTCAATCTCACGGGAAAGTAGCAATTACATGAGATCCATATGGGATCGATGGCTTCATGCCCATGTTAATATCTCATGGTGTTTTTACAGTGGATGGATCCATTGTGATAAATTAACAAATCTTTGCCCACATTTGGTCCCTGCAGCTCCCAGACCTCCAGTAGCTTGCCCACCAGCACGCACCGCTTTCAGGTTCAGCATGCTGTCTCCTTCTTGTGCTGGCGGCTGCTGCTGCCCCCTCTAGCCAATGCCATTGCCAGGCCCCCTGTGCTGTTGCTGCTGCTGGTCACCGACTCAGCCAGCATTGCCATGCTTCCCCCATGCCTGCATGCTCCACAGCCGGCCAGTCAGTGGGGTTTCCCTGACAGCAGCAGCATCATGTGTCCTGGGCAGCCCCAGCCACAACACACTGGGCCCTGATTGGAGCCACAACGCCTGGGGGAGGCCTTTGCAGGGAGGATGCAACACAGCAGCCACTGTTGCCTGGAGACAACGTGTGTGTGTGTGTGTGTGTGTGTGGTTCTGTGACCCTTCTGCCAGGCTGCTCCCCTCGGGTGAGTTGTGCAGTGTGTTTTATTATCGTTAAATTTGAAAGCATGCACACATTCCAATTTAATGTTTATTCAACTCACGAGAGTGACAGGACTGGATTTCCCAGCCCTGTCTTCCATGATGAAACTAACATTAGTTTCTCTGCCGATTATGCAAGAGGGCATTCCCACATTACACAATCTCATGTTAGATAAACATTGACGTTCAATTGTGTAACATGGGCAAGTAGTCAAAGTAGTTCAGATTATATCTTTTATTGGACCAACTTCTTCTGGTGAGAAAAATATGCAATCTCTCAGGCCACACAAGGCCCTTCCTCAGGTACGTAATAAGTTAGAACTATATCAACTGAGCAAATGTAGGACAGATATATATATGAGAAGGCAGTGACTTGGGTGGGAGCAGACAGGAAAATGTAACTTGAGAGGGAGCTATTATAACTTAGAAAATAACTCCCAAGTTGCTTTTTTCTGTCTGTTCCCACCTAAGTCTTCATATATACCTGTTCTGATTTTGATCAGTCTGTATAGTTCTGACTTGTTACATGCCTGAGGAAGGCACTGTGTGGCCTGAAAGCTTATATATTCTCACTAACAGAAGCTGGTCCAATAAAAGAAATAATTTGAACTACTTTGGGTCAGGTGAAAAAACAGACGTAATGCTAACTCCACTTTAACTCTGTTTTAACATTTCTTAAACACATTGCAGGACTGCATAGGTGTTAATGTAGTGTTATGGTGGAGTTAGTGTTAGTAAGTTCTGTTTTCACCCTCTGTTCTATCACGTTTGGGACCAACACAGCAACCCCCTCTCCCTGTTAGCATTGTAGCATAGGATCCATGATACAGAACGGTCCTGATTCCATGTTGTAGCATGTGCACACATGCGCACACCCCCAGCTCATTACAATGTAAACATGGCAAACTGATTTTTTAAGCAAAGAGCAAACATCATAACATCTGAAAGCAACTCCTTTATAAACACAGGCACTGAGAGAAAGCCGCAAGCTGATTTTTGGATAGAAAATGCTCTTCAAATATTTATGGTGGCTCAAGGAGCCTGCATATTTCCTCTCTCTTCTAAAGTAAGGAATATTTTCTTGGAGGCCAGCTTTGACCTCTCACATCGATCCTTGCTGTGCTATCAGAAGAGAAAATCTAGAAGCCAGGGTATGTGTATTTCCTCCCAAGTGACCTCTTCTATTCAGCATGGTCTCCAGTAAGACTACAGGGAAGGAACAGGAAGAGGGACTGCTTCTTGTATATTAAACAAAGACAAAACAAATCAATTTGATATAAACTTCTGAACCTCTGATCTAGTTAATTCTCTTCACTTCAGAGAGGTTACCAGTTTTGTGCTGGGCTGCAGGCCAGTGCAGCTGCAAGCTACTGTAATGGGATGGAGAGAGAATGCCTCCCATTGAGCTTTCAGAGGAGGGAGAAACAGCCCCCTAAAGCAGTGGCTCCATTTTCTTTGGTGTGCTGTTTGCTTCAGTCCTTGTCAGCCTCTTCCCATTGACGTATGTGTTTCAACCAGGGCTGTCACTTGATTAGAGCTGAGGGGTGGGGGACAGAGCAGCCAGTCCCCGTCTTCCCCCCTCCCCCAAATGTTGGTTTCCACCCTGCCCCAAAGACCATTTCTTGTGTTACTGTCCCAGATTCTGGAGCAGGAAGAGAGAGAACAGCATGCACACCCAGCTTCCCTTCTCCTGCAGTGGGCTGGAACATTCTAAAATTGGTACTTTCCAGCTGGGATTTGCACTGTGGTTGGGGGAGGGGGGAGACTCTCCTGCTTTCTGCCACTCAGCCGCTTGGGGTGGGGAGAAAGCAGGCTGGGGATAGGCTGGGTGCAGAGTAGAACTGCAGCTGGGCACCCTCAAAAATGGGCAGCCGAATGAATCTGGAGTGCCCGACTTGACCCGGGCCCATTTGTTGGAAAGCCAACCTCTGGAGGCTCGCTCTTCTTTCCTGCTTGGGCCAATGTGGACAGGCTGAGAACTATATGACAAGAGGATTGTGCCTCTTTCATCATCAGGACCATGAAGAAACACTCTGTAGGTGTAGATCAATGCAGAAACAAAATTTCACTATTGAAATAGTCTTCAGGAAAACAGGAACCAATAACAAAGAACATACCTGCCTCTCGTTAGTGATTACAGCTCTGCACTCGATCTTCCGTACAGACTTTAACTTCTTTCCAATGCTCACTCTTCTTCCTCACTTCCCCATGCACCAATCGAAAAGGACCCCCAACAGCCAAACTCCCTGCCTTTTATAAAGCCTTCCTCCTCCCATTTTTGGACATGACCCTTCTGAATATTTGCATACAGTGAATTGTAAACTGCTGATTTGATTGGACACTATGCAGCGCCTATTAACCAATGCATACTTAAATGGTCTTAGGGGAGAAGTCATCTACAAGGGGACTCTGTCATGGAGGAACATAGGGTCACACAAGTGTGATACTGGCCTACATGTAGACTACAAGTCTAGTAAATATGTAAAGCAAAAGGTTCAACATGTATGTAATGTTACAATTAAGAACTGTAAAACTTGATTCATGATGAAGCTCCAGCAAGTGGAAAGACAGTTTGTGGATTCACCCCAGACTGATGGCCGGAGACATTTAAAATGCTAATGCAGGCAGCCATTGCCTATGTGCAAGAGACACCAGGGGCGGCTGGTGGGATTTTAGTTTGGAGGGGCAGTAAAGCCGTCCGGCCTGCCGGTGAGCCGGTGGGTGGAGCCAGGGCAACGGTAGGCGGAGCCAGGGCAACGGTAGGCGGAGCCAGGGCATAACCCAGCAGCAAGGAGTTCCCAGGGTTAATATCAGATGGAAGAAAACACAGTCTAAAATGCACTTCAAGCTTAAAATGAATAACGTATACCCCCAACCACAGGGGAACAGTGGCAATACACTGGCACAACCCAGCAGCAAGGAGTTCCCAGGGTTAACATCAGATGGAAGAAAATACAGTCTAAAATGTACTTCAAGCCTTGAAGTGCATTTTAGACTGTGTTCAAGCTTAAAATGAATAACGTATACACCAAGCACAGGGAAACAGTGGCAAAAGACTGGCACAACCCAGCAGCAAGGGGTTCCCAGGGTTAACATCAGATGGAAGAAAACACAGTCTAAAATGCACTTCAAGATTAAAATGAATAACGTATACCCCAAGCACAGGGAAACAGTGGCAAAAGACTGGCACAACCCAGCAGCAAGGAGTTCCCAGGGTTAACATCAGATGGAAGAAAACACAGGCTAAAATGCACTTCAAGCCTTGAAGGGCATTTTAGACTGTGTTCAAGCTTAAAATGAATAATGTATACCCCAAGCACAGGGAAACAGTGGTAAAAGACTGGCATAACCTAGCAGCAAGGAGTTCCCAGGGTTAACATC
>QEPC01002445.1:2821684-2842891 GCA_003113815.1 Sphenodon punctatus
CCCCCCCCCCCCAGTGATGGATGGAACAGTGCAGGTAGGTGTAGAGTCCTGGCGGAGCAGCTGGCAGCTGGGCTATATAGCCCCCAGCCACTTCCTGGGAGGGGACAAGCCGGCCCACGTGACACTAGGGGACCAGGCTGGCTGTATGGCAGGACTGCACAACATATGGCCCGAGGGCCGCATGCGGCCCGCAAGGACCTTTCCTGCAGCCCAACTCCCCCTGGCTGAAAAGACCTTCCCTGCGGCCCGCTATGCCTTCTCTTGCTGATGGGCTTGTCTCGCCCCAGGTAAGGGGGGCGGGGGAGGGTGTGTCAGTGGATTCACCTCAGCACACCCTGTCCTTTACATTTGGGGGGGCAACTAGGGGAGGGGGGGGGAGTGCCAACTTTGCCATGTGGCTTGGGGCACTGGCTTTTGTCTGCCCCTGCCTGTGCACCCTGCCAGGTGATCCTGGTTTGTCCCTGTGTGTGCACCCCGTCTTCTACATTTTTGCGGGTGGGGGATGCCCCAGCTCTGCTTTGCTATGTGACTTGGGGCACTGGTTTGTCGTGTTTGCCCTGGAAATGTGATTGTGATTTTCCTCTGCATGCGCACCCTGTCTTCTAGGTATGTATGTGTGTGCGTGTGTGTATACATGCTAGCTTTGCTTTATCATGCGACTTGGGGCAGTTAAATTGTCAGGCTCACATTGGAACTTCTTTGGAGCACAGGACTTGTTCGTTAAATAAACTTCATTAGAAATTGAATTGCATTTTATTATTACTGAACATTTATTTGTACAGCCTTGGAATATCCCTGATGCCCCTTCAAAGTATAATCTGATGTGTTGATTCTTTGTATGCAGGTTTGAAGCTGGACCAACTTAACATTTGTTTTTAACATTCACACAAGCTATGCAAATTAGGGGTGGGGGCACATGTGCCCATGGGTTGGGTCAAAACCAAATTTACTGGCCCTCAGCACGGATCAAGTTGAGCCCTCCTTCTGTATGGGGATGGTGGAGGCCAGACCCCAAGTGAGAGGCTGAAGATGATACAGCCAGTCACGCATGAAGCCAGATTGAGGGGGTCAAATCCCCTAGTGCGAGAGCCCAGGCTACAGAGTGAAGTTTATTTTTATTTATTTAGTCATATTTATTAGCTGCCCCCTCATGCCTATGGCATCCCGATGCGGCTTGCAACAAATAAAACAATAATCAACAATCATAAAAATTATTCAGTTTTAAAACATTTAAAACAACCCCCTCCCCCATCACTCAACATCTTAAAATCCAGCAGCCTCCCCTCCCCTCCGAAGGCCTGGGCGAACAGCCAGGTCTTACAGGCTCGGCGGAACGCCAGCAGACCCAGGGCCAGGTGAGCTTCCTCCAGGAGGGAATTCCAGAGTCACGGCCCGGCCACCGAGAATGCCCTTTCCATTGTGGCCCCGCGCTTAACATGGAGGACCTCCAGGAAGGCGCCCCCAGTAGACCGTAGGGATCGCTCTGAGACACGGAGGGCAAGGCGGTCCCCGAGGTATGAGGGGCCCAGACTGTATAGGGCTTTATAGATCAAAACTAGCACCTTGAATCTGGCCTGGTACGCTATAGGCAGACATTGCAGAGTGCGGAGCACAGGTGTTATGTGCTCCCGCCGACCCATCCCTGTAAGGAGATGAGCCGCTGCATTCTGCACTAGCTGCAGCCTCCGGACCAGAAACGGGAAGCCCCACGTAGAGCACGTTGCAGTAGTCTAGCCTCGAGGTGATGAAGGCATGGATGAGAGTGGCCATGTCGGGCTCAGAGATGTATGGACGGAGCCTCCGTACCAGATACAGCTGGCGGAAGGCGGCTTTAGCTACCGCCTCCACCTGCCGATCTAGACAGAGGTCCAAATCCAACACCACCCCCAGACTCCGAACCTGCTGGGCTACAGGAGGGCAGACCCCACCCCACCGGAGGAGCCAACACCCCCCTCGCCCTTCCCACCACCATCACTTCTGTCTTATCGGGGTTAAGTTTCAGTCTGCTCTGCCGCATCCAATCCGCCACGGCCTCCAAACATTGGGAAAGTATCAAGACAGCAGGACCTGGGTTGGTTGAAAATGAGAGGTACAGCTGAGTATCATCAGCATATTGGTGACATCGCACCCCGAATCCTCTCACGATCTCCCCCAGGGGCTGCATATATACATTAAATAGTAACGGAGACAGGATCACACCCTGTGGAACGCCGCAGGTCAGGGCCGATCGTTGGCTCGCCGTTGATAGAGCCGATCGTCAAGGGGTATAAGTGAGCCAGATACTGGCTGCAGGGTGAAGGTGATTGAGCCGGCAGTCTAGATGGATTATAAGTGTTTATGGAATATATGTATGCAAATATTTGTGGGTAAATACCAGAGGGGTTACAGGGTGCAGGCGATAGAGTTGGTAACCCCAACAGAAAAGACTGTAGGGTGCAGGCGATTGAGCCGACAGCTTAAAGAGTTATGTATATGGGAAAATGTTGATGAACTGAATATTACTGAACTAGGAACTGTGTACAGGGAAGACACTGCACCTTGCTTCCAAGAAGGTAGAATCTAGACCTACTTTCAGTAGTCTCACCTCCGCAAAGGGGGATGGATGTGTGGCAAGGTGCATTACTCCAGAGAGGCTGACCCTTCAAGAGAGGTAGTACCAGCAGGTTGAAGGTGCTACCTAAGGCACAAGTGCTATAGTAAGTAAGGAACAGCGCCTGATTGCCTACCACCTGTGTTTGGGCATGGCAGAAGCCAGCGACAAGCCTAAAGCCTGAGCTCAGTTCCATGTAGGGAAAGACCTGGGAGCGGCAGGAGCTAAGAGAAAGCTCTGCCTCTAAACAGCTAGGGAATACGTCTTGGAGGTACAGGGTGTAGCCAGATGGACCAGCAGCCTTGACAGAAGACTCTTTGTTTGTTTGTTTGTTTATTTATTTATTTTAGGTTTATATCCTGCCCTTATCTGAAGGCTCAGGGCAGTTTATAAAAACAAAAGCACACACACAAAAATAGTAAAAATACAAAACAATACAATAAAATCCCCTAAAAATCCCATACCTCTATCCCCACCTGCCAAAAACTCTGCCAAAAAGAAAAGTTTTACACCACCTCCAGAATACGCTCAAGCTCGGCCTCTGTCCGATCTCAGTGAGAAGGGAATTCCATTGTACTGGGGCAGCAACCAAGAACTCCTCTCTGCGAGCCTGTCATACAGACAAAATTGGCTGGTGGTACCCACAAGAGGGCACTCCCAGCCAACCACAGGGGTCATAATGGAGCATGGTAGGACAGGCGGTCTTTCAAATATATGGGGCCCAAACCATTTAGGACTTTAAAGGTCAAAACCAGCACATTGAATTGTGCGCAGGAAGTTATAGGCAGCCAGTGCAGACTATAGAGCACAGGTGTAATGTGCTCATGGCCACTCACCGCCTAAAAGGAGCCAGGCTGCCATATTCAGCACCAGCTGCAGCTTCTGAACAGTCGCCAAGGACAGCCCCATGTAGAGCACATTGTAGTAGTATAGCCTTGAAGTAATGAAAGCATGAATTATGGTGGCCAGATCAGAGTCAGAAAGAAAAGGCTGCAGCCTTCTCACCAGATGGAGTTGATAAAAAATGCTTCTGGCCACCGCTGCAACTGACAATCCAGACTAAGCAGAGGGTCCAGAAGCACACCAAAGCTGTAAACCTGAGTAACTAGAGAGCCATGTCCCCTCAATAACAGGGGTCCCAATTCCCTCCAAGTCACAAGATCAGTCAACCATCTGATGAGCCGGCAACCTAGACGTGTGCCAGGCATGCTAGAGTGCAGGAAGGGATATGCCTGGCTGTGGCAGGGAGTAGCCTTATGGGGCTGCTGCCCCTTTAAGAGCACCAGGATGCCAGCCTCAGGTTGTGGGAGGCTGGGGTGCATTAGGAAACAAGCTAGAATAGCTGGTTAAGGGGTTGGTAAAGCCAGCCATAAGGGAAAGGGGGGGAAACCCTAAAGGAGACCATAGGGTAACTGGCCCTTTAAGGATTGAGCAAGAGGAAGCTCTGGCCACGCCCACTCTGCACTCAGGGCTGGCCCGAGGCATGTGCCACCGGTGCCCAGACACATGACCCCGCGGCGGCCTCTGAGGGAGGGGCCCCGCGCCACTGCCACGGGTTGGAGACGGAGTCGGGACGCCGCTGTTTACATTTTTTTCCCCACCCCCATTGGTCACCGTCTCCCAGGCCCGTAGCCACGGGGAGCCCCCAGGCACAGGAATTACGGAAGACTGCGCCTGCGCCGGCGTTCTCTCAGCCTCTCCCAAGCACTGCAGAGGCGGTGCGGCGCACGAGGCAGGAGCAGCACTGGCAGCGGCAGGGATTTCAAAGGAGGAGAGCTGCCCTGACACACACACACCACCTCGTGGCACAGCCGCAACCCCAACCCGACTGACCGGCACCCGGCACTGGACTCCAATTCAACAGCAGCATCCAGCAGCAGGTGAGTCCCCTGTGCCGTGCTTGTGGCGGGGGCAATATCTTTGTAGTGGTGTTTTTCAGTTTTATAGAATGAAGCCCTAATGAAGCATGTGAAGGCACCTAGTGCTGTTTTACTTCTGCCCCTATGGGATGCAGGCTTGTAAATCCCTCCCGGCCGGAGACTGTGGGGGAGTGTTCATTGGAGGTGTGCTGCTTGTGGCAGGACTGGCAGTGGAAGGGGCATGCCTGGCCCACATGACGTTCAGCAGTGTGAGTGCAGCAGGGCGAAGAGGGCTTGGGTGATTTGGTTGGGTGTCTGTCCCCTCTTCCCACTCTTCCCCTGTGTCCCCACCTCTCCCCATGAGGCTGTCCTGCTGACTCCCTTCAACTGATTATAGGGGCACAAATGAATTGGTTTTGGGTGGGGGGCAGCATGAATTGATTATGGGGGAACAAATGAACTGGTTATGGGTGGGGGCAGCGTGAATTGATTATAGGGGCACAAATGAACTGGTTATATATCTAAAAGTCTGTCTCTTTGCATGACATAATGTGCTTAATAGGCTGCCTTTTGGGGTGTCTTGTGTATTTGATTGTGGCTTGGCCATTTGGAATTTTAGTGCTCTGCATGAGTGCTTTATTACTTGCTTTCTGCTTATGGAATGCCTGTAGTTGGAATTGTGGGAAATACCTAGTTGTAAACCATCATTGAGGGTGCAGTGAGCACAGACAACCTTCATTTTGAAGAAGGACAAAAGTGCTTTTAAAGTTAGTTCATATGCATACGAGTCAGGCAGCGCCCCTAGGCCGACGGGAGACAAAGGGGAAGCCCCTGATCCTATTTGCAGCCAGTGCATGCGCCAGTTTAGCAACTGCTATGATGCGTTGTTCAGTACCACTTTAAACCAGGAGTGGGCAAGCTTTTCCCTCCCAGTGACAAGCTCCAAGGGCCACAGGTTGGGGATGGGAATGTTTAAGGGGTATGCTTGGGAAGCAGAGGATCTAGATCATGGTTCTGTGCTATGGATCCATCCCTTCTTATTCTTGAATGTATGCCCTCATATTTGCTCCCTTAACCAGAGCTCAGCCTATCAGTACTTCAGGGTAGGACATGGATCTAGGAGCCAGATCCAAGTATATTAAAGAGACCAAATAAAAACTAGCTGTACAGTGTAGGCTGCATTTGGTCCCTGGGCCTGAGGTTCCCCACCCCTGTCTAATTGATGAGTTCATCACCCAAATGTTGGATTTAGGTGTTCAGGGGCACTAAACCGCTTCCATATGATATTGGGAGCCAGGTTCTTTGGGAGGGGTATGGGGGCTAGTGCGTCAGACCTTTCTTATTGTTTTTATGTTTATTGTTGTTTTTATGTGCAATGATTATGTGACCAGGAACTCAAATGAGCCAAGTTAGTTCTTCTGTTGTTTTTATGTACAATGTTTATGTTCAATGTTCCAAAGGTTTACAGGTTGAGGGACTTGGGTATATATTTTCCCTCATGTTCCGATGTGCAATGTTGAAATTTTCTCAGTTTGACTTGGGTGTTATCCCCAATAACAAATAAAACCCTAAAGTTTGTTGAATAAGACATTTGTTCTGTTGTTACTAAATATGAATGTACTTGCATGATCAGGTATTGTTAATAGCATGCAGCTATTTTGATGTGGCCCAGAGATTTTGTATGTTTTACATATGTGAACAGGATTTTTTTATCCTGCTATGGCACTACCACTGAGGAGTTCCCAGTGTAAACTCATGTTCTGTCCATCACATCTTAACACTGAAAACTCTTTGTTGCTGGATTTTTGGAGGCTCGGCCTACAATGGACAAGCCCCTCCCTAGAGCTCTGCCAGGGCTCCGCCTACAATGTACAAGCCCCTCCCTAGAGCTCAGCCTTAAAATTCCACTGGCCTTTGGGGCCCCGCAGCAAGGTGTGGCACATGGCCCCTCAAACCCTTGGGCTGGCCCTGTCTGCACTATATAAGAGGGTTAAGAGGAAGCAGAGATCAGTCTGGCCCTGATTGTAGGAGAGACAGGAGCTCTGCAGAGAACTGGCTGAGGATTGCTGACCAAGGTACTGACTCCCAGGCTGAAGGGGAGAAGCCTGGATCCCTGGACTTGGGCTGAGAAGCTCTGCTACTCTATGCTCTCCATTCCAAAGGTATTGGAGGGTGAGTGCAGCAATCAGCCTGGAGAAGCCTGGGGACTTGAGCCTGTGACAAGCCCTGGAAAGCCATGAGTAGTCTGCCAAAGGACTGGATACCTAGCAGAGCTGGGCTAGACAGAGCTGGGACTGCTGGAGTGGCTGCGTTCCCAGCATTAGAATAGGCTATGCATAGAGACTGTAACTGAACTGAGTACATTGGTGGAGAACTGAAACTGTATGGACTAGTACTAGAGAGACACTATGAGCTAATTCCCATGAGACAGTGTGACAGACATGGGGGTCTGATCCTGCAGGGACTCACCCCAGTGAGACCATGCCCTGTTTCACTAGCCCATAAAGGACTGTGAGTACTGTGACATCTGTATATGGTGGAAAACTGCTATGGACATTGTCGGCTGACACAAGGGGGGCCCTGAAGCAGAACTGGGTATAGAGACTGTGTGTCAGACATCACTGCTCCTTTATGTTGTGCTGTAGGTAGGTAGAGAACTCCTTCCTGGCCACTGCAGTTTAACTATCTTCTGTTCAAAACCATAAACTTCTAGAGAAAGGGGTTGTAACAACTGTCTGTGATTACCCTAGCCCTTACTTGCAAAACGAATAAGATATCCGTTTCCTTGGTGTGGCATCTGCTTGCTTTTTTTTTTTAAAAAAAAAGAAGATAGAGCTTTAATTTACTGGGTCACAGTTTGAGGTTTGCATCCAAATATCTGAGCAGCCAATTAGCTACTCCCTTAATCCAAACAGCTCCCTGGGTGATTCCTTTGTGTGCTCAGACAAGAGAGGCTAGTTTGGGGAGGACACGTTCCTCTGAAGAATGCCTGTTATGCAAACTTCATTGTGCAAACCCTTCTAATCACTTTTCTATGGGAAATCTCGGTATTTGCAAGCCTCCACCTCCAAGCTCTGCATGGAAAAAAGAAGAGAAGGCTGGATGTTTTTCTCCCTCTTGATGAACTCTTCCTGCCCTTTGCATGTGGAAACCTTTTGCCCCTGCTAACCTCTTCTGCAAAACACTGGGTTGTTTGGACACCGTGGTGGGTGGCACCGCTAAGACCCAACAAGAAGGGAAACGCACAGCAGTTGGTAACTGGACAACAGAGCTGGCAAAATGACAGCAGTGTCTGTGTTGCATGTGGCAGCACAGGAAGTAAGGGAGAGATCTGAACGGCAGTGCTTGGCGAAAGCCATATCAGATAGTGCTTCCTGTCCAAAAGGCAAAGGAGTTTGCAGAGATACTGCGCCTGTGTGTGTTTACAGTAAAGGCATGAAATGGAAATGTGGAGACCAGATGATTCATGGATAATAACAACAGGATATTGAGTAAAGGTCTATGTTCCCTGATATAGGGCCTCTGGGCACTACCATAGTACTACAAATAAAACATAAATACTGCTAAGTTTAGTCGGGATGGAATCGGAAGGTCTCTTCAGACATTGCCCGAAAAAACCCACAGAATTGACTAAAGGATGAGGGTCTGTCTATAGGTTTTCCAGCTATTCTACAGGAGGAGAGAAAATTCCATTATGACCGTGTGTAAGGACCAGGACATGGGTGGTCTGGTCTAGTGGTTGAGTTGCTGCAGGGTCATGGGTTCAGGTAATCAACCAGGGAGAACAACCCAAGAAGCAGAGTTGTAATTCAGGCCACTGGGTTAGAATCGGGAATCTGTCCAAACATGGGATCCAGGATCTAGTCCAACGGTCCAAAGCCAGAAGGTCTGTCCAGATAGGGACACAGACAAGGTCTGGAGCAGAAGGGCTAGGAGGAAGACATGAAGGAAGGCTGGGAGAAGGTAAGGTGGGGCTGGGAGAAAGGGAGTGCTGGGTTCAGGAGCAGCAGGGAGGCAAAGCAAAGCAGGGACAAAGCTGCATGTTGGCCAGCTTACAGCAGCTGTTTTCAGTTCCTGCCACTCCTTTATAGGGGCTGCTGACAGGCTGGGCCAATCAGAACACTGGGGCTCAGGAAGCTTATGAGGCTCAACTCGGCATGGAAGTTGCTCCCTACAGAGGGGCTCAGAAGGTAAACGGATCTTGACGCCCTATGGCCTGAGCATTCTGGACAATAAGACCAGGTTTATAAGAAGGAAGGAAACCCAAATTAGAAGGGAGAACCACCAGGGAGGACGGCAGAGGTTGGTGGACAACCTCCCAGAAAGAACTAGTCCAACCCAGCAGATTCTGTAGCAGACAGTATATGTAGCCTTGGAGCCCCTGCTGCAAAAGGGGTAGTTAAAGAGCAGATCAGGCTCTTGAAGAGCAAGACATCCCAGAATACTCTGGGGATTCAGCACGTGGCTGATGCAGGAAGATCCCTCTGGAAGGGAGACACTGGACTGCGACTTACGCAGAAGTCTGAGGGATCATGGGCACAAGCCTATGGGGACACCACCTTTATGAAAGCAGTAGACTAGCTTGAAAATCATGGGAAAGTGTCGCCTTTCCAAAACAACAATAGAAATGGCCATGAACAGCCAGAGGAAGCCTACAAGGTGGAAAGGCCTATGAAGAGGGACCTGATCGAGCAGGGGCTGGGTTGAGCCACATTCTTTACAGATTCATAAATGGTTTATAAGGCAGATGTTTCCAAACTTTTTGCCTGTGACCCCAGTTTAAAACTTGAATAGAATCTCATGACCCCAGACAGAAACGAAGGCAAACAAAGTCCACAAAATCTCAGCTGAAATCAGGACCCCATCTGCAGATAGCCCCACTCCACCTAGGTTCCTGAACTACAGATGAGGAATCTCTGGTTTGAGGAAAACACCTGTTTTATCAGAGGTTTTTACTCTATTCCAGAATGACAGGGGCCAAGAATCTTTGGTTTCCAAGGCTGTCTGCCAAGTTTCCAACTGAACAGATAGTTCAGTTTCTAAGTATGCCTGTCAAAATTGTCCCTCTCAAACTCAATTTAAAAGCCAATGATTGAAAAGGCCTGAAGGCAGAATCTTTTCTCTCTGTGATTTCGGTACAGAAAGTGGAGAGGAAGGATAGATAATAAGACTAAAACCACTTGCTCCAGAGTAGCCTCGTTGAAACTGTGGCCTGAATGTACAGCAGCCCATGTGTGTGTCATTGCATAAGCAGAGGAGGCTGGCTCCTGAGGCTGCCAGTCATCATCAGCATGCAATTCACTTACAGAAACAGTGTGTGCAAGCATAAAGCTGAAAAAATAGTACAAATTCCATGGGATGCATATGAGTTGGGGTGTGGGTTCTTAAGGGGACTGCTCAGGATGGGAGAAAGGTTCTGGATCAGCCTCTGCAGTCTGCTGGATGCACCCTCCTCGAGGTCCCGTGGGTGTTGCAGGTGGCAACCATGGAGAGGGCGTTCTCGGTGGCTGCGCCGAGGCTGTGAAAGTCCCTCCCGGTGGAGGTTTGTCTGTCCCTGGACCTTTCCCTGTTGCTGGTGGGGGTTGTCAATGCCTCCCTTAGGGAGGGCAGGGTGCCGAGCTGCCTCAAAGAGGTGGTGATGCGATGCGGCCCCTGCTCAAGAAACCATCTCTTGCCATAGATTCCCCAGCCAGCTATTGGCCAGTCTCTCTAAACTTCCCTTTTTAAGGAAGGTTATTGAATGGGTGGTGGCTCAGCAGCTTCAGGGGCATCTAGATCAGGTCAGTTTTCTTGATCCCTCGCAGTCTGGTTTTCAACCTGGGTTTGGCATGGAGGCTGCGCTTGTGGCTTTTGTTGATGACTTGCGCCGTGAATTAGACAGGGACAGATCTATTTTAATTCTGTTAGATCTGTCAGCTGTATTTGATACTGTTGACCATAAGATGTTGGTGGCTTGGCTGCGGGATCGGGCCAGGAAGGGCGTAATTGTTCTTGAATGGTTCTGCTCCTTCCTGGCCGGGAGAACGCAGCATGTGGTTCTTGGGGAATGTACTTCATCTCCCCGGGACCTCACGTGTGGAGTCCTGCAGGGTTCTATTCTGTCCCCCCTCCTGTTCAATGTGTATATGCAGCCTTTGGGTGAGGTCATGAGAGGGTTCGGTGTGCATTGTCATCAGTACAGTGATGACACACAACTCTGCCTCTCTTTTTCTGCAGACCCAGACCTGGCAGTCTCTGTGCTTACCCAGTGTTGGCAGCTGTGTGGGACTAGATGAGGATGAGCCGTCTGAAGTTGAATCTTGACCAGATGGAGGTGGTGATGGGGGGTAGGACTGTGGTGGTGGTGGTCCCCATCGTCGATGGGGTCTGCCTCCCTTTTGGCCACACAGGTCCATAGTCTGGGGGTGCTCCTTGACTCACAGTTCTGCCTGGATCTCCAGGTGGAGGCTGTAGCGAGGGGAACATTTCACCAATTACATCTGGTACGATGACTGCGACCGTATGTTTCGGACTCTGATCTGGCCATCCTCATCCATGCCTTTATTACCTCTAGACTAGACTACTGTAATGCGCTCTACATGGGGCTGCCCTTGGGGACAGTCCGGAGGTTGCAGCTGGTGCAGAATGCGGCGACCCGGGGACGGGTCAGCGCGAGCACATTACACCGGTGCTCCGTTCTCAGCACTGGCTGCCTATTATCTTCTGGGCTCAATTCAAGGTGCTGGTAATGACCTATAAAGCCCTAAATGGCCTGGGCCTGGCTTACCTGCAGGACTGCCTCAGGCCCCAGATTGCATTGCGGCCCCTATAGTCAGCCGAGGACGCCTGACTTGAAGTCCCCCGGGTGGCGACAGTGGGGAGGGCATTTTCAGTGGCCGCTCCCAGGCTGTGGGACTCTCTCCTAATGGGTCCCGGACCTCCCCTCTTTCTGAAGACAGTGTAAGACCTGGCTGTTCTGCCAGACCTTTGGAGAGGGAGACGGGTAGGGTGGGGAGGATTGAGGAGGGGGCGTTCTGCTCTTTTAGTTCTTTTTATCATTTTAATGTGTTTAATGATCTGTGTGTTTTTTATTATGTTTTTCTTTATGCATTTTGTAAGCTGCCCCGAGCTACTCTGTGAGCAGGAGGGGGTGGGGTAGAAAAATAGTAAAATAAATAAAAATTAATTTCCTCCTTCTGTTGAAAGTGTAGGACCTGGCTTTTCCACCAGGCTTTTGGTGGGGGAGACAGGTAATGGTGGTGCTGGTGGTGGGGGTTTGGGAAAGTATGTTTTTAGCTCCAGCAAGTTGTATTTTATTGATGTACTTAATATATTTGAATTTTTATTGTTTATTATGAATTGTTTTATGTATTTATATGTTTTGTTAGCCATCTTGAGCTGCCTGAGGCAGGATGGATGTGGGGTATAAATTTAAAAAAATAAATAAGGAAAGGGAGGGTCCAGTTCACGGGTCTGTGCTATGGACCAACCCCTATCCTTGAGTTCATGCCCTCATCTTTGCTTCCCTCCCCTGAGCTCAATCACTCAGTGGGTGTTAACAAACGAGACGATAGCCCGCTGGAGTCCGGGTTCAGTCCTTGCAGCCCCTACTCACATGTTTTACTGTGTAGACCCTAATAAACAGGCAACCCCCAGCATGTATTTCTTGTGCGTTCAGGAAGCCCCCCCACTCGCAGGTTTAGTGTAACTCCCCACCATGCTCCACTCACCAATGCCCTCCCCCCTTGTCAGTATCCCACCCCCATCATGACTTACAGACCTGGTGAACCATGGGAAGAAGAAGCCATACCAGCTGTTTATTTCCTCTGGACTTCTATGACTCCAGGAGGCAGTCCAGCACCTGCTTATCCCTGCCCACCCACAGAGGCTCATACTTGAGTTATAGTGCTTGGCAGATGGAAATAACCTTTTGCTATGGACATAATGCTGAGTTTATTGAGCAAATCTCATACTTTATTGAGTGCCTATAGTGAAAACCGAAATCAAAAGTAAAAATTTAAATAAAGAAGCAATCAGTCTTTGCATGTTGTCAGCCCAGTATCTCACATCCATGGCTTGCAGCAATGTACTGGCAGGTAGCAGCACACCATTTTTGGGGGGTCTCACCTGCTGTGGTGTTGAAATCCCTCTTGGTTTGCATAAACCCCCCAGTCAAACATACACCTCTTGTACCCACTCTCTAGCATCTTTTGCATTACCATACAGTTGGGGCAGAAACATCCCCACTCGTGAGGACATTCTGCATTTCTCCAAGTGCCCAAACCTCGTATAGGGCAACAAACTCTGCTTCAGTCAGTTCACATCCCCTGTACCCCGAGTCACTTATTATATTATTATTATAATAAACATTTGTATAGCACCAGCCGTGTACCTGGTGCTTTACAGAACAAAGATAAAGACACGGTCCCTGCCTATGGCTTACAATCTAAAAAGACAAGGAGGGGGTGACAAGGAGAGGGGACAAAAGGAAGACAAGGGAGAAGCAAAAAAACATGCAAGCAGCTGCATGTTACGCGTGCGCGTGCTTGACTTGGTTACAGTTAGGCAGGAGTCTGCAGAGGAGGGCAGACCGTAAGTATTTTGGGGAAAACAACTAGCAGGCATTGGGAAAGGCGGCACGGAAGAAGTGGATCTTGAGGACGGATTTGAAGGTGCGGAGGGAGGAGGTGAGGCGGATGTGGGTAGGGAGGGAGTTCCAGGCATGGGGGGCAGTGAGGGAGAAGGGACAAAGGCAGTTAGGGGAGCCTGGGAGACGAGGGAGAGTGAGGGAGGGGACAGAGGAGGAGCGGAGGGTACGTGCAGGAGTGCGTAAGGAGATTAGTGCTGAGAGGTAGGGGGGAGCTTGTCTGTGAAGTGTTTTATGGGTGAATACCAGGAGTTTAAACCGGATGCATTCGGGAAGGGGGAGCCAGTGGAGAGAGGAGAGGAGAGGCTGCACATGGTCAAAGTGACAGGCTGAGTGGATGACCTTGGCAGCGGAGTTTTGGATGGCGATAAGGGGGAACAGGTGAGAGCGAAGGAGGCCAGCGAGGAGAAGGTTGCAGTAGTCAAGGCGAGAAATGACCATGGCATGAACAAGGGTTTTGGCACAGGAGATAGAGAGAAAGGGGCGGATCCGAGCAATGTTATGGAGGACAAAGTGGCAGGACTTGGCAACAGAGTCAATGTAAGACTTAAAGGAAAGATGAATGTCAAAGATGAAGCCCAAGCTATGGGCTTGGGGAACAGGATGGATGGTGACTCCATCGATGCATATGGACAGGGAAGTGGGAGAGGAAGAGGAGGGAGGAAAAATAAGGAGTTCAGTCTTGGCCATGTTGAGATTGAGCTGGCGTTGGGACATCCAGGCGGAGATGTCTGCGAGACAGTTGACGAGGCGTGAGTGGACAGAAGGGGGGAGAGAGGGGGTAGAGAGATAGAGCTGAGTGTCATCAGAAGCCCAACGAGTGAAGCGAGTCCAGTAGGAGTGAGTGGTCGACCGTGTCGAAGGCAGCAGAGAGGTCAAGGAGGACAAGAATGGAGTAGAGGCGCTTAGATTTAGCGACAAGTAGATCATTGGTGATCTTGGCAAGGGCAGTTTCCATGGAGTGAATGGGGCAGAAGCCAGATTGGAGAGGGTCCATGGAGGAGGTCCAGGCAGCAGGAGTAGACAACACGTTCCAGAAGTTTAGAGGCAAAAGGAGGGAGGGAGACCGGCCGGTAACTAGAGGGATCGGATGGGTCCAGGGTGGGCTTTTTGAGGATGGGAGAAACAGTGGCATGCTTGAAGGCGGAGGGGAAGGAGTCAGTGGAGAGGGAGAGATTAATGACATGTAAAGGGGGGGACGGCAACAGTGAGAGCAATAGAGGTCAGGAGGCAGGAGAGGATTGGGCTAAGAGGGCAGGTGGAGGGGTTTGAGGAAGAGAGCAGAGTGGAGACTTCCTCAAGGGAGGCCGGGGGGAAGGAGGTGAGGAGAGAGGGGGTGGTAAGGGAGTGGGAAGAGGAGATGGGTGGGAGGCAATGTCCTGGCAGATCTTGTCAATCTTCAAGGTGAAGATTGATGCGAGATCCTGAGCAGACAGGGTGGAGGGGGGCAGGGGGGCTTGAGTAGGGAGTCGAAGGTAGAGAAGAGGCGGCGAGGGTCGCGAGAGTAGGATTCGAACCTGGAGGCATAGTAGTGTTGCCTAGCCATGGAGTTAGCAGAAGAGAGGGAGAATGTATAGTGGAGGAAGTCAGGGTGGGAGCGGGATTTGTGCCAGAGGCGTTCGGCAGCCCGGGTGCAAGAGCAGAAGTAGCGGATGTTAGGAGTGAGCCAAAGATGGGAGTTTTGGGGTTGGATGGGGTGGGAGGAGAGGGGGGCAAGAGAGTCAAGGGTTGAAGTGAGAGAGGTGTTAAGAGAAGAGATGGCAGAGTCTGGGGAAGAGGAGGAGAAGACTGAAGGAAGGAGGGGGGAGAGGGCGGAGGCAAAGTCAAGAGGGGTAACGACCTGCAAATTATGGAAAGGGCGTGGAGCGGGGGAAGATGTGGGGGGTTGGTGGGAGAGGTTGAAGGAGGTGAGGAGGTGGTCAGATCTATGACAAGGATCGAAGGAGAAATCAGCAACAGAGAAGTTTCTGGAGAAGATGAGGTTGAGGGAGTGGCCATCAGTGTGTGTGGGGGAATCGGTCCAGAGGCGGAGATCAAAGGAGCAGATTAGGGAGAGAAAGCAGGAGATGGGGGACTTGGAAGGTGTGTCAACGTGGATGTTAAAGTTGCCAAGAATAAGAGTGGGGGGTATCATCGGAGAGAAGGAAGGTTAGCCAGGATTCAAAGTCTGGGAGAAAAGAGGAGAGGGGATCAGGGGGGCTGTAGATGACAGCAACACGAAGGTGAAGGGGGGAGTATAGACGCACAGAACGAGCCTCAAAGGATGGGAAGGAGAGGGAGGGAGGAGGGGAAAGGGGTTGGAATCAACAGCGGTTGGCAAGGAGAAGGCCCACGCCACCACCCCGGCCCTCAGGGCGAGGCCAATGAGATTATGAAAGGCCTCCAGAGCAGAGCAGAAGAGATTTATTTGACTGAGGCATTCCCAGTGGACCCTGCAGGTATTCTCACTGTCATTAGGGCAGTGATGAGAAAAAATGGCAGGGAAGGCACAGCCTAATATTAATTAATTAAAATTATTTTATATATTTATATTCTGCCGCCTCCAGCAGCTCATGTACAAACATTAAGAAAAGTGGCGATCTAGTTCGCATCCCACTCTCTCACCTCATCTGGGGCTTCCACTCTTCCATTCTGCTAAACTTGGAACTCCAGCAGGGTTGTGAAGTGTCTACACTCCATCATGCATACATAGAACACCATTGTGTGCGTGTGCTACCCTATAAGTGCGTAGTCCCTGGAATGCTGGGTCTTACGGTTCTCTCTGTACATAAGGCCTTGCCCAAATGTCAGCAAAGGCGAGGGTATCTGTAGCAGGGAACAGTCCTGCCAGGCTGCTGCCTCATTAAGAGGGGACTGAGTGGGCCAGCCCGAGAACCTGGGACAGCCAGCCCATAGCTGTGATCAGCCTGTGGGGAGAACAGGATGATAACTCCAGGGACAGAGTGGACAGGACACTGGCCCTTTAAGGCTGAGGAGTAGAAGCCTAGCCACAGCCACTCTGCTTGAATATAAGGAGAGACAAGGTAGTGAGGAGAGCAGTCTCTGCCTGGGAGCTGATGGGATCACATCTCCCTGACAAGGCCTTCCCATTCTATGCTCTCCAGGGTGCTGAAGAGGAGAACCAGGTACTGGGAGAGGCTTTGCCCAGGAGGGAGCCTCGTATCTGGGGAAGGCTTAACCAGAGCCTGGGGCTTTGAGGCCTGGCTAGATAGACAAGGGGGGTTGATGTGTTTCTCCTGAGCTTGTGAGAGACTGACCTGGGACTGCAGGGTGGAGGCGACTGAGCTGGCAGCCCCAGGGACTGTGTACACTGGACTGTACAAATAAAGAACTGTAGACTAATATCCTCTGAGCAAGACTGTGTTGGGTCCTATAGGAAGGTACCCCCTTCCTCAGAGGGAGATTCAGTCAAGACTTGGGCTGAGTAGGTGTGGCAGTGGGGTGAGCTAATTCCTTGAGTAAGACCCCAGCGCCTCCGTGTAGCCCTGGGAAGATCCCCTGCTACAGTATCCATCACTCCCAACTTCCTGCCTCATACCCCACGCACCGACAGCACCCATAAACAAGTTGAAGCCATTTGGCTTTGCCAGGCAAACAATCTGCAGCAATAGCTTTCTAAGATGTTGTGACCCCTCATGCTAGTTGCAAGCAAAACCTGTTGCTTTCAAAAGATAAAATATGAGTAGCTTTTAACCAACTGGCAGCTCTGCTCCCACACACATTCCAAGCACATTGTCCTTCATTGCCTTGCAGATTCCCCCACCTGTCTATTTCTTAACATTCAGTGGCTCGCCCCCTCCCCCCCCAGTTTAAAAATCCCATGCTTCTGTGGTGCGAACATCTGTAACATTTTAAGATGAGTTGGCGTGTGTACTGACGTGCTTGTGACAAAAATGTTATGCAGTTTAATAGCCACATGGATTGGCAGTGGCAATGCACAACGTGTGCACACCCAGCACAAGCTTTGCAAAAATATTTACACAAACACATGCACACCCAGCACAAGCTTTGCAAAAGTATTTTCAACCAATAGCTGACCTGTAACTAAGAGCAGCTTGTGCGCAGCCAGTCCTGTAAGGTCACATGACTAATAGTGACCAATAGCTGCTCACATGTGGCACGCAGCCAATCCTGGCTAGGAAGCCACCCAGCTCTTTAAGCTGTTCAAAACATTTGATGCATGGTCTGCAGAGTTCATGGATGACAGAGCCGCAGCCATAGAGATGCATGCTGAGAACTTCCTTGTGCTCATTATCACACTCCAGGTCTTCCTTTCTGCTGCTGAGCAAAACCTGCGAGAGATCCAACAGAGCCTAGCCTTCTGCTGCCATTGGCATAATGTGATGTCAAGGCACAGAAAGGTTCTCACTCGTTCTCTGGCTGGGATAGTAAGTCACACCACACTGTGGAGGTGATTCTTGCTTTGGTGCTGTACACTTGCCTACCTCTGGTGACTGTGAATCAAAGCCGTGCAAGGGCAGCTGATGCACACAAAGAGGTACCTGTCAGGAGACACAGCTTCTATCACTGATGCCATGCGCAGGGCTCTACCCACTAAGAAGCTGAACTGGGTGAAGGAGAAAAGCACAGACTGGTGGGAGAACGTCTTGTCCTTGTGGGGAGATGCTGAGTGTGTTACAAACTTCAGGATGCCCCATCCTGCAGGTAGCTGAGATCCTCAGGCCTCATCTGGAGAAACAGCATGGTGATGTGATTACTAGGGGTGGGAATTCCGGATCTACCGGTATCCGATAATGCCGGTATCGGGCGTACCGGCATTACCGGATTCGACCCGGTAATCCGGACCCGGTACCGGATTTTGGTGTACCGGGTTTTTTTACATTGCAGCCATTTAAAAATGGCTGCAATGTAAAAAAAATTAAAGCCCCAGCAAAACAGTTTTTTTAAAAAAAAACCTCCCCGAGTCCAGGCTGCGCGGGTGGAAGGGGGGACACCCCCCACCCACCCTGCCCAGCCTGGCTTTTTGTTTTAAAAAAGAAAAGACTAAGAGTAAGACGGCGAGCCAGGCGAGCCCCCCCCCACACCAGCGGCCGCGGCGTCCCCGCAGCCGCCGGTAAGTATGACCCGATCCCTGGGGGGGTGGGGGTGTTTAACACCCCCCCCCCCCCAGGGATCACCCCTACAGTGCGCTTGCCGCTTACCTTTGGGAGCTCCGGCGGCGGCGGGCGGTCCGGCGGCCTCAGCGCCGGCTGTGGCTGCCGGCGTCAGGACGCTCTAGGCCTTCCGGGGAACTTCCGGGTTTCACCGGAAGGCCTAGAGCGTCCTGACGCCGGCAGCCACAGCCGGCGCTGAGGCCGCCGGACCGCCCGCCGCCGCCGGAGCTCCCAAAGGTAAGCGGCAAGCGCACTGTAGGGGTGATCCCTGGGGGGGTGGGGGTGTTAAACACCCCCCCCCCCCCCAGGGATCGGGTCATACTTACCGGCGGCTGCGGGGACGCCGCGGCCGCTGGTGCTGGGGGGGGGCTCGCCTGGCTCGCCGTCTTACTCTTAGTCTTTTCTTTTTTAAAACAAAAAGCCAGGCTGGGCAGGGTGGGTGGGGGGTGTCCCCCCTTCCACCCGCGCAGCCTGGGAGGGGGAGGGGGAGGAATTTATTCCATTGGTTTCAATGGGGACACAGCGCCCCATTGAAACCAATGGAATAAATCCAGTACCGGTATACCGGATTTAATCCGGGAATCCGGTTTTCGTGGAACCGGTAACTGGTAAATCCGGTAGCCGGTAATGGGCCCTGGGTCCCACCCCTAGTGATTACCCATCTCTTTGGAGAAGCACATTGCCATAGCTTTCTCAAAGGTCACCACTCCAGATTCCTGCTGCTCTGTTTGCTCAGCAATTTAGCATTGGAACCTTCACAGTGGGCACCATACTAGTGGAGGTTTGCACAGTGATTGTAGCAGTGTTGCTGGACAGGGTGGTACAGTTGGCTGACCCTGCGGAGGTGATGGAGGGCTTTAGGCAGGAGGGGTTCCTGAATCCTGAACTGTATAGGGGTAATTGATGGGAGTCACATCGCCATCATTTGGCCACCCCATAGTAAAGATGACTACCTGAACTGGAAGGGTTTTTTCTCCATGGCTCCTCAGGCTGTAGTGGACCACCATGCCTGGTTGGTGGATGTGGTGACCAGGTGGTCCGACAAGAACCACGACGCCCACATCTTCCATCAGTCACCCTTGTTTGGCCACATGTATACAAGAGAGTTTGGGCCCTCCACTGAAACCTGCATTGAGGAGGAGTCATGAGGCCTGTTTTTGGGGACCCTGCCTGCCCTCTGAAGCCCTGGCTCATAAAGGTATACAGTGTTGCCTGCATCCCAGAGCAAAGCTACTTCAGCAGGCAGCTCAGCAGCACTCACTCTGTTGTGGAGAGAGCTTTATGGCTATTAAAGGAGCTTTGTAGTTCAATTGAATTGATTTCCAGCTAGAGACCGCTCCACTTCTAACTACCACCATCTCTGTTCTCCATAATACTATGGCGGCATTAGAGACTCCTTCCCGCCCCCCGCTAGCTCCGGTGAGGTGTGCTCCTGTTCCCCGACCAGCTGAACCAAGCAGATCTGGGATGCCTTGTGCCGGCACATCAACAGCAATACTCTCCAAAACACCAACCATCAGTTTCAGTTTAATGAACATCATCGAACTGTTTCAAAATCTTTTTGTGTTAACAATAAAGCTGTTAGAAATATTTCCTGTGTGTCACTGTGTTTTCCTCTGGTCCATCCGGCTCTAGTACATAATACTTTCCCTCCTTGCCCCACTCCCCAGTGCTATTTCCCACCATGCAGCCTTTCCCTGTACGGTTCCTATTGCCATTCACAGATTAGTCAGCTGAAGGCTTGAAACTCTTTTTTTCTATTGGCATTTGCAGGCTAAATGGGTCAGGGAATGGCAACAGGAAGCACAGAGATACAGGTGTGCAGCCTACTACTATGGACTCCTCTGCCCTCAAGTCCATGGTCAGCGGACTCCGTCCCCCCATTTTCAGTGTGCCTGCCACCCCCTTCCCTTCCAACCCCCAGAGTGGCTTATCGCTATGCCATACCACTATTCTCCAAAGCCCCCCCCAAAAAAAAACGTGTCTCCTTTCCCAGAAACACAGAAACCATGGATTAAGAAAAATAAAGAACTTTATCTTAAAAAATAAATAAAAAGAAAAATAAAGGACATTATTTTTAAAAATTCAAACTTTTTGTGCCTCCTCCTTTGGGGGGCATCTGGGCACACTCACTTGGGTGGCAGGACTGGTGGGGGGACATTTTCCAGATCCTTCTCCCACAGATCTGGCTGTGGAGAAGTGTTCGTGGGAAGCATTTAGGTATTCAAGTTTTCCAATTTTTTAATTTATTTCTAGACTTATACCCTGCCCCTCCTGAGAACAGCTTGGGGTGGCTTCCAACAAAAAATATAAAATACATATAAAACCATTTAAAACACATCAAAAATACATAAAGTATTAAAACAGGGGCCGGGAAACATTTAAAACAATAAAATAGGGTAGGGGAGATAAAACCCCATTAACCCTCCCCAAAGGCCTGGGCGAACAGCCAGGTTTTACATCTTCGCCGGAATATCAAAAGGCTTGGGGCCAGGCGAGCTTCCTCCGGAAGGGAGTTCCAAAGGTGCGGTGCGGCCACCGAGAATGCCCTCTCCATTGTGGTCCCCCGCTTAACACGGGGGATCTCCAAGAAGGCACCCCCAGCCGACAGAAGGAGCCACTCTGGGGCACGGAGGGTGAGGCGGTCCCTGTGGTACGGGGGGCCCAGACCACGAAGGGCCTTATAGATCAAAGTCAAAACCTTGAACCTGGCTCGGCACACTATCGCCAACCAGCGCAGAATCCGGAGCACAGGTATTATGTGCTCCCGACGACCCGTCCCCCAAAGGAGACGAGCCGCCGCATTCTGCACTAGCTGCAGCCTCCGAACCAGGCACAAGGGAAGCCCCATGTAGAGTGTTGCAGTAGTCCAGCCTCGAAGACGAAGGCATGGATGAGGGAGGCCAGGTCCAGGTCGGAGACGAACAGACGCAGCCTCTGTACCAGATGCAGCTGGCAAAAAGCAGCCTTTGCGACTGCCTCCACCTGCCGCTCCAGGCGGAGATCCGCGTCCAATAT
>QEPC01002445.1:2852272-2866518 GCA_003113815.1 Sphenodon punctatus
GAGGGAGCTGGGCACAGGAAGCCCCAACACATACACTCACTATAACAAGACAGATATCAAGGCAAGGGGAAGGATATAGCACACAAGGAAACACTGAGGGAACACAACACACTTAAGACTAACAACCACAAACAGAACAAGAGGAAGAGAAACTGGCATGAGCTGAACAAGAGATGATCTGAAGCTCTTCTCCTGCCACAGCTCCCAGCAGCCCTAAATATCCCTGGCAGCCAATCAGACTGTGGCAGGTGGGCCACACCCTTCCATAGGTGTACACAAGGAACAAAGTAGGCAAGATGAGGAGGAGAAGGCCAAGAAAGGGGAAAGACACTCCCTGCAGCAGCCTACCAACAGCGCAGGATGCAGGGAGCCTCCCAACCAGCTCTCAAGGCCAGGCCGTGACAGATAGTTATCTTTATTATCTGGTTTTAAGAGGTTTAACATTTTCTTTGTGTCTTTCAAATAATTAGCATCCTTAAAAATGGGGGACAACCACACTTCTCTCAATTGCTCACAGTGGGCAGTACAATAACATATGTTCAATTGTTTCCACCTGGCCACCTTTACAGGGGCATAAACGAACTTCTCGGGGGATAGCAGCATATCATCCCAGTGTTACAGCTGACTATCTGCTGAAACCACAGCAAAGTATAAGTTCTTTGTAAAACAGGATTACTAAGAATATCTAGAAACATTCAAAACCAGACGATTGCTTGGCCTGCTTTAGCCAAGGGGCCACCTTCCAGGCTGCAACTGATGCTACATCTTCTTGCGTTGTAATATCAGTAATTAGACTTCAATAGGGTTTTTTGTTGTAATAAGGTCTTCCCCTAAAACATACCAGATGATAACCCTGACTAAGCCAAACCTGTGAGTATACCAGACAGCTACGGATAAACCTTTGCTGCTGTATTCTCCAGTTTTTCCTTTAAGCACAGTAGAGGCAGAAATTCTTCATTCTGATTAATTAATTTAGACCAGTATCTGAAAAGAGCCACCCTTCCCAAACATTCGACAAATTGAATAGTATTACAAAATAGGAGTATAGACTAAGGTTATAGGCTTTGGTATAGGTTAAGTACAACACACTAAGGAAATAGTGAGTAGGCGAATGTTTTTGTTATAAGTGACCCCAAGGGGCGACATATCCAATGCCATATAGCATCAATATGTATAGACCTATCTGACTGTATAAGGTGTAAGAAGTGGAGAGACAAAATATTAAATGATCTGAAATAGAACGATCTGGATCAAGGAAGGTCGAACTTCGACTTTAGAGGACAAGCTTGTCCGAGGTAACCCCTGCAAAAGAGCTAGGCAGTGACAGCTATATGCCTCTAATTGCTTTCAAAAGGACATAAGTTTTAGTAGCCATACCGTTGTGGAAGGATCACTTAGTAATCTGATGATAATAGATTCCAACAATAGATCAGGGGAAACCTTTGATAACCCATATGAGTATAACATACTATATATATTAACAGGAGAGCTGTTATGGTTTATCTTGTTATATTGTATCATTTTATTTTGTTTGTTTGTTGTATGTTTGTTTTGTACGGGCTATGGCGAGAGCCAGTGCCATGAATAAATTACCAAACATTCGATAGAAAAAAAACCCAGTTCAGCACGCACCACTGCACCTGGGGTAGCCTGAGAGACCTTAAGTACTCTTCTCATAAAGTGCAGCATCTACTTGTTTAATTTCACCTCCTCCGGTACGCCAAATGTTTTGGCCCCTCGGCCTACCACCAGAATCTGAGATTTTGCATAATTTACTTTAAGTTTATTTTTCATACAATAATTCCCTAAAGCTTCCAGCAAACTTTGTAGTCCTTTCTTACATTGGGACAATAATCTGATATCATCTGTATATAAAAGTGCAGGAATTGGATAATCTGATTTTTGGCGGTAGGTGATCCATTTTTCATAACTCAGGAATCCGATTGTGCAAATACAGGGTAAATAGAATAGGGGCCAAAACACAGCCTTGTCTAACTTCTCTCCCAACCTCAAAAGGACTAGAAAGTTTCCCCTTATTATCCAGTCTAATTCTGGCAGTGTTATTGGTATGGAGTTGTATTATTAAATCCAATAAATCCTTATTTATTCCTAAGTCCAAAAGTTTAGACCATAGGGTTTGTCTATCAACCAAATCAAAGGCTTTACATAAGTCTATAAAAGCCAGGTATATTTTTATACCTCTGATACAGACATACTTAGTAATCAGATGGGAGAGAATGAAACAGTTATCCACACCTGAGCATTTTCCCCTAAAGCCAAACTGTTCTCTAGGTATTAAGTTATGTGTCTTAGACCACACCTCTAGGTTTCTAAGTAGTGATCTAGCATAAAGCTTACCTAAGACAGGTAATAGGCTTATTGGCCTATATGATGCAGGGTCCCGGGGGTTCCCTTTCTTAAAGAAGGATACTATTATACTATGGCCCCAGTTTTTTGGTATCTGCTTTGTAATATTGATGGATGTAAATAATCTAGCCAATACTGGCGCCCACCAATGCGGGACAGCCAAAAAGACTTACACAATAACAAAATCGAACCCTGGGGATTTTGGGGGTTTCAACTTGCTTATTACCTCTAGGATCTCATCTTCAGTAACCTCAGGATTGAATACACTATTTCCATGTGTGGCGTTTGGAGTATTAGAGGCATCAGCAATTAAACAACAATCTTCAAGATTATACAGATTACTGAAAAAAGTCACCCAAGTTACTTCCTCTAAATGACTTGACACATTATGGGATTGTTAGGTCAAGAAATATTTAATCATAGCCCAAAATTGGGTAGAGTTATTAGTATTTACAGCTACCTGCAATTCGGCCCAAGTCATTTATTAAAAAATTAAACAAAAATGGGGCTAACACAACCTTGCTTCACCTCATTACTAGTAGGAATAGGGTCCAATAAGTGGCCATCATTAGATAGTCTAACTCTCATCTGTGTATTTTGATACAGATTCCTCACTAAGATCTGCAGTCTCCTATCAAGATCCGTCTTACTCAATTTAAGCCATAATTTATTTCTATTTATAGAATCAAATGCCTGTTTCAAGTGGACGAAGATGGCAAACAATCTAGATTTCCTAATATGAACACATTTATCAATGAGATGGGCTAGAACGAAACAGTGGTCGACTGTAGAATGACCTTTCCTAAATCCCGCCTGTTCCTCTGTAAAATGCTTGCCCTCTTCAGCCCACTTTTCCAACCTTAGTAACAGAGTTTTTGCATATAATTTTGCAATTAAATTTATTAAACTAATAGGTCTGTAGTTAGTTGGAAAGCTTCTATCACTCTTTTTAAATATACGGACCACTGTATGGATGTTCCATGACTGGGGGATTATCCCAAAGAAATTAATGTGGTCAAATATTTTACACAACACTGGCATCCACCAGCTTATGTGTTCTTTCAAAGAGTCTCCTGCCACTCCATCTTCCCCTGGGGCCTTGCCAGCTGGTAACTGCATAATCAACTCACTTATAGTCTTACTCTGTATAGGTTGTCAGGAAGGCAAAGATAGCAACTCTGTCATCTAAAAAATCCTCATTGCTAAATGACTTATTGAAAATAGACAGAAAATGATGTTGCCACTCAGGGTCTGTAATTCCAGAACTTGAAGGCAGGGGAGGATTGGCCATTGAACCCACCAGGAGGATTTCCGGTGGGCCAGGCCAGCTGGGAGGGCTGCTCCCGCCCCGCGGCTTTTTTAATTAAATTTTTTTAAAAAAACTTTTGTTTTTGTTTTTAATGGTTGTCGGTCCCCCGTGGGGGGGTGGGGGGAGCGGCCTGAGTACCCTCCCCCCCCCCAGCCCTCACAGAGTCTGGCCTCAGCGCTCCCTCCCGGAAGTATAAAAGAAACTTCCGGGAGGGAAAGACTCATGGCCAGAGCGTGCGAGTGAGGAGAGGAGCAGGAGGCTCAGAGCGCTCTAAGCAGCCACCACAACTTGCAGCGGCAGCAGAAGGCAGCAGGTGGGTTCTGGGGCTGCCTGGCTGGGGGCTTGGGGGTGCGGGTGCCTGCTGGTACCAGCTGTCCTTAGTCTTCTCTTTGCTAAGCTAAACACAGTGCCTGTGGAATACTAGTGCAGCTGGTGTAGGAATGAAGAAGTCTTACTGTAGGATGCATAGCTAGGAACAGAGTGATTTTCGGTTGGGGGCCACTGAGCACTGAAACGGAGTGATTTGGGGAGCCAGAGCACTGAAATGAGGGCCAGTATCCCACCAGTGACAGTCTCCCTCCTGCCATCCCCCCATAACCTCCCACTCGCCCCTGCCAGACTGCTGAGGATCTGAGTATGGGGACTTAGTTCTGATAGGCCCAAAATCTGGTGCACTCTGCCTGCCCCAAGCCACGCCCCCAAGCCACACCCCCTTGGCCCATTTCCAGCGCCCCGGCGGCTCTGCCACCGGCACAGGGCCACTAATACTAAATTTTCCCAAGCCACTTTGATTTCCCAATCTGCCCCTGCTTGAAAGGGAATAATTTCCCAGAGTACCCCTATTCACTAATTGCCAGAACTTCTTGCTATCCTTCTGATTTACCAACACACTCAGGAAATTCCATAAAAAGTTCTGATAGCCTAATTTCTTACTTTTAACCAAGGCTTTAAAGTTTTTCTTTTCCTTTAAGTATTCTTCAAACATTTTATCACCTTTCCTTTTTTAAACTACCTTCAATGCCCCGTTCAGCTGGGTTTTGGTCACTTGACATTCAGTATCAAACCAAGGCAATAATTTTTTTCCCTTACTCAGCACTATACCAGGCTGGGATAAAAGTTCAACCTTTAATCTTATCCTTCAGCTGAGAGTACAATATTAACATGTTCGTGTCCAAGGAAGCAAAGGCTAAAAACTTTTGTCTGTAAGACAATAGATCTGGAGAATTGAAAAAAACCTGACTTGTTAGCTATCTCTGGACCTCATGTCAGCATTTTACCACTGGTAGTTTTGAATAGCTCCCAAAATGGGATTGTCAACTGAAAATAATGAGGTTTTCACTGGCGGGCAGAGCAGTATGTCACCTTCAAAGGCTGATGATCACTGGACCCATGAGTTAGGACCTCAGACTTCTCAACCTGAATTACCTTATCTGAGGGGACACATATATAGTCCAGTATGCTCAATCCTCTACTAGAAAGGAAGGTCCAGCTCCCACACTTATCAGTTAAGAATTTTCCATTTAGTGTTCGCCAGTTCACTTTATACAAAAAGTTTGAGAATTGCAGCCCATTCACATTAACTATAGGGTCCAGAGACTCTCTATCGAGGTTAAAAAAGTCATTCTCAACATCCACACCCATAAGTTGGGCAAGTTGTAAATTCTGATTGCCAATTCTTGCATTTAAATCGCCCAAAATCCAGCAATGGAGATAAATAGATATTAATAATAATTAACCACCCCCACCCCCCAAGGTGATTTTTACTGCCAGTGTATTCTCTGGTGTATTTGGAATCTTCAGACATACTGCTTTAAGTGCCAAATTGACTAAGACTGCTAGGCCACCGGCAGGTCTTCCTGTCCTATGTACTTTCCTGGCAGGGAGTGTCCATGACTTAAATCCTGGGAACCAAATGTCTGTCATTTCTACTTTTCAAGTTTCCTGAACACAGACTATTGATGCCTTGGCAAAAATATCCTGGACATTGTTAACAAAACAAGTTGACCAACCTGAGATATTCCAAGAAATAATGTCCGTTCGAGTTAGAGCCTGGCGGCCTTCTTCATGTCAGGCAACACCCAAGGGGGGAGGGGGGTCTGGGTCTGCTCTCCAACCTCACAGTCAATTACATTTTGCAATACTTTGGGAGCAATTGCACCATTTGAATTTCGTACTGTCTGTGAGGGGGAGAATTGTAAATTTGCTTGTTGTAGGCAAATATTCAGATCCAAGACCGAGAACTCAGTTCTCTTCAGTCCAAGGAGTTTACTTTAAATAATCTGGAATTTTGCCAAAGTAAGGTCCTGGTCTTCCTTTGTAAAATAAGGAAAGGAGGCCAGGAGCTCCAAGTCTTGCAACCCGAGAGCTTGTGTATCTCTTTTTTTCTGTTCCTTCACAAAAGCCTATACTAGTATCCTGATTCAGGCGTTTGGATGGAAGTTCTTGAAGACTGTTAGATTCAATAGCAGAATAATCCAGGCTACCAAAGAAGAGTTCTCTAGGACTCTCCTTTTCATAGGTAGCTTGCGAAACAACCATCACCTCTTGGATATTCAACTCTGAAAACTGTAAAACCCTTTTCCTTCTAGAAGCTTTTCCCCAAAAATCCTGCCTTACCCCACCCTGAGCTTTAAAACCCTCTCTCAGAAGCAAGGTGAGAGATCCAAAATTGGGGTAGGATCGGCCGGCACGTCTGCTGGCCGTGACAGCCGGATTCCAGCAGGGAATCAAATGGGTGATTCTGTGATGGGGCGAAAGCCGCCCAGTCACGTTTGAAAATACCCATTGTCTAAGCAGAGGGCTAGTAAGTTAGGCTGTAGATTTTTCTTATAGGTATTACCATTATGTTCATCACCACAATCTAAATTAGTCTGCAATACCTCCATACGTTCACCCTCCAGTGGTGACTTATTCACATCACCGCTCAAAACGATGGGTCTGAAGTCACAGGCTTCCTGGTATTCCTCCGGGGCAGAGCTATTGGCTATTCTAGATTTTGTCCCCTGTATAAACACTCTATCAATGGAGATTTCTCCATTGTCTTAGATGTTTTCGAGCAAGAAATAATTTCCTAAACAGTTCTTCAGATTTAAAATATACTTTGAAACATATTGCTTCAAGTTTATGCTCCAGATAATCAACCCTTAAAATGTCTTCAACATCAATATCCTATCCTATCAAAAAAGACAAATTTCTAGCAGTTATCTTATTTCTCTAGCTAGGCATTACACCACTTGGGAGAGGCCTGACTTTGAACCAGATAGTCTTGTTATCGAATGCTATATGCTTCATTATCCTCCCACTTCTGCTAGCTAATAACTCATTTCTATTTATCCTTATACTAGATTGCTCATTGGTCATAGGGTCAATCCTTCCCCTTTGGGAAGCATATATACTTGCTATCCCCCCTCTACATTTCTCAGGGCATAGAGAATTAAGTTTGGACATATCAGATACCTGGGAACTAACCTCTGACAATGAGGTTCTCATTTTAGAGATACTTGTAAACAGCATGGAAACAGTTTTACTAATTAACGGACACTGAATTTTATGTGCCTCCCCTAGATCTGAATCTTGGGTGCCTGGAATGGTACTTATTTAACATATTGTTTCTGGCCAAGCCATCTGAGGGATCATTAGATCTACCGCCCTCTTTTACTCCACTCTCCAAAATATTAAATCCAACAGGGATCTGGGGGGAAATGCCTTCACCCTCTGTATTACTTAAAGCAGAGAATCTATTCGTAAGGGGAATGGGGCAGGAATAGGGAGATGTTGTTGAATCCTTAGCAAAGTCATAAATCTTTGCTTGTTTCAAATGAGGCTGATCACTTGCAATTATAGGAGAGTTAAAAGGTCTAGTTCTATTTCTCTCTGACATAATAGATACTTTGAGTTCTATATGGCTTATGTACTATTATAAAGCCAAAAGCACAGTTCCTATACAAAGTGTACAACAATAATCACACAAGGAATCAAAATTCTCAAAGCCACCCAGAACACTAGTATATATAATAGCCAGGAAAATTGTTTCGTCCTTTCCCATGAAAGCACTTTCTGGCAATAAAAGCACTTAAGCAAATAAAATAAAATAAAATTATTCTACTAGTTTGTTACAACCTTAAAATGAATCAAGTGAAGATATAGCAAACAACAACAGCAAAAAATATAAAACAAAAATGCACAAAGCATTTAACACAGTTCATACAAACTGGGGCAATTCTCTCCTTTTCTCCACTTCTTCAAATTATAAAATATAAAAAACAAATAAAGCGAGGCCATAGCTTTATCCAAGGAGAGCAGAACTGCAGAAAAAGGGTCCTCGCCTTTTCCAGCAGCCAAGGAAATGGAGGGAACTCTTCAGGTATGTTGGGCAGGATTCACAGCCGGTCGCACCAGCACACAAACGGCCCCGCCAACGGGCGGCACCCTTTGGATGCTGCCTTTTGGCTGGTGCCCAAAGGGTCCCACCCCAGCTGTAAATACCTGCAGGGAGATTGAATGAGGCAGGTGTCACCAAAATCTCCTTCCCCCAGCTCCAAGACTTGCAGCTTGAACAAACAGACAGTTCTCCCCCAGCGCATTTAGGAACTTTGGCAGGGCATGGGAGGTGTGCCTGGCCCAGCAACTGTTCCCTGGTGTGAGTGCAGTGTGGAGGGGGCTCATGTGGTTTTCCTGGGGGGCGAAGTGCAGGGCAGACAGGTTCAATGTAAGGAAATTTGAACGGTCAATGGGAGTTAGGAAATGGTGCCTGCCCCTGAGCATTGTTGCTCAGTCATAGCAGGAACATGCTTGAGCAGGGAGCACTGGATCTGAATGGACTGGGACAGGCTGCTTTTTGTCTGTGCCCACATCTCACTCCTTTCCTTGCTCACCTTCTTGATCATGCTGTCTGACCACTCAAACTGCTGCCAGAGGCGGACCCAGTGCCTGCCCTTCTGTTGGCGGTCCAGGCAGGTCTCAGCAGAAAAAGTCTTGCATTCTGGGCCATTTTGCCACACGTGCCTATGCTCCCTAGCCATGCTGTTAATGGCATCACAGATTTTGTCCACCTACCACGTAGTCTCCCCAGGCAGCTCCCTTGCCAAATCCTCCTTGCGCTGCTGGTTGCAGACAGACAGGTCCTGGTTCCGCTGGGCACTTGTGGCAGGGGGTTCTATCTGTGCCCGTTGCACTGGCAGACCTGTATCAAGGCAGCAAGGAAAACCATTAGTTCAGACCACCCCACCCACCTTCCCACCCTGGTATTTCAGGCCCCTGCCCATCCAATTTTCAGCTCTCCATATGACCGAAAGGAAGCGGGAATGAGTATCTGGCCTATGTAGCTGCTGGGGCAGTTGCTGTGGTGGGATCCCAGTGTCATGCAGTTCTTATCCTGTAATCACTGTAGAGGAGTGAAGAACATGCAGAAATCAGCCACTGCCATTTGCACCCTCCCCCAGCCATCATTTTTGCTCCCCCCTGGCCACCATTTGGTCTTCCTTCCCACATCAGCCTGCCTGCCATCCCACCATGGTGCCTTCCCCTCCACCCCAGCCTATGGGCCCACAGTGGTACCTTCCCACACCTACTGTTCCCATCCTGTGGAGCTGTGTGCTGGGGATTTTCCTGCTGCTCCTCAGAGTTCTCCTGGCCACCTGTCAACATCGTAAACATTAAAAAACATAATTAAGTAATAAACAGAGGTCTATCATGCAGCTGTGTAAACAGAAGCATCCCCCACCCCCTGCAGATACATTACCATTCTTCTCCGCCTCCTTTAAAAAAGGTGGCTCTCCAGGGGAGATGGCTCGAACAAAGGCTGGCTCTCAAGCTCGAAGGAATACACCATAAGAGTCATGGTGTCCATATAATAATAATAATAATTTATTAGTGGCTCCAGCTTTCGCTATGGCCCTCATTTACAAAACCAAATTTACAAGACTCACATAAAAGAAAAACAGTCTAAACAATAAAATATTGGTAATCAAACTTACATCAAACCAATTTTACCTTCCAATAATATAATTCATATCTTATAAAGTTATAAATTTACTAAATCATGACCAAGTGTGGTGATGCGAGAGTTGTATGAACTGTTTCAAATGCCTTAGGCAACAATATACAAATAGCATATCAAGCAACTATTACTAATACCAAGACAGGAATTCGAATGCTAGGTTGTATTTAGTATGACATTATTAGCCCTAAGCTTTGATTTAATTTCTATCCTTCTTTTCAATGCTAACCAGAGGAACGTTGCTATTGCAATCATATCCTCTGTACCCGACAAAGTAAGCAATATTTACTTACCTTGTCATGGTGTCGATGTCCACATTGATCCATGCTGGATTCCCAGCAAGGAAGGGCATGGAGGGATGTCTTCTCATGGTCGCAGCTTCTGTGGTGGAACTGGGAGTGGTTGCAATAAGAGCGGGCAGCAAGGGAATCATATCCACCCACTTCTGGCCCCTCATGAAGGTGCAGCCGTACAAACAGGATGCAATGATGGCTCCATTCAAGTAGAAAAACTGGACAAGGAGCTCGTAATAGGGCAACGTTTGCCTCCCATGACTGGAGGTGAAAGTGTTCTCTTGGATCTCTTTGTATTTGTGCCTAAAGTCGTTGGCCTGCTGCCAGCACTGGTTCTCTTGGAACACCACCTCATTCCTTTATCACTTCACCAGAGCATATCGGAGCTTCTGCTTCCCCCATAGAGTGATGAAGGCCTTGGTCTCTTCCTCGGTCTAGGGAATGCAGCATTGGCAGGCAGCTTAGTAGGTGGAGAGCAACTGAGTTTGGCTAGTGGTGGTAGCGGTTGATTGTTGCCTGGCTGTCAGTTTGAGCCATGACCCCAGAGATGGCAAACCTCCACATGTCATTCCTGACTTCCCAAGAATGCAGTGACTGGGAAACAGCAAGTTGTGGACACGTATTGCCAACCAGGAGGAGCTGGGAGAACGCATGTTTGAAAATGGCACAGTGGTCTTTTAAGACAGATGTTATGTGTGCGCCAGTGAGAGCCAAAGTGAAAAGAGGGGCCAGAAATGTTTTCTAGGTTCTTTGCCTACAACTCCATGGTACTTGCAAACTTGTATGCCTGGAGGCACTGAATACAACCTAATTGATGTGACGTGGACGCATTAGCTTGCATGGCAGGCTTTGCATGCTCCATGACCCTGCCATCAGTGGGGGCTGCATGGCTGGTGGCCACATGGCTGGGGGGGGGGGGCAGGAGGTGGACTCCCACCTGGTGGGGGATACCATCTTGTTTGTTAACATCAGTGTTTGTAGGCAGGAGGCTGGATCCACAGGCAAGATCCAGCAATTGAAAAGGGGAGAAATAAAAACCAGATATGGACTGGTTCCCCACCTCTGGTTGAAGGCTTGCTTGGCAATTGCTAGACTGTTTCTTGGCTATGATAAAAGGTGGACGGATGCTTGTAATTTGAGATGGTTGGGAGATCAGTCTAATATTATCAGTAGGTGGAAGAAAAATGTGAAACCTATACAAAGATCAGAAATGGCCAGAGATGGTTCCATTTGGCCAAACCTTGTTTCTCTGTAGCATTCTAGAACGACTTCTCTTTAAAAAGATCAGCCAGGGTCTCCTTTTCTTGCTAAGAAACTTTGGGTGCATTATCCAACTGGAAAGCATATGAATCAATAACACCCGCTGTGACAGTCAGAACGCATTACTCCCCTCTGGTGGGAAATGACACTTTCGATTAGCATGAAATTTACATAGTTACAAAAATAACCTTCCAATTCCAGAGAGTGTTGAGATTCTTTTATCTGAAAGTGAAAGCGTAGGAGCCCGTTATTAACTAGACACCCACGGCCTGATTCTGATCTCAGAACGTTGCTGTAACGAGTCTTTTGACTTCAGCAGAATTGCTCCAGATTTTACGCCACAGGGTGGAATATCCGAAACAGGCTTGCATGCTTTGTATCAGGCAGGAGCAACTACTAATGTGTAACTCACTATAGGCCCAGAATGCCTCAGGCCCCAAAACTGCCTGTTTACATTTGGAGTTCTTGTTCTTGCCACTGAGAACTGAAACGAAGGAGACTTTTGTTCATGTTCACAAATGAAGAGACACCCAGTTTTCCACATTGCAGTCATCCAGAGGCCCCCTTTATCCCCATTCAGGATGACTGAAGCATTTCAATGAGCTGTGACAGCTTCAGGAGGCTGGATGAAAGAGTGGAGCTGGAGACATGGCTGCTCAGCCTATTGTAGCGGAGTTCATAAAAACAGAATAGTGTCAGAAGGATCTGTTACAATGAATAATGTTTGCAAAAGGTATAAACTATTATTTGAAAGTCCTTAGATCAATATAAAAATAGACAGCGTTGGAACAGTTTCTTGGATTTGAAGATGATGAACTTTGAAAAAACCCAATGCGTTTTGGCTTATGTTGTCTTCTGCAGGGCTTGTATATTTCAGTATTCATGAACCCTGGGTATATCATTACTACAAATAAATAAAGGGGAATTTTGAAAGACATGTTATTCTGAAAAACCTGGTTGATAATATATTATTCAAAAAATATTCAACCACCACTTACATGGTCTCTAACTCTTCTTATAAAGTGGATAATTCCATTTTGTATTTCCCTGATAAACCTAAAATATAATGTCATATTGCATAGTACTTTTCAAAGGGGAATTTTAAAGTAGTATTATAAATGACAAAAAACACATCACTTTACAGTGAAAAGGACTCACAAGTAGAGTCAAAGAAAACCTTTAAAAATACAATAAGATCCTACCTATAGAAAAAACCTCTTTAAAAATATTAGTCATCACAAATTAGTATCCTATTTCATATACAACAAAAACTTCAAAAAAACCCAACAACCACCTAATTTGAAGGGTCAAATAAACTTAGCTATCACTAGGTTTCCCAGGTAACACCCTCTTCCTTAAAGCTAAGCTAAAGCTAAAAAGCCAGCTCAACTTTCCCTATGTTTAAATACTAGCAAACTAATCCATTTAAAGAATCACATGCCTAATTGATGCATAATTAAATAAATGGATAAATTAGTGATTAAACCCAAAATATAGAGCACCTTAATTGATATCACCAACATATCAAGATTGGAACACATAATATATATAGCAAGCTATTAAGTAGATATATCAATCATATTTAACAAATGGCAAAAAAGCATTTATTTGTTGTTAATAGAATCATCATTTTTTATTTATACTATGGAATATAGTAGTTCCATATAGAATCTGTGTTTTGTCTCTGGGAAAACAGGAATTCCAGTATTTTTCTCTGGAAAAGCATGAAAAACAAATGTAATAATCCAGTTTTTTTCTGGAGAATTTCCACCTGCAAAAGCCCACTGACAGAGGAAAACTCGGTCATCAAGCATAGGAACATACATTTCTGTTGAAGTGCTGTGGGGAAAAGCCACTGTCTAGGCCTCAAGCTTGTTCTCCTGTTCCCCATCTCACAGTCCTAGACAGTCAGCACACTGACCAGCTCCAAGCCTACTAAGCTTCTTCTCAAACCCAGATTGAGTTGATATCAGTGTCCAGCTCTTATATCCTAGAAAGGGTGTGGCCATTGGAGGTATTCAGCTCCCTTAAGGGGACAGCCACTCAGGAGGGCTACATCCCCACCAGGACTCACCCAGGGTCCAATCCTGCAGCTATTTAGGGCCATTTATCACACTCCTTCCCTCTGAGAGTACAGCCACACCAGAAAACTCTTACAACCTTTAAATTACACATTCCCCAACATAGCAACAGATCCCATTATTAACACAAGCAGCATGTATCCCATTGAATGTACTACCCTCCACTAACCCCCAAAAGGGTCATTTTATATTGCACAGTTTTACATTGTAGTCCTGCAGCTACTTAGGGTCATCTGTCACACTGTTCCTTCAGTATAACTCTTCCTTTCAGAATCGGACATGGTCACCAAATCATCTATAAGGCTAGACTACTGCAGTGTTCTCTACACAGGGCTCCCCTGGTGACTGTTCAGAAGCTGCAGCTAGTGCAGATTGTGACAACTTGCCTTCTAACAGGGTATGTTACTAGGAGCACATTATACCTGTACTTCAGGGTCCGCACTGGCTTCCAGTAGCTTTCTGGACACAATTCAAGGTACCAGTATTGTCCTAGAGAGCCCTAAATAGCTTGGACCGTGCATATCTGAAAGACCACCTCTTCCCCTATGTTCCATCATGACCTCTGACGTTGGCTGAGAATGGCCTTTTAGCAAATTCTATCTGTACCCCAAGTCTGTATGGCAAGGGCACGGAGAGAGGTTTATTTTTTATTTTATTTTACAAATTTATATCCCGCCCCCTCCTGCAATGCAGCTCGGGGCGGCTAACAACAGCAATAAAAACAATTAAAATTCACTTAAAATATAAATATAAAAAACATCAATAAAACAGGGCTAGAAAACAATAAATAAATAGATAAATGGGCGGGGGATTAAAATCACCCCCCCCCACCCTCCCTCCCAAAGGCCTGGGCAAACAGCCAGGTCTTACAGTTCCGCCGAAATGTCAAAAGGCTTGGGGCCAGGCGAGCTTCCTCCGGAAGGGAGTTCCACAGCCGC
>QEPC01002445.1:2874535-2910413 GCA_003113815.1 Sphenodon punctatus
GGTGTGGCCAGCCCCCGTGAGATTGCGTTCGGCCACTTCTCCTCACTTCCTGGGGGTGTGGCCTTCTGCCGCTGCCGTGCCTGTTTGCCGCCGCGCTGTTTCTTACTCCAGCTGCGGCGGCAATTCCTAAGACTCCCACTGAAAGCCCTCCATCACCACCGCAGAGTCAACTCCACCCACCATGGAGGTCCCAACGTCAAATTGCTGGGTGACCAAGCAGCAGGAATCTTGAGTGGCGAGCTTCCTTATGGTGATGGCTACATGCTTCTCCAACAGGATGGGTGACTGCATCACTGTGTATGCTTTCTCCAAATGGGGCCTTAGGATCGCTGCTATCTGGAGGATGAGATGACTGGGCATCCTGAAGCTGGAGATCCACTCCTTGTCTCTCCATGAGGAAGCATGTTCTCCCACCAGTCTGTGCTTTTCTCCTTGACCCAGAGTAGCCTTTTGGTGGGTACAGCCATGCACGGGGTGTTGGTGACTTCAGCCATGTCTCCTGACAGGTACCTTTCAGCATGCATCATCTCTCCTTGGATGGCTTCCATCCTTGCTCGCACAGCCAGTTGTCACTGGAGGAAGTGCAGTCTATGGCACCGAACCCTGCGCTGGTGTACACCACTGCCCTGGCCACAGATCTAAGGAGAACCCATCTGTGTCTATCAATTGCCTTGAACCAAGCACAGCAGATGATTTGCATCTACTCTATCGCTCACAGACTCTCTTCTGCCGCGGTGAAGAGGACCTGCAGGACCCCTAAGTTCTCAGGCTCCAAGGCTGTATGACAGGTGTCTGTGGAGTCTGCGGACAATGTGCCAAACATTTTGAAATGTTATACAGCTGGGTGGCTGCCAGACTAGGATTGGCTGCATGTCACATGTGACCACCTACTAGCCACTGTTGAACCTCTGACATCACATGACTGGCTGTGCACCTAGCCATTGGTTGGAAAAGTTCTCTCAAGGATGTAATAAATCTAACAGCTGTTAGCACCAGGAGGCATGGAATTTGTTAGTAGGGGTGGGGACTCTCAATGTAAAGAAATGGCAAGTTGTGGGGAGTTGCTAGGCAGTCAAAGTCACTGTCTGGGGAATGGTGTGTGGAAGCAGAGCTGGCCATTGGTGGAAACGAACTCAGATCTTTTCTTATCTTTTGAAAGTAGCAGTGTTGTGCTTGCAATCAGCATGCGCTGGTCTTCTTGCCATTCTCCCATAGGGAGCTATTTGTGAGGGCTGTTTGACAGGGACACCCAAATGGCCACAGATTTACTCTGCACGTGCCTCGGGAATTCAAGATATGGGGCCAAGAGAAGTTGGGAGTGGGGTGCTAGATATCCTGGTGTTGGCTGACATTTGGATTAGGCCTGATATACAGAACAAGCTGTCGAACCCATGCTGTGCAGATGCCTATGTGGTCATCAGCGAGTAAGTGCATACAATAGGCTTCAGTGTATGCCTGACAGAGTGCAGGCACTGCACAACCCTGCTGCAGTTCCATGTTCAGCAGAATGGAAGAGTGGGACCCCTGGAGGAGATGAGAGAGTGGAATCTTAACAAGACCATGACTCTTCTGGACATTTGTGCACTGCCAGAAGTTGGGCTGTCCCTAACAAAGGCTGGACCTTCCCTTCCACTTTTCTCATCAGTGCCCTGATGACAGTGGGAGGATACCTGCCAGGCCACTAGGTATGCCTGGATCAGATGCTGGAGTTGAATCTCTTCAGGGAACCAAGTGCCTTGGGGTACAGGGAATGTAAACTGACTGAAGGGGAGCTTCTTGCCCTAAAGGAGGTTTGGATGCTCTCGGAAGTGCAGGGCACTTCGGAGTGGGGATGTTTTCAGCCCCTAATATATAGTAATGCAGAATATGGTGGAGAGGGGCTACAGGAAGTGCATGTTTGAATGGGGGATGTATATGAAGAGGGAGGGATTTCCTACCCCACATCAGGCAAGACCCCAATAGAACTGTGTGCTGCAAGTGAGCTGTGAACTGGGCTCTGTGCATGGAATATGAGAAACCCCGCTCACAATATGCGAAGACTGCTTGCTGAGACTGCTTGCTGTTGCTATAACATTTTTGCTTTCTCTTTCATTTGTTGGTACAGGCGCTCAATAATGTATGCGATTTGCTCAATGAAGTCAGCATTCTGTGGCTAGCATTAGGTTTTTGTGGCGAGCCGAGTGCAGGGAGGTGTAAAAAAACCAAGGTATGAACCTCCGTGGGTGGGTGGGGATAGCAGGAGCTGGCCTGCTTCCCAGAGTCATAGTCCAGAAGGTGGAATCAGCTGGTGCGGCTTCTTCTTCCCACAGATTGCTGTGGCTGTTAGTCACAGCAGGGGGTGGGATATTGGAGGGTGGGGTGGGGTGGGCAAGAAGAATGCCTGCCCGTGTGTTAGGTTTCTCAGGCTAAACCTATGAATGCTGGCTGAGTGGGGGCTACCTACATGATCAAGAAATACACCCCGGGGGCTGCCCATTTATTAGGCTGCACACACCAAACATGTGAGTAGCGGCTGCATGGACCGAACATGGACTCCAGTAGGCTAACATCTCATTTGTTAACACCCACTATGCATGGTCTGTCTCCTTGGCACTGGAAAAGAGAAAGGGGAATTGCCATTCGGCGCCCCCATGCCATGCAGCCACTCAGGCTGGTGTGGCTAAGAACATAAGTAGTGCCATACCGAGTCAGACCAATGGTCCATCAAGCCCAGCATCCTGTCCTCCGACAGTGGCCAATCTCGACTGCATGAGAGAAGAACCAATAGTTGCAATGGGCAATCCATTACCCATTCACTCACAGCTCCTGACAGTAAGAAGTTCATCCCATAAGCTACTTGGTTAATAGCCATTAATGGACCTACTCTCCAAGAACATATCCAGGCTTTTTTAAAACCCAGCTATACTACTGTTTGGCATTAGTTTTAAAGTATTGCAAGGAGAAGCTTTGTGCAAGTGTTGTGGATACTGGTCTCCACTTGGTCTAGAACAGCCATTCACAAAGCATTTCAACCCTCTTGCTTTTAAGGGTCAGAAACTATGGAATAAGGAATGGATATCGGTATTTAAGGAATACCCCAAAAGAACATTTGTTTCCAAATTATTTTAATATAATTTGCTCTTGGAGAAAAGTCCTGGGGTAGAGAGAGATGTTGGGTTATGTTTAGTCTAACTGGCTGTCGAAAGAAGGCTTCTGCAGTCACTGTGGGTTGGAAGAAATGTGACAGTGTCCACTCACAAGTGAGTGAGTGGATAAGAACATAAGTAGCGCCATACTAAGTCAGACCAATGGTCCATCAAGCCCAGCATCCTGTCTTCCGACAGTGTCCAATCTCTCTCTCTTGGGAGAGGAACCAACAGTCACAATGGGCAATCCATTCCCCGTTGCTCACTCTTAGCCCACTCCTAGCCCCTGAGAGTAAAGTTCATCCCATAAGCTACTTGGTTAATAGTAATTAATGAACCTACTCTCCAAGAACATATCCAGGCCTTTTTTAAACCCAGCTATACTACTGGCCTTGACAACATCCTCTGGCAACAAATTCCATAAGTTGATTATGTGTTGAGTGAAAAAGTATTTCCTTTTATTTGTTTTAAATCTGCTGGCAGCTAGTTTCATTGAGTGTCCCCTAGTTCTATTACTATTTGAGAGGGTAAATAACCATTCCCTATCTACTTGTTCCACACCACTCAAGATTTTATAAATTTCTATCATTCATGTCCCATCTCAGTCTTCTCCTCTCTAAGCTGAAGAGACCCAGTTTGTTAAGCCTCACTTTATACGGAAGCCGTTCCATACCCGTTATCATTCTCGTTGCCCTTCTCTGTACCTTTTCTAGTTCAGCTAAGTCTTTTTTGAGATGGGGCGACCAGACCTTCACACAATATTCCAGATGTGGTTGCACCATTGATTTGTATAGAGGCATTATGACAGCCTCAGTTTTATTCTCTATCCCTTTGCGAATAACTCCTAACATTCTGTTTGCTTTGTTGACTGCTGCTGCACACTGGGCTGAGGATTTCAGAGTATTGTCCACAATCACTCCCAGATCCTTTTCCTGAGTGGTACGTCCTAGCTTAGTACCCAGCATTGTGTACTTGTAGTTTGGATTATTTTTCCCTACGTGCATCACTTTGCACTTGTCCACATTAAATCTCATCTGCCATTTAGATGCCCACTCAGTCTTGTAAGATCCTGTTGCAGTTCTTCACAGTCTGCTCGTGTTTTAACTACCTTGAATAACTTGGTGTCGTCTGCAAATCTGATCACCCCACTCTTAACGCCCTTTTCCAGATCATTAATGAATACATTAAACAGCACCGGTCCCAATACATCCCTGGGGCACACCACTTTTTACATCTCTCCATTGTGAAAACTGACCATTCAGTCCTACTCTTTGCTTCCTATCCTTTAACCAGTTACCAATCCATAGTAAGACACTACCTCCTATCCCATGACTTTTTAATTTTCTGAAGAGTCTTTTATGTGGGACCTTATCAAATGCTTTCTGGAAATCCAGGTACACTATATCTACCGGGTCTCCCTTGTCCACATGCTTATTTACACCCTCAAAGAATTCCAACAGATTAGTGAGGCATGACTTACCTTTGTCAAATTCATGTTGACTCTTCCCCCATTAAGCCATGTTTATCAACATATCCAGCAATTCTGTTCTTAATGATAGTTTCCACCATTTTGCTCAGCACAAACGTCAAGCTTACTGGTCTGTAGTTCCAGGATCACCTCTGGATCCCTTTTTAAATATCGGGGTTACATTTGCCATCCTCCAGTGCTCAAGTACAGTGGTAGATTTTAGTGATAGGTTACAAATTATTAACAGTAAGTCTGCAATTTCATATTTGAGTTCCTTCAGAACTCGGGTGAATACCATCTGGTCCTGGTGATTTGTTAGTATTTAGTTTGTCAATTTGCTCTAGAACCGCCTTCAGAGTCGCATTGATTTGTGACAGCTCTTCCAGTTCATCACCTACAAAGTAAGGTTCTGGCGTGGGTATCTCCCCAACATCCTCTGCAGTGAAGACCAAAGCAGGCACACCAGTTTCTGTAGTCTATGGTGCATAAGGGAGTGATATGGCCACCAGCACCACATCCAACCTCCTTTGATTTGCCCAATCCAAAGAATCTACTCATTTCCAACTAAGTGGACTGGAGACAGCCATGCAATGTGACACCATGAAGGACTAAGTGCAGCCTCCCGGGATGATTAATGTAATAATGTTCTGAGGGGAACATGTGCTCTTGGCTATTTAACCCTGGAAAAGCTTTGTGAAATCTGAAAGCTCTCATATTCTCACCAACAGAAGCTGGCACTACAAAAGCAACCAACTTAACTTCATCTCTTCCTACGTTTGGCTGTCTTGACAACCACACTCCGGACAAGGTAACTTTCTGTGACACTTTGTCAGTTGCTCATTCCCTCACTCCTGTTTGATGATGAACAGCCATATTTTAAATGTTTGAGGACCCTTGTGTTAAGTTTGTAGAGTCACTAGGAAAATGCCATGAGTAGAAAATATTGAACTATCATACTGTGGAAAGCTATTTGTGGAATCTTAACAAAATACAACAACCGACAAGGTAAAGGTTCCCCTCTCATTACCACTGGTGGCAAGAACTTAGTGCCTAATCCAGAGAAATTGGGGCCCAATGCAAAATGGTGGTGTGGCCACCTCTGTCCTGACATAGGAATGTTTGACAGGCTCACACTGACTTGCCCATTAGAAATAGGAAAATGAACCCCCAAGTTTGCACTAACGCTGTAAGTATGGTTCGAATCCACTTCTATTGAGGTGCTCGGAACCATTCCTGGTGCTTGCGATATGCTTACACAACCCCTTAGATAATAAAGGATTAATAAATAAATGAAAAAAGAAAGAAATAGGAAAATGTTTCCATTATCAGTTTTTGATGTTCAATTAAAGATAACATCCTCATTAGGGGTTGAGGCTCCCTGCATTACAGGATCAGCAGGCCTATAGGTTATGCATATGCTGTCACATCTAATTTACTCATGGACACCATGTGTTGGGAGTTTCTCTCCTGAGTCAGCGCAGGCTCTCTGTAGGCCAGAACTCCTTGCATGAGGCTCTGTCGGCCTATGGTGTACACCAGTGCTTCTCACATTTCCGGTTTTGTATGGACTCCATGTATTTCAGGCCTCTGTGGGGTCCCCCAACACATGGAGGTCCTGTGTGGCCACATAGTCTGCACTATTTTGTATGCAACCCTGCAGGACCTCTTCCATTCCCTGAAGGTGCTGGGCGTACTGGGAACTGAGCAGATAGAACCATATCACCAGAGCAGTGACATCATTTAAATACTCTTTGTATCTCATTGGCAGCCACAGATGCTAAGATTCCCCTTTCCCTTTCCCTGTAGACTGTGGCAATTTCTCCTATCACAGCAGACATAATTAAAATATATAACCCCATGCTGGTCGTTAATGGATTATTCATTTGCTGTCCAGTGACTGCTGGTAAGTGGTTCTAAATGGCAAAAGGAACGCACGTTTGTATGTCAGAAGCAATTGGAGTTAATAGTATGGACTCTTACCAGACACAACAGAGAACGTCTAGCCCGTCTGATACGAGCAGACCCCGTAGGTTTAATGCATACAGCTATACCTTCTATCATGCAGCCATTTGCCCGCTGCAGTTTGCTCAGAAATGGAGCATTCTCTCTGAAAGGTGAAGGCAGTCAGCAAGCTAAGAATTTATGTGGCCCAGTTTAAGGGTGTGTGTCTGTTCTGCCTCTTTAGATCAAACTGGAAATGGGAAGCACTTTGGACAAGAGGGAAACTTCTGGGATGGCACTGTAGCTTCAAGCATAAGAACCCTCCCCCATGCCTCCTTGCTGTCCTGCCTCCTTCAGCTGCTGAGCTGGGCTCCCAAGCTGCTGCTTCAGCAGCCTCAAGTTCCAGCTCTTTCAGTCCCACCGCTCCCTATCCAGTCCACACACCGTGGAGAGCACTGAAGAGAGGGTGTGCTGCCACTTTGTTGTGATGAACACAAAGTACTGTCCCATGGGCCTGCCCTGGTCTGAGTGGGGGCCTCAGGTCATGTGGTGGTAACATGCAGGTGCTGTCTGAACAACAGCCTCATTTGGTGCTTGATTTGTGAAAAGAGAGGTGCTGGGGCTGCAGCTGATCTGGGAGTCCTGTCTGTAGACCCTGGTTGCAAGGGGGGGGCGTATTTAAAGGAGCTGATGGAGCTGCCCTGCCAGTTCCATAATCAAATCAGAAAACACACCCATCCAGACAGTAGCAGCCCCCTCCCTGCCGCACCCACAGCAGTCTCAGCCCTGAAGGATGGGAAGCTGAGGCTAGTGCTTCTGTGGGAGGGTGGAAAGGGGCTGTTGTCACCCATTAGCTGTTCAGCACGAGGAGTGTTTTGACACCAGTCAGCTGACAAGTGGCAGCACCATCGAGCCCCAGTCCTGGTCCACATAAAACTTGATCCAATCCTGGGTGGGGTCTTGCAAAGTAGCAGCAGTGACAGGATCTGCACAAAGGTGCCAGGACTGAGCCCTGGTATGGAAAGAGATGCTGGGGCTAAGTCCTAGCAAACCCTGGCACAAATGAAACCCTGGTTGCATCACTGTATGAGTCCCATGGACCCAGCTCAGCAGCAGCAAACTGTCTCCAAGCGGCATCACCACCAGGAACCCTTGTAAGGAGCCCCAGAGAAGTGGCTCCTTGGCTGGACTTATTGGCAGCTCCTGAGAAGGCAGAGGGAGTCAAAATGTATTTGGTTTGGTGAAGTAAAATAGTTCATCTGGTCCAAAATGTATGTCAGAATTCAAGTGAACATCAGGATGGGGAATGAAACAAGGTTGCTGGGGACAAATGTTCCCTGCTACAGCTGTACTGTAGTCCGACCAAAGCTGCATGTGCCAGTCCATCAGGAATCCACTAGCCGTAACAAGCAGCCTATCCCTTGACATTATTAGAAGCTGGGTAGAATTTCAGCAGATTCCCAGGGCACATTCATACAAACACCAGATAGCTGTGCTAGCAATCCCATGCATAACAGCCCACAGGAGTCTGACAACACTGGATCCATGGGGGAATCCAGCACAGACTGCCCTTCTCCCCAGGATCAGGGTTTTGTCTGAATGTGCCCTAAGCTGAGCATCCATAAAGGGGGAAACATACAAGATATCAATTGTTCTTACTGCTTCCTTGAGCGTCCCCGTCTGTCTGTCTGTCTGTATAAGCCCCCTCGTTTCTGGTGTTCCACTGAGGATTTGTTCACTTAATCATCCCCCAGTGGTGGAAGGCAGCCACACACAGTGTTGTCTTTTGTTTGAGGCTCACACTTCCAGTCTCTCCTTGTTACCGGTGGATCGGGATGTTGTGAAGGCCAGTAGCATACTGGGTTCAAAAAATGGATTGGATAAGTACTAGAGGATAGGTCCATAAATGTTTATTAGTCGAGTTGATTGGAGGATGTGAGCCCTCATGGGGGTGGATGGAGCTGGGAGTGAATAGCAGGAAATGGAGTGCTGCTTCATTATGAACTGTTGTGCACTTCTCTGAAGCAACTGATGATGGCTGCTGTTGGAGACAGGATGCTTTGAGCTAGCTGGACCATTGCACCTACCTAATTTAGCACATTTATGCCCTACCACCAGGGATTTGGGGGGGGGGGGGGAAGTGATCATCAACTGAGGTGTGGCCAAGGGGAGGAGGCAGAGTATGCCTCACATCTGAAGGCTCAAGAGGAAATTACAAGCAGGTGGATTTCAGTAGCATATTAGGAAATACTTCCTAACAGTATGAGCTTTTCAGCAATGGAACAAGTTGTCTCTGTCCCTGACAGTTTTCAAAAAGAGGCTGGACAGCCATCTGTTGGTGATGTTGTAGCTGTAGTCAGTAGTCACCCTGCATCCAAGCAGGGGGGTTGACTAGATGACCCTCAAGACTCTTTCCAACTCTAGAATTCTGTAACTATGATTGCACCACCAAGGCTGTTAGTCTGACACCTTTTGCCAACATTAATTTTCTTTTTTAAAAAACCTTAAAGACACTCCCAGCAAATGGCACATCGATGTGTTGACCCACGTACCAGCACGTGGGCATGCCTTAACTTGCACAGAGTTCCCTGCACTCCATGACAGGATGCTGTGAGGGGAGACCTTTGATATGGCCTGGTGGATACCCAGTTGTGGGTGGCTGCCGTGCCATTTGTTTTCACTCAAAGACGATGTTCTAACCCACTCTGCTAGTGCTTTTTTAAAGAATCAAGAGTTCATAATTTTGTGTTTACAGTTCAAAGTTTTTCTTCTCAGCAGCTTTGCTTGGGGGAAATCTAAGGCTGAAATTCACTAATTACTTACTCCAGAGTGGATTGCATTATAAGACTTGTACTTCTTATTGGTTTGCTTACTCTTTAAGCTCTTTGGCTACCTAGACATCTGGATGAACCAAGGATGGATTAGCAAACTGAATCCCTATTTAACCTTTGGCCTCATGTTTAACTCTCGTGAATCACCCTGGGGGCGGGGATTGTATACACTCCCAAAGTGACATGTTGTTAAACTCAGATTAGTATTGATTACGGCTGCAAGCATGAAAATCAATGAATTGGTTAGACTAATCCCCTAATGCATGGATTACAGATTAAAACAGACACTCTTCAAATACAATCATTTTATAGTTTTTAAAATGAATTCTGTTGTATAAATCAGTATTCATGTTCTATACTATTCTAATAATTAATTGGTTAGAAGCATTAGGTTACCATCTCTCCATGCTTTTACCTGGAAGTGGCAGGGCCACATTGGCAGGGAAGAAGCAAATGGGTTTTCATGCGTGTTTCTGAACGTACCCCTGTCCTTTATGGAGTGTAGTGATGTAGTGGCGCTTCACTGGGAAGAGGTTGTGTGTGTTATGAACAGCTCTGTAACTCCGTGCTACTTAACTATATTGAATACTTTTGTGCCATCTGCAGAACTGGTCCCCCTCACTTTTCACTCCCTTTTCAGGATCATTAATGAATATATTAAGCAGCATTATCAGTGGTCCCAAGCAGCTGCTTCTTGCTGTGCAAAGTGTCTAGCCAAGGTGGAGAGCAGTGGTAGTCGTAGGAAGATGCGGAGAAGCCTTCAGTGCTGGGGCTGAGAGGTCAGGATAGTCATGCCTCCTTCCATCTTTAGGAATGTGTGAATCATTCGCCTTACTTTGGGGAATCAGAACTGCATGGGGAGTGGGACAGTAACTGGCACCAATAATTGCATCTCTGACTTGCTCCCAACATGACTTCTCACAGATGCAGTTACCAGCACTGGGGAGAGAGAGGGCAGGACTTCTGGGAGCAAGAGGGCTTTAGAGGCCACCCATTTCTTCCATCCTCCTGGTGCCATTGGTTGCAAGAGCTGCTGATCCTGGTTCCTCTTCCCTTGAGCTACTGCAGCCAGTCAAAGTTGGGGAGTGGGGAGAGGAGAAAGGAGGGCAGACTGGAGCTGTGATGCTGGTGTAGGGGGATGGAATCTGCTACGCAGAGGGACAGAGTCATGAAGAAATGGCTGGGGTGGTCTGTGTGCTGCCTTGTTAAGGTTCTAAAAGGGGGAGTGGGGTGGCAAGAGCAGCAATTTCTCTCTTTCTCTGAGATATTGTTTTATACATTGAATTTCTTGTTTCTTTTTATTTTGCCTTTGTGAAATCATTGGAGCACTAAGCAGAACAGAGCTACAGCAGAACTGAGTAGTGACAATCAGACTAGTTAAATGAACCAAGGGGACTCTCTAATAATAACCCTTGGACCCTGCTCTAGCTGACTGCTCAGTGCAGGCAGGCACATGTGCCTGTGTGCAGGCTGGTTGAAGTCCAGCAGCTTACATACCAGGTCAAACCAGTGGTTCACTTATCCCAGTATCCTGGGTCAGCAATTGATGCTGCAGGGGAAGAGTACAAAACCAGGGATTCTGTGGAGTGGTCATCTTCTGTAATTCACTCCAACTTTCAGCTGTCAGAAGTTACATCCCCATACCATTTTGACTAATAGCCACTGAGGATCCTATTCTATTTGAATATGTTTGTTCTTTTTTTAAGGTGGTTATACTTTTGACCAGTAATAGGTTAACAGGGTGGGATGAAAACAGACATGCACTTTAACTCCACTTTAACATTTCTTATGCATGTTGTAGGGCTGCATAGGGCACTAATACAGCCCTGCAACATGCATAAGAAACATTAAAGCGGTGTTAAAGCAGTGTTAAAGTGGAGCATGCATGTCTGTTTTCACCCAAGTTGAGTGAAAAAGGACTTCCCCTGCAAGTTCAGGGCCGTGAACATGGAAGATGCATATTTCTGGAGCAATCCTAATATGTATTTATTTAAATTTCTAAATATGCATAAATAAATAAATAAATAAATATAAAATCCACCTAAAAACTCCAACCCTAAGATAGACATGCTTAAAGCATCCATTTGTCATTGTTTTTCATGAGTATGGTGACCTGGTTAGAGATAGAGACAAAATAGTTCAGCTATAATCTTATATTGGACCAGCTACTGTTGGTAAGAATATGCAATAGAAGTTGGTCCAATAAAAGAGATTATCTGAACTACAGTGTCTCCATCTCTTACATTTGAGACCAACACAGCAACCTCTCTCTCTAGATTACTGGTTAGGAACTCATTTGGCCGAAATGCTAATGCCCTTTGGTACCATTTAGCTAACTCAAAGGACAGTTGTGCTTTAAGATCCACATTGGAAAGTAATTTTTCAGTTGAGTCTGCACCTATTTTTTCTCTACTTTTTCTCAGGATTTTTTTTAAAAGCCCTCCTCCTACAAACTTTGTTTGATTGACAACCTGCTAGTTAGCATGCAGAAGACCTAATTCCATGGTGCCTAAAAGTTACAGAATTGAGTTTGCAAGATTTACACTTAAATCTTTAGCCGTTGTCCCAAGGGGAAATAAAAATGAAGGGGCTGTAGGATTAGAGAACCTAAAAGGGAAAGGCAATTATAACTGGAATGACATTCCATCACATTATGAACTGGGTCAGTGAAAAACTGCAGCTACAAATAAAGAAGGGCAGGAAATGTAATCCAAACCCAGCCAACCCTGGGGGTAATTGTGACCCATCCTATTGCCAGACCCTAATGGACCAAATACTCTGCTGATGACAAACAGCTTAACTCTAAGGAAGTTGATGGAGCCACTCTGAGTTAGACCAGCTGTGGTTGGAGCTGATTCATTAGAGCTAATTCCTCCCACCCACCCCCAAACCTCTGTTTGTTGTTTTTTACTCTGCCATTATTGGAGGTCCCCCAGGTGAAACAGGGGGCCACAATGGAGAGGGTGTTCTCAGTGGCTGGGCCGTGACTCTGGAACTCCCTCCTGGAGGAAGCCCACCTGACCCCAGGTCTGCTGGTGTTCCGTTGAGCCTGCAAGACCTGGCTGTTCGCCCAAGCCTTCGGAGGGGAGGGTTGGGTAGTTGGGGAGATTGGGGATGGGGTTGGAGGGGATTTAAATAATAAATAAATTATAATATGCGGATACACCCAACCCCAAGAGGCAACGCCATTTTGCAACCATGCCCAGGTACATTGTGGCATACCCACAAAGTACTTGGGTGGGGTGGGGTGGGGGAATCCCATAGTCCCAGTTTGTCCAACATCTAGGTAATGCACCTTGGCGTAACATCCAAGAATGCAAGTTTGGGGGCAGGCTACTGGAGGAGCTGCTCCAACATGAAAACTGGCACATGCATGAATCGGGGCAGTATATAGATGTTGGGGACATCATATGTGTTCCAGGCACTGCTTTGTTATGTGGGAAATGTAATGGGTGAAAGCAACCATTGCTGAACAATCAGAATCTGGGAATGCAGTTTGTTTCCATCCAAGTGCTGCAGGAAAGAATTCATTGTTCAAACTGTGCTCTGATTATGGTCCGGTTCCAGCTTCCATAGAAGGCAATAGGAGTCTATCCACTGATTGATGTCAGTGGGACTGGACTAGGCCTTCTGTTAAGAGAAAAGACAAGCCTCTGACCAGTGCCCTGAGAGCAGATATTTGGATGTGAATTGGAGGGAGACACATTGCACAATACTACCAGGAGCCAACACCTTTTCAGTTCTCACATGGACGCTGACTCTGGGTGTTTTCAGACAAGCGCATTACCCACTCAGTAGTACTCACTGCTTATCCGTTGGTTACCAGTGGGATTTTCACACAAGCACAGTGGGTACTGGGTGGGGAAGTGCTTGTCTGAAAACACCCACTTATTCTTTCCACAACCTTGGGCAAGTTGATTGGTCTGTTAAACTGAAGGCAGTAGGGTTGTCACCTCTTGCAGTTTGAGCCTGGGACTCCATAGGCCAAAATGAGAGTCACAGGGTCAAACTGCAAAAAGTGGCAACTCTAGAAGGCAGTAGTGTAGCTAACCGGGCTTCTGGGGGGTAGGGTTGCTACCTTCCCAAAAGCTTTGTTCTGGAAAGGGGCAAGGTCATGCCAAAAAGAGATGGGACAAAGGGCTCTCCTGGCCCTTTTCTGATATGCCACTTTCCTTTGGAGCATTGTGATATCATGGCACTGCACAGGGCACAAGAGTAAGGGTGTGGCCATGACCCCATTAGTGTTGTGATGTCACAATGCTCCACAGTGGGCAGGAGGCCTCTCCACCCTGCCCTCTTTCTCACATGGTTGAGCCCTGGATAACCCAGGTAATATAGACTTTACCCAAAGTTCAGAGATGATGTGGCAAAACCCAGAGACTAGAGCAACAAACCCAGAGGGCTGGTAACCCTACTTGGGGCATGTTTATACCCACCTCCTGTTCACAGGCTGCCCACCCCCCTCATCTGCTCCTTTCCTCCTCCCGCTCCTGCCTGCTAATTAATACTGATGCTCTCCAAGGAAAATTGTAGCACCTCTCTGTGAGACCTTAGTTACACCACTGAATGTGCTGTTATGCCATGGGGAGCATGAAGATGGCTGCTGTCTTCTAGAGCGGACTGAAAAAACAGAATTTTTCCTGGACACTTTGACTCAAAAGGGGTGGAACTGTGTCAGAAGTGGGTGTGGAAAAAGAGGGATTCTCCTTCCCCTTTCCAATGTGGCTGTGAACCTTCAGAGCATCAGCTCATTTATTTATTTACATTTTTCCTCCTCCCTTCTCCATAGTCTCATCACAATGCTGCATTGTGATGAGACTATGGAGAAGGGAGGAGGTTCAATGCTTCAGAGGTGACGAGGAAAAAAGACACCCCCGCCCATTTTTCTAGTGGCGCTACCCCCTGCAGAGCAGCATGATGTCAAGTTACCCTTCTGGAGGGGGTCACATCAGAAAGGGGATGGAGCAAAGGGACTCCGTTTCTAATATGGCCATACCCCTTTGGAGCATTACGACATCATGTTGCTCCACAGAGGAAGGGCCGCATTGGAAAAAGGGGCCTCTTTGGCTCACTCTTCTGAGGTGTCCCCTCCCTCTGCCCTGGCACCCCAGACAACCTGGGGAAATAGAAACTTCTGGGTCAAACTTGGAGTGGTAACAACCCTCCCCCACAATATAAGCTTTTTACTCCTGGTGGAGTAAAAACAATGTGTGCGAAGGTGTCCATCAAGTAACATAATAGTTAGGTTTGCCCATTTCCTCAAACCAAAATGACATTTTAAAACTGAAGCAGCGACCCAGGTGCACTGCATTTTCCACATTGCCACAAATGGGAAAAACTCCGTGAACACGGGTCCCTGAACTGAAGAGTCTATCTGAAGCAAAATGTCTTATTTAGATTTTTCTTAGAGGAAATCCAAAACAATGGGTGATTTCAGACAATACGGGGCCCTTTGGCCCCGTACCGGAACCACCAGCTTCGTTCCCCGCCGGGGTCACCCCGTAACGGCACAACAGACGTGCCGGGGGGTTCCCGGCGGGGAAAGTGGGAGGGGCTGGGGCCGCGCGGCCCCACGTGCGGCCGCACGGCCCCGCCCCTGTCTCTTATACACATCTAGATGTGTATAAGAGACAGGTCTCATCTCCTGACCAGTTTGACTAATAACCATTTATGGACCTATCCTCTAAGAATTTATCCAATTCTTGTTTAAATCCAGCTATGCTATTGTTCTTAACATCTTCTGGCAATTTTACTTGCTCTGAACCACTCATGGTTTTGTAAACTTCTATCATATTCCCTTTCAGTTGTCTCTTCTCCTGGAGAGCCCTAACCNACAGGTGGGTATTCACCGTGGTTCACCGTGATCTCGTAACGTCTGAAGACACCCAATATCATGGCAACTGATGTTTTCCCAGAAAGGCTTTAATTTAGATGACGTCGCATCTTCTGACAAGAAAAGTCTTTTGGTCCAAAGAATTTCAACGAGCTCTCTCACATTTGGAGTGCCCTGAATAGCACATCATATAAGCAGAACAGGCTCTGGTCTCCTTGCTGTCTCAGTCATATCTGTGTATATTCCTAGAATGATAAACTCAGTCCCAGTAAATACAGACACAAACAATTTCTTTTAAAATGCCTCCACTCTCCTCAGTGCAGTGTTTTTGCTGTTTCCTTGCAAGTCTGCTCATGGGTTTACATTAACGCACTAAAGATAATAAATTTACTTGAGGAAATATTTTGAGCACAGATCACATAACGCTGCTCTTTTCGACTTAGCTGATAGGACTCTTTCTTTTCCTGCCAACATTCCTGGATGTTTCTGGTTTTCATTTATTGTGTTTAATGCTAGGTTTCCTCTCCTAAATCATTTCTCCTTTTACTGATGAGCCTACAAGAAGTAGATCTTGCTCTCTCCGCTTCTGGACCCGGCCTGTCTTCCTGAATATCCTGTGTGCACTGTGTTTTCCTCATTGCTGTTAGTGAGCACAGGTCCGTGTCTTAGACTTTTAAGCTACAGTGGAGGCTAGCGATCTAGATCTTGCTCATCTGGAACCACAACTTGTCCCCTATATGAATGATGGGTATAGGCCCGTTCAAGTACTTCTTTGGAGAGAACTACCTCTTAATACACTTTAACTGCTTATATTTTCCCACAAGCAAGGGGGCTAAATGGGAAGTAATTACCTCTCCAAAGAAGTGAGATTAAAGGGGGGAGGGAGGCATCTACTCAAGGAGGAGGAGAAGGGGAGGTTTGCTCATCTGTACTGGTGGGAGGTAATTATCTCCCCTTTCAAGTCCCCTGCTGTCTAAAACCTCAGCACTTCATCTTCTTTGTGTTTTACATGTCCCTCACACTGTTTCTGTTTCACTGGGTGCTGGGAGACAAAGTAGTTAGATGATCCCTTTTATCGGACCAACTTTGGTTGGCAAGAGTATGCAAACTTTTCAGGCCAAAGAGGATCCTTCCTCAGGCATGTAACTAGTCGGAATTATATAGACTGAGCAGAAAAGCCATAACTTCTCCTAAAAGCAGGGACCCATGTTCATCCCATTGCCACCAATGGGGAAAACACAGTGAATATGGGTCCCTGCCTATAAGGTCTCCATCTATTTCCCCCGCCGATCAATGCATGGTCATTGGTCAGTACAGTTTTCAGGAACAAAGTACAAACCCTGCCAGCCCACTGTCCTAAGCTTAAGCCTGTTTGCCAAACAGTGCTGCCTGCCTCCCTGACTAAGTTTATGAAAGTGGTTTTTGTTCCACTGGGACAAACAAGAGGAGAATGAATAGACACCCCATCCAGTCTAGCTAACCTTTGTGCTGCATAACACCCACTCCTGGGACATGGGAGTCATCACATGTTCAGGGGAGACATTTTGGGGGAGGGAGTTGTCTCTTGTTAAATATTGGCAGCATGGAACTGGGTAGTGGTTGCTTTATGCTCTCTCTTGTCACATGCTCCTCTTAGCAGTTTTTCTTATCACAGTCCTCCACCCTAGTCCTTGCACCAATGCAGACACCCTTAGTGCTTCCTGTGGCTTTGCCACAAGCCCTGATTAAGGGGGAGGGAACAACTGCACTGCCCCAGGGAGCAGGCTAGGAACAAAAGCATGAATAGCTCTGAATCATGTTCAGCCCTTTCTCTCTTGCCTGTTCTGGTTCCCTCTACCTGAATGTATTAGCACACGGTCCTGGTCCTTGCTTTCAAGGCCCTTCATGACCTTGCCCCCTTCTATCTCTCTGCACTTGTTTCCCATCACACTTCTGTCAGGGCAGAAATTTCAGATGGAACTCCAGGAGCAAAAAAAAAATCAAAAAAATCCAGTCACTAGACTTTATCCTGATATTAAACTGACTCTCAGGCACCTGCAAATTTTGTGCCCTGCTTCTATCCAGGAGCTCTGATCCTCCTCTGCCACCACCACCCTTGCCTGTTCACAACTCCCTGCTCCACAAAATGTATCCGCCGCTTCTCTCTTGCTGCCCCATGCTTGGAACTCTCTCTCCCTGAATACATTTGTTCTGTTTCCTCCCTTCCATCCTTCAAATCCCTCCTGAAAACCTATCTCATCCATCAGGCTTTCCCTAGCTCCTCACCCCCTTAATCTCCTCCCTGATTTTCTTAGGGTCCCCTTCTACCCTATAATTAAGCTAGACACATGCACCTCTAGCTTCCCAGCTTTGTGGATGTATTCCTGTCTCTCCCTCTGTTCCCCTCCCCTTTCTCTCTCAGATTGTAAGTTCACTGGGGCAGGGACCTGGTTATAACTGATTACTGAAGTGCCAGGTTCATTGCTGAAACTATATAAATCATAATTTTTGCTGGGTTCCGAGTTCCTTTCTGAATAATGTGGCTTTATGGTCTCACCTCCCAGCTTCCTGATTGGCTACCAGCCAGTATGTAAGGCATGCTGGTGGCCACAGGAAACTGGGTGAAGCATCTCTTCCTCTCTGCTCTAGTTGGTGTCTTTTAGTCTTGTTCCTCAGCCATGGTCCTTGGAATGTTTCCTCTCTAGCTTCCAAGCCCCTTGTTCCCTCCTTGTCTTGGGTTCCTTAAGTCCTTGTTCCCTGTTCTTTTCTGGACCCCAGTGTTGAGCTGTATGCTGTCTGAGGCTGGCAAGGCTGGTCCCCTGTGATGAGCTTCACTCTCCCTTAGTTCAGAGTAGAATAATAGAATCTTAGAGTTGGAAGGGACCTCAGAAGTCATCTAGTTCAAAATTGCATTAAACTTTTTAGCAGCTACATCACACTGCTGACTCATGTTCAGCTTGTTATCAACTACCACCCCAAGGTCCTTTTCACATGTACTGCTGCCAAGCAAGGTATCCCTCATCCTGTATTTGTGCATTTGATTTTTCTTACCTAAATGCAGAACTTTTTATTTATGTTTTATTTATTTTACATTTATCTCTGTTAAATTTAATTTTGTTACTTTTGACCCAGTTTTCCATCCTGTCAAGATCATTTTGAATCTTGTTTTTCTCTTCTAAGGTGTTAGGTATTCCTGAAGATCTCCCCTTATCCTGCTTCTAACCTCTCTCTTATTCCCAGGTCTTTTTCCCCCCTCCTTTAGCCCCTTCCCCCCTTTTTTTTTACACCTCCCTGCCTCTGGCCCTCAGCCCCTGCCTTACATGCTGACGTGGCTATGCCCTCGTCACTGCACTGGGTGGGCCGACTGAAGCTGAATCCAGACAAGACCGAGGTGATGATGGTTGACTGGCTGTATGACCAGGGGGACATAGGGACCCCTCTTATTGCTGGGGTCCAGCCTCCTCTGGTCACTCAGTTTTGCATGCAGACGTGGGGTGCTCTTGGATCCATTGCTGCACCTGGATTGCTGGGTTGCAGTGGTAGCCCAGAATGTTTTTCACCAACTTCATCTCTTGAGAAGACTGCAACCTTTTTTGTCAGACTCTGACTTGGCCACTGTCGTCCATGTTTTCGTAACCTCGAGGCTAGAGTATTGCAATGTGATCTACGTGGGGCTGCCCTTGATGACTGTTCAGAAGCTGCAGTTGGTACAGAATGCGGCGGCCTGCCTTCTGGGGTGCCAGGAGCATATTACATCAGTGCTCTGGAGTCTGCACTGGCTGTCAGTAGCTTTCCAGTCACAATTCAAGCAGGTACTGGTTTTCACTTACAAAGCCCTAAATGGCTTGGGCCTCAGGTATCTGAAATATGGCCTCTTCACTGATGTTCTCTTGTGGCCTCTGAGGTAGGCCGAGGGCACCCTCTTGCAAGTACCAACTGCCCGTGAGGTTCGTACAAGGGCACATGGAAAAGCGTTCTCAGCAGCTGCTCCACATTTATGGAACTCTCCCCCACTCCCTTGGAGATCTGCCTGAGCCTGCTTGCCTTTTAGAAGAGATATAAGACCTTTTTGTTTGGCCAGGTGTTTGGCAGGCTGGGATACGTCTGGGTGGTGTGGGATGGGATGGAGGGGTTAGGGAGACAGTTGGAGGGTGGGGTTTAGGGTTTCTTTTTAATTGTTTTTATATGTGTTCTGTTTATATATATTTTGTTTCTGTAAAGTGCCCTGAGCCTTTGAGGGTTGGGTGGGATAAACGTTGATTAAATAAATAAACAAATAAATAAATTGTGAAATCATGATTCTCCACAGGGCACGGCCACATCAGATGGGGGCAGGGGAAGATGGAGATTCAACCCCTGAGCTAGGCAGGAACCTAGCGACACTCCTGTCAGTGGTTGCATGATGCAGTCATCAGTCAGAAAAACTGAGGCATGAAGCTCTTGAAGGGGATAGCTTGGCAGTCTGCTCTCTAATTTGTGGAGGGGAGATTCCCCATTCTTAGAAAATCGAGATAGTTCCACTCTTGTTAGCTGTTGCTTGGAATTCTGGCTCTTGATTCCCTGTTATAACCACTAGATATTGCTCCCTCCTTTGCCTTACTGTTTGAAATATACAGGGGAAAAGTACCTCCAGTCAAGAGGTGATTACACATGTGCAAGAAGCCACCAGCTGACTTTCTGTTTTGGATAATAATAGCTAATGATGTTTCCAAAGTTCCTGGTTGCTCTTGCACAAGGCGGTTCCATTTCCGAGAGGGGAAAAGATGCTTTACTTCATACTGGGTGTTCATGAACAATGGGGCAGCCCCAAAGGAAACTGCTTTAACAATTGTTGTTGTTGGCCAGCCTGTTCCTGATAATGTCTTCTACACCTGTGCAGAGGATGGTGCTCCAGCAAATTGTCTGAGCATTGTTACCCAGCCAGAGTTATGTTCCGATGGGTGCAGCAGCTTATTTTTGGAGTGGACTTAGGAGGGGCAGCGCTGTTGCAATCTTTCCTATCCTGTTTATCACACAGCCTCCGAGCTCAGCTCTTGCTCAAAGATGGCTTCTCAAAGATGCGGCAGTGTTCTGTATTCCAGGATTTAGCTACATTACGGGATATGGATTATATCATAATCCCACCTGGCCCAGGGCTTTGAGAGTGAAAAGTATTACTAGGGCTAGGGCCAGATCGACTCTGGTGCAAATTCATTGGAGCCAACTGGGTTATCCTAGAGCTGAGTTCATCCCTCGAGTGTGCTGTATAGAGCTACTGCATGTGGAATGATGCTCCTAGGGATGGGCCAGATCATATGAGAGCTGACTAAGGTCTCAAAAGGAATGTGAACCTTTATTTTTTGGCGAGCCAAAAACTTAATGAATTCTTTAACTGTTAAATTCTTCTGATTTTTCTGACTTTTGCACAGGATCAGAAGCATCTCTGGAGGATTTCACAAAGAACACCCAGTGTGAGAGGAGAGAGAGAACATTTCATACTCTTCCATTTCATTTTAAATTTATATTCCACCCTATCCCTTAGGGTTCAGAGCAGTTTACAAAAGAAAAACACAATACAGTCAAGCCCACTGATACAATCAATAAAAGTCACCACCCTATAATACAAAGAGATTAGGACTGAAATGAAGTCTCACAAAAACGAAAAATCTCATTGAAATCCCAGTGACCAGTTTGTCCTGGGACAAACTGAGCACCAGAATATCTTCACCGAGTTGTTAGCGGGGGCGGGGGGGAGGGAATCACTGCGTGTGCAAAACGACTGCCGCTCTTAACCAAAATGGCGGCAATAGCAATACTGCCATTTTGGTTAAAGGCAGGGGCCATTTTTGCATACACAATCCACTGTCCTTAACCAAAATGGCAACAATGCTATTGCTGCCATTTTGGTTAAGGACCACAGCCATTTGCACGTGCACATTATTTTTTTTTTAAATGTTTCTTTCTGAGAACTCACAAAATCTTGATGAGATTTTGGTCCCAGTACTTGACATAACATGAAATGCTCATGAGCAGCAAGATGGCTACTCTTCTTCCTGTATGCCCATCTTGTTGGTATATGCAACATCCATAAGTTAATGCCTGCTGTATTAAGAACAGTAATTGACTACAGAGCCACCAGATGGCACTGCTAAGTTTATGTGTACCTGGAAGGGAGATGGGGTTTTGCAGTTGAATTCCTTTGTGTAACCACTCCTTCCCTTCTCTCTCATTGTGTGTGTCTCCAGTCTCCATTTTGTCTTCTTACTAGTTAGATGTAACTAAGGATCTGTGCCTGAGAAAGCTTAAGTAAAGTTCTGTTTTTAAACCTTCAGCTGCATTTGTCCTTACTGATTGCGAATCAGTTATCACTCTGCAACACATCTCCCCACCCCCAGCTGGGGGGATGTGGCAATCTCACCCTCTCCAACCTGTCTAACCCCATATCCCACACTAACTTACCCATTCACCCCATATCCCTCATAGGAAGCATTACAAATACAAAATAAACAAAGCCTAACCTCCCTCCAGCCACCAAATGACCAGCAGTCTTTGGTGTCAGCTTTTGGCAGCTGCCTGCCACAGAAGGAGGCCTTTCATGGAAGCCGGTGGGGTGGGGCAGCCCCTGGTGGAAATGCCCAGCCCCTGTAGGTCCAGAAGCTCTAACATGTGAGATAGTTGTAGGGTTCTGGTAAGTAAAAACTGCCCCTATCCTCAGGACCATCAGGAACCTAGTCTGCTACCTTTCTGAATTCCTGAGATCTCAGTTCCATCCTCAATTAAGTATGGTCCTATTGATTTAACTGCATAAAGTCAGGGTCAGTTTTGGGCCAGGGTGAACAGGGCAGCTGCTCCAGGCCTCATGCTTCCTAGGGGCTTGTGATGCTGGGACCCACTTACTGTTCCTCATGCCTCTGCTGCTCCTACTGGATCCCAGAAGGGTTCCTTCTCTGCGGCTGCAGCCGCTGCTCCTGCCACCACTTCTGCAGGGTCTCCTGGCTGTTCTTGCTGTAGTTGACTAATCCTCAAAATTATTGACTTGACCCAAAGCCAAGAGACGATGTTTGGAAACCCTGAGGGTCCAACCTTGAGAGGTGAGAACCCTAGCTGGGAACTATATTGGCTGCCAATACCCCTTTAGAGACTGTTCTGGGAGCTGGGAATTGCTGAAATAGAAAGATGCTTCCTCTTTTTTTCCCCTCCTAACCATGCTTCCTTTGGCCAAGGTGGAAAGAGCAGTGGTGTATGGCTTTCTATGATCATTCTTTGGCCATGATCCACAAACAACTTATTCCAGAAAAGTCCCATTCTAGAGTAAGAGATTTGTGGATTGTAACTTCTGTCTCCAAAGGAATCCCTTACACAGGAGATCTCCTCCAACAGCCCCAGCCACCACCACAGCTTGCTTTGCACTGAGAGTCTGCTCCTAAGCAGAAGTAAGAGATGAGAGCATGGTCAGACAAGTTTGCATGCATGCACATCCATGACTGGCAAGATAAGCTGGACAGCAAGAGGCTGTTGGCTCAGAGAACGTGAATCTCCTCTTCCCCTGAGACTTCAAAGCATACTTTTGCTTTTGCACTGTATGTTCTTGCTGAGCTCTATAAATAGTTCTAAATAAATAAATGTGCATATTTATTACTGATTTAAGTCTTATGTTATTTAGGTGCAGCCTTGCAGCTCCTGGGATGCTGTCTGTGTGGGGCTTGCGGCTTGCAAAAGTTGTGAAATTGTTCTCCTTGTTAACTCTTGGTTTCACCAAATCATAAGAATACAAGTAGTACCGTACTGAATCAGACTAATGGTCCATCAAGCCCAGCATCCTGTCTCTGACAAAGGCCACTTTTGTGCGCAGGTCACAATGGAGTCAACCATTCCCTGCTGTTTGCTCCCAACAGTCAGAAGTTACGTCCACCAACCAGTTTGACTAATAACCATTTATGGACCTATCCTCTAAGAATTTATCCAATTCTTGTTTAAATCCAGCTATGCTATTGTTCTTAACATCTTCTGGCAATTTTACTTGCTCTGAACCACTCATGGTTTTGTAAACTTCTATCATATTCCCTTTCAGTTGTCTCTTCTCCTGGAGAGCCCTAACCTATTGAGCCGCCCCTCATACAGAAGCTGTTCCATATCCTTGATCCTATTTTGTTACCCATCTCTCTATCTTTTCTATGTATTCACCTTTCCCTTATCCATGCCGCTCTTCTGATCTTTCCTGACTTTTAGCATGATGAACTCTAGCATGTTGTCAGTCATGACGGACATCATGCCCGAGTCCCTGTAACAGGTCTACACTCAGCAAGGTAAGTTACTACAGGAACCAGACCCTCTCCTGCACTGACACACACTGATCCCAATAGGGTCCAAGTTAAAAGTTCCTTTTTAATGAGTCTTCCACCAACAAAATAAGGATGCTCTACTCAGAGAGAATTATGGAACACAAAGTTATACGGCAAAGGAAATGGGTCCATACAGCTGGGGTTACCCCCATTCTCTGAGCTTTCACCTGGAGGGGGTGGGGTCATGTCAGAAAAGGCTTGAGGCAAAGGGGCTGTCATGCCCCCATAACCCTTCACATTATGGAGTGCCTGTCAGGGGAGAGGGCAGAAGCGCACAGTCACTCAAACCTTCCCTTGCTCACACCCCTGCGTGTGATACCTCTTCTCCAGGACAGGGAGAGTTCCCAAAAATTGCCCATCAGGATAGTGTGTGGGCCTGGTGTCTCTCACTGAAACTGGGCCCCTATCATCATAGGGCGCAGGAGACAGAGATAGCACAGGGCCCCACACCGAGCACTCGTGCCCAGTCACTCCTCACACCGGAGGAAGGGAAGGGTAGAGCTGTGGGGAGTTGTGAGTAAGGGGGGGAAGGCAAGGACCCAGTCCCAGACTAGTGAGGGACAGTATGGGGAACACTCACAAGGGTGACTACACGCCCAGGTGGGGGGAGCGGGAAGAGGGAGACACAAGTACACACACAAGATCACTCCAATCCACCCACATTCACTTATACTCCAAGGTAGGAAGGGAAGGAGAACAACAAACAATACAATGTCACCAATACACAAGCACTTTAGAACACACTTAACTTTCAAGTGGCCGGTTTCCGCTCTCCTTCACCAGCAATGGGCTTATCCCTCTGCTGGTGTTATATTGCCGGGGCCCCGCCCCCTTGTTGCACCGCCAAGTGTGCAGAGCGACGCACTGGCCGTGGCGCCGCTCCTGCAGCATCTGTGCTTGCCTCGCCCTGCCCCCGCGTCAATGCTGGGGTTGTCGGGGCAGAGGCTGGGGTTGCTGGTTTCTGTGCCCGAGCCCTGACCACGGGGCCCAGCTGTGGCACCGGAGGAGTGGGAGGGCGTCCCCGCCGCCGCGGAGCCAGGAGTTGTACTCGGCTGGGCGGACGGGAACCCCATCTAACAGTGCCATGATGTCATGGTGCTCCATTGGGGGGGGGGGGGAGCCATATTGGAAAGGGGGCAGGAAAGTCCTCATGGCCTACCCCTGTCTGGTGCCCCTGGAAGATTCAATTCTCCAAGTCAGCCACAGGTGCCCCAGAATCCCAGAGATTCTGGGTCAAACCTGGAGAGGTAGCAATCCTAACTGTGCTGAGGCCTCATGTGCCAGTCTAGGGCATAAACCTACCTGTGAATCTAGCTAGTTGCTAGGGCTATATTTAAGACCTGCTCCTGAAACCTTAACCTGCTGACTATCTGTTCAAATACTACCTGCTGTTTGGGGATCCCACCATCACTCCTTAAGTCAGTGGGCGATTGGGCCTTTGCTGTGCCAGGCCCCTTAGTGTGGAACTCGCTTAGTGTGGAACTTGCTATGGAAGAAGGGAGTGGAGAGAAGAAGAGCCCCAGACTGCAGCATTGCATAGAGGGGCAGGCAAGGCTGAAACCAACGGGATCTCAGCCCCATTAGTTCTGCAAAGCAGTAGGTTGCTTTTCTGTTCTCCCAGTCTCAGGGATTACACACCAGCAGGAAGTCAGTCAACTGCTGCTGATGTTTAAATAGGGAGGAAGGTGAGGCCATGGTCAGACTGGAATCCGATTCCAAGGCACATAGGAACCTTGCCACCCACCTGCAGCCCTCCACCAGGGACAGACAGAAGATACCTGGCTGAAATGATTGGCCCCCAGTTGCTTGTTGTGCTCTGTGCTGGGCTGTGAGCCATGCTGCTTTCCTGCCCTTCTGTACAAAAGAAGGGAGGGGGAGCCAGGTTCCTGCCATTGCACCCCTCTTCCTCCTTGCTCCCTTCACAAGTCTCCTCTGTGCTTGTCTGCTCTGAGTTCTGCACCCACTGATCTTAATCCTGCAATCCTGAGGAGTGTTTTCTTTGTCCCAGCACACCCACCTCTAACTGGAAAGGCAGCAAAGCCAAGCCAGAGGAAGACATAGGGATTGCCAGGGGATGGAGCGGGAAACACTGAGGCCGCTTTTAGACGAGACAAATTTGCGCATGATTGGTGAAAAATGCACATGTTTTAATGCTCGTTTAAACACCTAAACCATTTTAAATGCGCATTTGCCGTGATCGTGTTAAAGCCAAAACCATTTTGAATGTGTTTTTTAAATAATGCGCATTTTTAAAAACCGGTTTTGGCATCCCCTGATCATCAAAGGGGCTCAAAACCGGTTTTAAAAAATGTGCATTATTTAAAAACCACATTCAAAACGGCTTTTACACAATCATGGCAAATGCGCATTTTAAATGGTTTAGGTGTTTAACCAGCATTAAAACACGCATTTTTCACCAATCATGCACAAATTTGTCTCGTCTAAAAGTGTCCTGAGAGAGAACACCCCTCACAGCATCCAGCACATGCACGTGCACCCACCCACCCACCATCCCGCACAAACACACCCAGAGCACAGTACACCATAGTGTGCATGTGCACACACACACACAATGCCATAGTGCACAGACACAGCACCATGGCACGCATGCACACAAATGGCGCAATAGTATGCACACGCACACTCACAGTGCCCAGTGTCCAGCACACACACACACACACACACCCAGTGCACAGACAACCGCTCCAACTCATAGAGCAACTCCCAAGGCCAACTCCCAAGGCCAACCCATGTACTGCAGCACCCAACAGTGCACTCCTGCTTTAGATGATCCACTGCTGGCTTGCCTTAGGGCATTTTCAAACGGACATTTAAATAGGAATTAAAGGTTTAATTCCTATGTTAGCTGTCAGTCTGAATGCCGCAAATCTGAGATTATCATCAAGGATTAGGGGAAACATCAGTATTTATAAGCCCTCGATTGCTAGGGTTTATGATATCCAGATGTCAAACTAATCCTTGAGTGTCCATGTGAACTGTCAACTAATCCTTGATTAAAGCCACAGAGTCCAGAGTAAAAACCTGACATCCTCTCTGGGCATTTCCTGCTCTATGGTACATAGGGGCACATGACTGGAGCAATCGTATTACCTCCATCATCATTCTGCAATGCATTGCGGAGCGCCAAGTTTAAATACCTGCACAACAAAGGGATGAGTTTCCATTTTCTTCAACTCAGAAATCAGAAAAATGAAGAAAATCAGATTTTCTTCAATCCCAGAAATCAGTGCGTTAAGCACGGATGAAAAGCTCCATGGGATTGAAATTCATCCCGGAGACTCTAACTCCTGTTTAACAGCAAGGTTGTGTTGACATGGACTATCAAGGATTAATGTTATCTAGCATTAAAATGTCATCTGAACAAACAGGAGTTTGTGAATACTAATAATAATAATAATAATAATAAACTCTGATTCTATCAAGGATTACTTTGTCTGTATGAACACATCCTAAGTGTATCTTTTCCCTCCCCGCTTTCCCCTTTTAAACTGTTTTTAAATGGATTTTAGGTTATTTTATTGTATTTTATTGCATTAATTTTGTGAAGTACCCCAAGTGCCATTTGGTAGTGGGGGACTCTATATAAATAAAATTATTATTATTTGCCAGCCCAGGCAAAATAAATTTTGCTGCTCCTCTTGCCCTGAGGCCAGTGCTGCTGCTTCTCCAGGACTCTGGGGGATGTTGGCTGCTGCTTGCATTCCATCTCTGCAGATGCTTTAAAAGGGCAATTCATTCTAGCTTGCACAGCTGGGCTGGAGCCCTGAGGGTCAATCAGTACTGCAACTGTACCTTTATGCCAGTGCAAACCCCCTCAGCCCACAGTGCATGCAGCGGGGGCAGTGGCATCCCTGCCTGCACACATAGCACCTTCTGCCACTGGATGGGGTTGAGGAGCACTTGGGACTAGAGAAGCTGGTGTTTGGGGCTGTTAGGAAATAAATGAGGTGGCGTGCCTCAATTTACCCCAAACGGGATCGAAGGTTGCCAATAAACATGCCAAAGTATATGGGTACAACTCTATTTTATTGAATAGACACTTAACATCTAGATAGGGCAGTGTTCTCAGTTACAAATCCCAGTAACCCAGGATATCTTACGTGTCAGAGGCACAGGGTGCTTTTATATGATCCCGCTCACAAACGGGATCGTTAAGTGCCGGCATATCCCCCCCGCCTTCCTCTGTACGCCATGTCTGATGATCAGAAGAGCATCAGACACGGCGTTGAGTCTTTGTGCGTATGCGCGTCCTTCTGTGCATGCGCACTGGACCAAAGAACCCAGAAGTGCGACGTAAAGCCAGCACTTCGGGGATCCGTGTCGGAGGGGGCAGGATCGCCTTCCCGTTCTGACATGGGGGAAGATGCTTAATTGCCGGTCTGGCCCTTTGAGGTTACCTCCCTATTTCTTGCAAACCTTCTTTTTTTAGAGATAGTGGCCATCTGGGGTAGTTAGTACAGCCTTGGAAATACATTCTTCCTGCTAGAGTGTGAGTTATTTATGACTTCTCCTCCTTATGGGCCTCTTTTGTCTGTGCCGGCCTGAGGCCTATGTTTCAAGTTAGCTGGTTCACTAAGTTTGTTCAGGCCTCATGCAGCCTGTGTCTCTGACCATGGCCAATACTGCCTAGTTAATTCATAATAGCAAAACTGTTTAATCAATTCCTAATACTCCCCCTTTTGGTGCCAGTTTACCTGGCAGCACATACACAGTATATGACAATGAAGGTGTAACAGAAAGTAGGTTGTACCCAAATTTGTTACATGCAGTTGTAAATCTCAATACTACTTTAAATCAAGTTACAAATCACATTTCCAATAAACTAAGTATAATACTGAGTATTACAATTATTAGTACTATAATTTTATTCATTTAATTCTGTAAGTATATTGTTAGTTATAAATGCATATATGTGTCCAGTAAATATAAACGTAAATATAAAATGTAAAATAGAAAAAGGTGCTCAGTAAAAAGAAAGGTTACTTACTACATATGAGCCTCTTTGTATGCTGGCTGTGTTCAGTAAAAACAAGTGTCAATACATGTGAGCCTTTTGTATGTTGGCTGTGTTGCCTCCATGACAGATCATGACAGATTCAATATTTTTATTAAGTCACGCATCCTGCCCTGTGTGACCTCCAATGCAATGTCTCTTTAATAAGCAGGGTGTAACCTAGGGGGCCAAGCCATTTACACCCCTGATGTTGCCGGACATGAAGGTGACCAGTGGTACGCCGTTCTCAAGTCACCCAGTTAACAAAGGCTATGTGGGAGTCAAGACAATCTGGGGTATGAAAGTTTGCCCCAATTAACCCTTGTTGGTCCCAATACAGTGTATATGGGGAAATGAGTCTGTCAAGGCGATTTGTAATACAAAGAATAAAATGAGGCACAGCACAGCAGCAATGCAATGAGAGCAACACCACCATTAGGCCTAGTTCAGGTGTCCTGCCTTAAAGCACACAGAGGTCTAGGTGCGTGGCTGCATATGTATGTCAAAATAGAGCAGGTTTGTGAGTAACCTTGCACTGTTTTCCTGCAGACCCTGCACTAAACTTCTTATGTAACACTTCAAATCACCATAAAACTGTTGTTCACTTAACTGTTGAATTTCCTGCTAACTCAAATCCATTAAAAGCCCCAAGTAAGGTCCCTAACACTTCCCAACCATTCTTCTCAATTCCTTGTCTTAAATTGGACCATCATATGTATATTTCCCACTTGTATTATTCAAAACTACCCACTCATGTAGTGTCATAATGGGATTCCCTTTATGTTCCAAATGTATGGTGTGATGTTTTATTGCTACCCCTTAATCTTTAATGTATATTGTTTCCTGAAATTCTTTGCATCCCGTTTCCCCACTCCATACCTTATTTCCACCATAATCAGGTACCTCAACAGACAGAAGTAATAAATTCAGTTGAACAACCACAATTATAAATCCTTTTCCCATTTCCAATAACATACAAATGTCCCTTGAGCGTGTCCCCATTCAAATGTGTACCCCACCAAGCTGTGTTCAATTGTTTGTTCCTATTCATCAAGTCAGGAGTGGAAGTGTCATTATTTTTATTATGCTGCAAGGGAGTCCATGTCCATGAACCTTTTACTTCCGCTAGGGCAGCTTGAGGTGGGAAGGCAACAGTTTTATTTTATTTTATTTATGAAAATCCAAACTTGACATTTTAGTATCCTCTCAGTCTCCCTCTGGTATTACTGTATTTCATCTAGGACTGGGGCCTTGTTTCTTTTATTTAAATCCATATCTATAGTCAAAATTCCATAGACTTCTGTAACAACCATACACAGGATCCAAATCACTGGCAGCATGATGGCACTGGATTAAAACAAAATCTGCAACAAGTCAGGTTATCTCTCTCCTGCTTGCTTTCTTGTTCTCTTTTCCTGATTATTCCATAAAATGCTTAGGAGAAAAAGAACCCTGTAAACAAACAAACAGAACAGAACAAACATATCGGGACACAAGTGGCGATGAAGAGGTTAACTAAGAACCTGCCTTCCAGTGATTATGGGTCATCTAGCCACTTATGGGTGATTTCAGACGTTATGGGCAGGCGGTTCACCACAGTGGATTCCAGGTGGGGGTGAACAAAACAACCACCCCCTGGGGCCAATAAAAGCCCCGAACAGACGGGACGGGACCGGGACCACGGATGGGAATCGGGCTGACAGATCACAGACCGGGGCAGCGCAACAGACGTTACGCCGATTCCCAGCCGTGGTAAGCACACCAAGAATCCCCCGGAAAGGGGCGGGACACAGACATGGCCGCCTGAGGGCAAACGAAGCCAAAAGGCACTAAAGGGAATGCCCACACAAGGGAAACAGGAAGGGAGGGGGGAGCGGGAGAGGGAGAACAGGCGCACAGGTACCACACACAGCAGGCACACACACGCACGCTCACACACACACAACGGGGACTCGGGGGCACCCACAGCACCAGCACATGCCGACCCAATCACACACACACACACGCACACACGCAGGTAGGCAGTGCAGCCTCCGCCTCCAGGGGCCTTTTTAGACAAGCGGGATTTCTCCTGCAGTTTAAACCTGTGGCTCTTGGACACCTCTGCGGGGGGGGGCTTTAGACACTCCTCCGTGAACTGGAAGTTGCCCAGGCGACATTAGAAACAGCAGCGCCGGGCAACTCCTGGGTGTTTTGAAATGTGGTGTAGTACAGATTTCGATTATCGAGATATTACTATGCCGCATCTCAAAATACCCAGGAGTTGCCCGGCTCCGCTGTTTCTAATGGTGCCCGGAGACTTCCGGTTCATGGAGGAGCATCTAAAGCCCCCCCACAGAGGTGTCCAAGTGCCGCAGGTTTAAACTGCAGGAGAAATCCCGCTTGTCTAAAAAGGTCCCAGGGCTGAGGTGCAGCAAGTGGAGGGAGGGAGAGGCACTAGGGGGAGGAATGAGGATGTGGGGGTCCAAGTTCATTTCCTGCACCTGGGCCCATTCCAACCTAGCTATGCCCCTGCATTGAGATGTGAAAGGGGAATTGCCTCAGGCTGGGTAGCATTCCATGAACTGGGGAAATTCCTTGCAGGAAGGCTCTGGCTTTGTTTGGAGCCGAAGTTGTACAACACACACCTGCCATCTATCATGGGGCTGAGACTTGGATGCTGATGAAGAATATGGAAAATGTGTGGTGATGATGATGATAAGTCCAAAGAAAGGGTGGGAGAGTGATGCTAGGCAATGGGCACTCTGCTGAGGGGCAAGGAAACCAACCTGCAAATCTGCCAACATGTAACGGCAACCAAAGTTGTCACTGATGCCAAGAGAAGTGATGGGGTGCTGGCTGCACTAGGAGGTGGGTAGATGAAGGTTTTAGAATGGTATTATTCAGTTAACTTTAACTGAAGCAGAGAACAGCTGTGAACCAAATGAAGAGACAAGCAGGAGTCACTTAGGAAGGTAAGTGAAGACTAACAGAATTGGGGTTCCATACGGGATGCCTCCAGCTAACTTTGTCCTGATGATGAAGAGATGTCTCTTTGTTAGGGAATAAGGCAAAAAATGTGGCTCGTTTGTAGAAAGACAAAGAAAATGTGACTGCACTAAAAATACTGGGTGAGGTTTTGTTGAAAGTTCAACATCCATCTCCTTAGGAAGAATGATAACAGCTTATGTAAAGCCTGAACCAAGACTAGCTCTGATCACCCTTTCTCTCAAAATCTTAATGAACTCATGCAAATTAGGGGCTAATTGTGTTTTGTGATTCCGAACCACGCAGCAGAACAGGAAGAAGGGTAAAAAAAATTCTCTTGGGACCTAAAAAGGCATAAATCGCAGATGGATTCAGTTTTGCATGTAGGAAATAAATGCAATTTACTACTATGGGTAAAGCCACATGAGACAGGACAGACCTGATCCCCCGCCTGCCCCCGGGGAGGGCCAGTGCAGCCACCACACTTTGAGCCAGTGGGGAGAGCAGGCCACACAATCTGCCCCCCCTGCAGGGAAACTGGGCAGGTCACTGTCACAAGTCCTACCACACCCTGAGGTGGGCAGAGGAGCCATCCACATGCGTGGGCGCCCACCGCCACCCCCAGCCTGCCGACTATCCTGCCCCCAGCCGTGACATGGATGCATGGGAATGACAAACTGTGCCTGCCTCTCTATGGTGCTGGTGGACCCCGCCACAGGGTGGGTCTGCACAGGTCTGGCCAGGAGGCAGCCCGTTATCCTACTTTGGGCAGCCTTAGCCCACTTTAGGCAACACTAACATGCAGTGCGTCTCTGGCCTTCTCCAACATGTCAATCAGCTGCCCATCCCAGGGTGGGGCTGGGTGAACATCTGGCAGCCGCTGGCCCTAGGATTCATTGAATTGCATGTTAATGTTGCCCAAAGTGGGTTAACATCTCATGTGGCCTCACCCCATGGGTGCTACCAGACATAATGCTAGCCAGTTGTCTATGTGTTAAACATACATTCTCCTATTATGTCAGTTTGTGCAAATACGCTTTGTGGAACATGCTTATCACATGCTGTGATCCCAGAAAGGCTGGTCATGGATATTACATAGCTGCCACTAGCATGTAGCTGCTGTTACATGTAGATAAGCCTGCAGCCCCACTTCCAGTCTGTGATCACCAGAGATACAATAGGGATCCTTTGCATCAAGGAACAGCTTCTGCCAGCAGCTGGTGGAAAGGTGCTATGGGGACTATTGGATAACAATGAAAACACACAGAGGCATAAACATCTTTAATACCAGACAAATGCTAATGTTGGCAAGTTCAAAACGATATGGATTTCAATGTGTTTAGCTTTACATCAGGTAACAACTTATGTAGAGACCGGCTATTTTATGTTTGTTAGTTTGTTCATTTATTTAAATGTATAGCCCAAGGCTCAGGACAGATTACAGCATATAAAATACATAAAATAGATATAAAATAAAATCTAATATAAATATACTCCCCTCTCCCACTAAAATACCCACCCCTTCCTAGAGCCTATCCCTGCTTGCCAAATACTTGGGCAAATAGGAAGGTTTTACACTGCCCCCAGGAAATGCTTGGACTTTGGTGGACTCCCAGGGGAAGGGAGTTCCAGAGCTGTAGGGCAGCCACTGAGAAGGCCTCATTGTGGGCTTTCACTGTATGAACCTGGCAAAATGACAGAGCTAGCATGCGGCCGTTCTCCGATGACCTTAAGGACCACGATAGACTGTAGTGGAGGAGGCAGTCTTTCAGATATGTAGGGTCTGACACCAAGCCATTTAATAATAATTATAACCGAGCAAACTGCCCCCTTCTAGATTTTTGTAAATCAGAATAGTGAGCCAGCACCCCAGCTACACCCGCCCCTGAACTTGATTGGCCCAAAAGATCAGGATAGTAGAGGAGTCTTTATAAAACTGATTTTCAAACTCTCTTTGGCAGTCCATGAGTGAAAGCGCCAGGGAGGGAGCAGGCAAAAAGCTGACTGGACAAGTAAACCACACGCCTGGTACCGCCAGAGGCTGGGAATCCAGAAAGAGGCTCACTTCAGGAGGGTGAGGCTGGGAGTTTAGAGGATGGACTTGCTTGGGAGAAGGGGCAAGGAGGGGCTGCTGGTGGTAAGGCTGTTGGGTAGTAGGATAGAAGCACAAGGATAAGAAAGCACTCTAAGTTGGGGAGTTTGCTTATAAAGAAAGTAGGAGGGTTTTCCTCACCCTGCAAATTCCAGTGCTTTAGGGGGCTGGGAACAGCTTGGGCTCACCCCCGACACAGCTTGCCCCCCTGGAGCCGAACCAAGCCACAAGCAGGACTGGGTCTCCTGGCCCCTGTTTGGTAACACTCCCTTCCTCCCCGTGGCAGAGAGGGCGGGGCCAAGGGTTTCCCTCGGTGGCCTCAGGGTGAGGCTCCGCCCCGGCAGGGGCTGAAGAGCAGCATGCCTGTTGGCAGTGCCGCAGGTGCGTGCCGCAGGGGCACGTGCTGCAGAAGTGCACCTATAAGCGTGGCCCTTAGTGGGGCCTGAGGGGCTGGGGCTAAAGGCTGGGATTTTTGGGGAGGTAGTAATTTCTGGGAGAATTTGAGGTTTTTTTACTGCTTTATGTGGGGGGAGTTGTGGGGAGGTAGAGGATTACGGGTTTTATTGTATTTTGTTTGGGATGGTGGGTGGGATGTTAGGAGGGAAGGGGAGTGTTTGGGCTAGGGAGGGGGCTTGGGAAGTTATGGGGGGGGAGGAACTCCCCTGCTGCCAGTGAAGGACAGCCAAGGAGGGTCCCGGGCCAGGTGGGGGAACATGACCACTGGGGTTGTGATGGGACAGGGGAGATATGGTCCTAAATGGGGGGAAGTGAGATTGGTGAGGCAGGACAGGTGCTTGTTGCATGTCCCGCTCACTACCCCCCAGGCAGAGGGGCAGGTGGTTCTTGGTCAGAGGGCCCCCGACCCGGTGCTGGTGTTGTTAAATGCAATATCAGTGGTCAATAAAGCAACAACAGTCCAGGAAGCGATCCTGGACCATGCTGCCGATCTCGTATGTATCACAGAAACCTGACTGGACAATGAATCTGGACCTATCCTGGCTGATCTTGTTCCAGTCAGGTATTCCCTGCAGCATCAGCGCGGTCAGAGGGACGTAGGGGCAATGTAGCCATGGTTTTTCAGGAGGGGTGGTCTGTGAGGAGGTATCTGGTGCAATCCATATTGGGTATTGAGGGTCTCTACCTTGTGTTTGATTTGTCGGGGGACAGTTTGGGACTAGTGCTGCTTGTATACCGTGCACCTGCCTGTGCAGTGACCTCTCTACATGCTCTAGCAGAGGTGGTGTTGGGGTGGTGTTCCGGTCCCCAAAGACGGTAGTGTTGGGGGACCTCAACATCCATGCTGATGTCGACCTTGGGAGAGTGGAGCATGAGTTCATGGCAACCATGGGCCTGTCCCAAATGGTTATCAGCCCGACACATCAGGGGGAACTATACCTTAGACCTTGCGTTTTGCACCGGCCTTGAGGCAGGTGCTCTGTTAGTGGGGGAGATATCAACTGTGCCCTTGTCATGGACAGATCATTACCTCCTGCAGACCTCGCTCCTGGCACATGTCTGTCCCCAGAAAGGTGCTGAGCTGATTCGGATGGTTTGCCCCCGGAGGATGATGGAACTGGAACGGTTCCGGAATGCTTTGGGGGAAGATACCCTCTGACCTTGACAACCGTCTCCTCGATGACCTTGTTGTGTTGTGGAACACCTTGCTGGCTGGGACCATTGATCAGACAGCTCCTAGGTGTCTGCTTCCCAGGCGACAGCTGCGCAGGCCTCCTTGGTTTTACGAGGAGCTGAGGTTACTGACGTGAGATGGGTGGTGGTTCGAATGATGGTGGCATCGTTCGCGTGCTGAAGTCAACAGATTGTGGCATAGATTTATGAGCCTATGCTGTGGCTATGTGGGCAGAAAAGAGGGAGTTCTTTGCTGCTCTCATAGCATCCGCTAAATTCTGTCCAGTGGAGCTTTTCTGGGTTGTGCGGGGGCTGGTCAGTCCAGCCTCCCTAAACCTTGGAGTGGAGTCATCTACTGCTCACTGTGACATTGTCAGGCTCCGGCGGCGGGAGACTAGGGAGAGGAGGAGGGGAAGGTAGGGAGGCAAGGAAAAGGGGGGGAGGAGGCAAGGGGGTAAGAAGGGAACCTCTCAGCCACTCTCCAATACCAAGGAGACAAGGTGCTCAAGCATAGAAACTAGAGGTGGGACCCCGGGCCCATTACCGGCTACCGGATTTACCGGTTACCGGTTCTCTGAAAACCGGATTCCCGGATTAAATCCGGTATACCGGTACCGGATTTATTTCATTGATTTCAATGGGGCGCTGTGTCCCCATTGAAATCAATGAAATAAATTA
>QEPC01002445.1:2910513-2928913 GCA_003113815.1 Sphenodon punctatus
ACGTGCACTTGAGACCTCGCATCTTCATGAATGTTAGACCCCTTGTCTCTCCCTCTGTTCCCCTTCCTAAGTCTCTCCCCCAGCTCCTGTCTCTCAGATTGTAAGCCCTAGGGGCAGGGACCCTGTCTATTTTATTACTTTGTAAAGTGCCAGGTACACTGCTTGCGCTATATAAATGTTTGTTAATAATAATAATAATAACAACAAACTATGGGGATCTGAAGGCATAAAGGGAACCATTCAATACAAAAACAAGGCAGGGGGTGAATAGAGACCCACCCGCATACACCCTGTGCAGACAAACAGAGGGGAAAGGGAGCTGGGCAAGAAACGCCCCAACCTACAAGAGGACAAGCAAGGCAGGTATCAGCACAAGGGGAGGGGGGAAGTGCATCACACACTAGGAACACAACACACCAAGGGCGTTTATAGACGAGACAAAAAAGGTGGCTGATCCTTTGATCAGCTGCCTTTCTTTGCACTCGTCTAAACTTTAACGCTGGATCCTACCCCGCATCTGACCGGGTCGGCGATCCTGGCCCCTCAGACGCGGATCCCCAAAGTGCCGGCTTTACGCCGCACTTCCGGGTTCCCTGGCTGAGTGCGCATGTGCGGAAGGACGCGCATGCGCACAATGACTGTACGCCGTGTCTGAACATCAGACATGGCATACAGAAGAAGGCGGGGGATAGATGCCGGCGCTGAACGATCCCGCTTGTGAGCGGGATCATCTAACAGCGCCCTAAGACTTATCAGTGCTAACACAAACAGAAGTCCAAGCAGAGGACAAACAAGGAGGAGGAGAGCAAGGGGCGAGAGCCAAGCAAGGGTCAAAGAGGAATGACCTGAAGCTCCGCACCTGCCACAGTCCTCAGCAGCCCTAAATACTCCACAGAGCCAATCCAACTGTGGCAGGTGGGCCCACACCTTCCACCAGGTGCACGTAGGGCGCAGAGCAAGAGAGAGAGGGAATATACTAAGGGGAGGGAAAGAGTCAGCCCCTACAGCTCTCTGCCAATAGTGCAAGAAGCAGAGAACGTCTCCCCCAAGGCCAGGGGTTCAAGGCCCAGCCGTGACAGACACATTTGTGGATTATTTTGTGAATAAAATCACTCATATTCACCATGACTTCGACACCGCACTTATTACACTAGGGGAACCAGAGGTTATGGAAGCCTCGCCATGTCTGCTTTTTGGGGATCAGTTTCAGTCGGTGATGCCCACCGATGCGGTGGATGTTCTTGGGGCGGTCAGGGCTACTTCTTGTGAATTAGACCCTTGCCCATCCTGACTGGTTAAGTCCTGCCAGGAGACAATGGGGCCGTTGCTGGCCAGGGTAGTCAGCGCCTCCCTGCAGGAGGGCAGAGTGCTGGGCTGTCTCAAGGAGGCAGTGGTGTGGCCTCTGCTCAAGAAACCATCTCTTGACGTTGACTCCCCTGCCAGCTATTGGCCTGTCTCTAACCTTCCCTTTTTAGGGAAGGTTATTGAACAGGTAGTGACTTGGCAGCTGCAGGGGCATCTTGATCGCATCGGTTTCTTGATCTCTCTCAGTCCGGCTTCCATCCGGGGCATGGCACTGAGACTGCACTTGTGGCTTTGGTAGATGACCTGCGCTGAGAATTGGATCAGGGTCACTTGACCCTGTTGATTTTGTTAGATCTGTCGGCTGCTTTTGATACCGTTAATCATGAGATGTTGGTGACGCACCTGCAGGACTGTGCAGGGGTGGGTGGGACTGTTCTTGAATGGTTCCACTCTTTCCTGACTGGAAGAACTCAGCGGGTGGTGCTCGGGGATTGTTTTTCATCATACCAAGACCGCTTGTGTAGAGTCCCGTAGGGTTCTGTTTTGTCCCCTGTCTTGTTCAATGTGTACATGCAGCCGCTTGACGAGGTGATTAGGGGGTTTGGTGGGCGGTGTCATCAATATGCTGATGACACCCAACTGTACCTCTCTTTTTCAACAGACTCAGACCCAGCAGTCTCGGTGTTTGGCGCCTGTGGGGGATTGGATGAGGGCTAATCGACTGAGGCTGAATCCCGGCAAGACAGAGGTGATGTTAGTGGGTAAGGCGATGGAGTTGATAGCCCCCATTATTGATGGGGTCTGCCCCCCATTGGCCTCCCAGGTACAGGGTCTAGGGGTGCTCCTTGATGCGCAGCTCTGCCTGGATCTCCAGGTGGAGACTGTGGTGAGGTGTGCATTCCGCCAATAACATCTGGTGCGACGGCTTTGGCCGTTTGTTTCTGACTGACCTGGCCACTGTCATCCATGCTTTCATAACCTTTCAATTAGACTACTATAACACACTGTATGTGGGGCTACCCATGGTGACGGCTCAAAAACTGAAGCTGGTGCAGAATGCGGTGGCCCGTCTCCTAGTGGGACTGGGCCATTGGGAGCATATTCCACCAGTGCTCCGTTCTCTGCACTGGCTGCCAGTGGTTTTCTGGGCCTGATTCAAGGTGTTGGTCTTGGCCTATAAAGCCCTAAATAGCCTTGGCCCTGCCTACCTGCAAGATTGCCTCACTCCCCGGGTCCTGGATCAGCCCCTGCAGTCATCCAGGGGTGCCCCGCTCGAGGTCCCCTGAATTTTTGGGGAGGACACTTGGGGAGGGCATTCTTGGTGGCCGCACTGCACTTGTGGAACTCCCTTCCAGTAGAGGTCCGGTTGACCCCGGATCTTCCCTCCTTTCGGAAAAGTTGTAAGACCTCACTGTTCCATCAGGCATTTGGCGGGGGAGATGGGTAGTGGGGGTGTGGGGAGTATTGGGGGGGTGTTGGGTTATTCTTTCCTCCATTTATGATGTTTTATTTTAATGTTTTTAATGATTGCAAGCTGCCTTGAGCTGCCTGTGGCAGGAGGGGCAGGGCAAGAACTTTAAATAAATAAATAAATACTTACTGCAGACACCCTTCCTATGTCATCATCTCCAAACCCTTTTGTGACGAGCACCTGAAAACCACCATCCTCTGAACTGGGGAGAACGTTGTCATGAAAACCACTGGGCAAACATTTCATTCTGTGTGATTTCCCATGAATTTTGGCTATAGATAGATCATGCAAAGAATGAGGATGTAAGATGTCACACTAAACAGCATATAGTGTCATGTGCAACAGCTAAAAGAAGACTGAAGTGGTTGGGTCATGTTGACTGTACTGAAGGATCAAGAATGGTAAACCAGGTATACCTCTGGTGCCCAAAAGGTGAAAGAAAAGTTGGAAGACCAAGAAAGATGTGCGGGAAAACAGTTAGAGAGGATGTCAATGGAATGGAGATGACATGACATAAACGCCATGAAGAACTGAGCTAAATGGAAAAGGACGGTTCTTGCCTTATTTATCTAACAAGAGCTGACTTTGGATATAGAAAGCTATTCAGTGACTGCCCTAAACTTCCATCCAGAGTAATAAGAATCATTGTACTACTGGGTGAGGAGAACAATACTTCCTAGATCAAATTAATCTTTTCCTACCCCTGCTTCCTTTCCTCTCTGCAGCAGACACATTTGTAATAAAAGGAATTTAATGCTGGTGAAGAAATGCCATACTGATCCAATGGTTCATAGCTGTTTCCAATCAGTGGCCAGCACCGGAATTGTTCAGAAGATGCACAGAAAACACAGGGCAATTATGTATGTCCTGCCATTCATTTCCAGGGAAGCCAGAAGTTTGAGAACACCCCTGGAGCATGCTTTTGTTTATCTGACCACCTTGACTAATAAACATTGACAGACCCATCATCCATGTTTTGGGTAAATTTGAGTACCCAGCTGGAAACTCAATGGAAGGGATGGAATTCATGTGGTGTGGGGAGCCCAAACTCAATAGACTGGGTGCCCTTCACTGGTGATGTCAGTTGGTCGTACCAGGAGTACACTGTGGCAGGACAGGTTTCCAGCCCTTTAAACAGCGAGCCACAACTCCCCAGCTGCTGCTCCTTAAGACTGCCTGTATAGAAAGGAAACTGGTGGGATGGCAGGCTTGTCTTTCAAGCTTGTAGTAATAGTAAGAGCCCTTAGGTTTTGCTTGAGGCTCCTGCTATTAGCTCAAAAGACCAACCTTCCTTTCCACCAGCTTCCTTTCTATACAGGCTTGATCAGCTCCTCTCCCCATACCCATTAGACCCAATATTTGCTCAAGCTGCAGTCTGAGGCATTTAGCAAGTCTTCGTTGAGTGCTAAATGCATACGTTCCACATGTGCATGGGCTGCTACAGCTCGTGAGTCCTGATTTGGCGGCACTGCCTACACTTATTATAGCTACAACCCTGCATTTTAGCACTTAATCAATTAATTGGTCATCAGTCAGTTACAAGCAATACAGCTACTCAGCTACAAATTGGAATTAGTTGGAAGTCTTCAAAATATCCCTTCCTTTACCTGGCCTGAGACACACTGGGTCAGATTTTCAGAAGTACCGACAACCCCCTAAAATCTAATGACCTCTGTAAAAATTAGGCCCAAGACATTACACCCAAAGTCCAAGGCTCCTTATGAAAATCCAACCCTCTCCCTTGCTCACTACGTCCCAACTTTCTTCCCTGCAGTTACAATTGACACATCTTGGTTCTTGCTACCTTCCTGTGTCCCACCACACAGTAAATAATGCCAGAGGACATGTTTCCACTTAGCCACATTTAATTTATTTGACAGTTATGAGACAAGTGAAATACGGATTCAGCATTTAGTGTGGTTGTTTTTAAATGCTTTATGGAAAGTGGTTAGCAAATGCTGGGACAACTCATTCACTGACATTAATTTGGGGAAATGTAGCAATTGCAGAGTTAATTATATTATACAAATAAAACCTGAATGTCCCAAACAACAAGGGTTGTATTTTCTCCTTCTTGTATAGACAATATCCCATTTGGTTCCAATTTACTCTTTGGCTTAGCAGCAACTTGGAAGAGACTGTTAGTACAACATTATACATCTCTGGGAAATAGGGGTCACATGGACAGGGGAAGTAAGGACATGGTGAGGAGTCAGGAGGTGCCTAGATACAATGGTGATCACAGGGATTAAGATATTAGCTATGTGATTGTGCATTGTTTTCCCGGGAGCTGGGCCTGCTGAGGTACAAACCCCACCCTGGGGCAGCAGAGTGGGGCAGACAGACACCAGTCCCTGGCCAGCCCCAGGGACTCCATGTCACCCACACAACGCTGATGTCTGGGAGCAAAAGGCAGACTTTATTAAGCAGCCAGAACAAACAGGGAAAGAGAAGATGCAAAGGCTTGGCCAAAAGGTTTGGAGAGTAGGCAGTCCAAGTCAGGAGCTGGGAAGAGCCGCGGTCCACGTAGGCAGCAGATTCCAAGGCGCACAGGAAGCAAGTAGCAAACAGTCCCCACTCAAACATGTGGCCCTGGGACCCCATTGCTTCTGCCCCCTGCAGTTCCATTCAGAGAGACAGCAGCAGCTCCGTGTTTGTTCATTGCCCTGGGTTTGGGTGGCTTGCTCCACAAGGTGTGTGCCTGGATCTTACAAATGAAGTACCCTGTGCAGGGCTACTTCAGAACAGCCGCAGCCTGCTCCATGTTGGACATCTGGTAGGCACTCTTCAGACAGAGAGGCAAACCCAGGGGCTTGCATGGGCAAATGTGGAGCAGCTGTCTGCCTGCACCCATTGTGACCAATACTCACACACACACACACACCCACACACACCCACACATCACATATTGGGTGCTTTAAGATGGATGACTGCCCCAGTGCTGGCCGCACCAGCCCACTTCACCCCCGGGTGGCCTGTCCATCTAAAGCAGGGCTGCACAAAGTACGACCCGAGGGCTGTATGCGGCACGCAAGGACCTTTCCTGTGGCCTGACTCCCCGTGGCCGCAAAGACCTTTTGTGCAGCCCAACATGCATCCTCCTACTCTGTCAATCACCTTTCCTCCAGCCCCGAGCCCCTGCACTTGTGCGGAACCCTCCTTCCTCCAGACAGCAAGCCTATTAAAGGTGCTGGCTGGATCCCTCCTTCCTCCAGCTTCCTGCTGCCGCCAGTGTCTCCAACTAAGCCCCTCACTGCCACTTCTGCCACCAGGATCTCTAGCCCCAGCTCCTCGCTGCCAGGGGTGGGGTTATTCAAATTGGGGCAGGGCTACATGCAACCCAAGGTTGGGTCAAAACCAAAATTTTCTGGCCCTCAGCATGAATCAAGTTGAGCACCCCTGATCTAAAGGAAGCACCACCAGATATGCAGGCGGAGCAAGCTCTGCTTACTCCAGGGCAGCCTCGCTGCCAGTGTTCCGGAACATCCTGGACTGCCACCAGCAGAACAGACTGGCCAAACCTGGGACACCAGCCTGAAGCAGAGCAGCTGTCCATCTGTTTGGCAGACCCATGTTGCAGCTCCATGTTCAGCCGGCCATTGCCCCAGGCAACACCAGAGTTGCAGACACCAGCTTAGAACATTGGAGGATTGCCTGCAACTCTATGGTGCAGTGGGCGGGATACATCGTACAGGCCAGGGAACCTGTTGGGTCCATCTGAAGCCAACCCAGGTGGGGTTGTAAGCAGGTAGACATGGGGGTGCACCCCAGAGCAGCTCAGGGGGCGACTACCACTGTGTCTGTCTAAAGCACCATTTGTCACAACTTTGCTAAACTCCCCCCTGTTGCATGACATAATTGATTAATAGCCCTGTGGCAGAGTAGAGCCACAATAGATTGATATATCTTTAAGGGAGCTAAAATGGCAGCTGGTTGAACACAAAATGGCTGCCAACAGGAAGTAGCTGATTTGGGGCATGGCTCCAGCTACAAAAGAAATCAGGAAAGCCAGAGGAAGGTTAGTCTGCTCTTGAGCTCAGAAGGTGAAGGTGTTCTCTAGAAGCTGCTTGAAAGCCAAAGAGGGTGCGTTTCTGCTCCTGAGGTGGAGAAAACACTGGAGCTTACCTAAGGAGCCTGACTACTGGAAGAGTGAGTTGTATGAGTAGCCAGCCAGTGGACTGTTGCCTGGCTAGGCTTGACTTGTTGTATAAAAACTTTTTTATACTTGAGAATTGTTGGATTGTGCAAGTCACAAGTAAAAGCCCATTGCAAGCCCTGCAAGCTTAATATGGGGCTTGCTAGGGGTGGGACACCGGGGAGAATACCGGGTACCGGATGTACCGGTATCGGATCTCCCAGGTACCGGATATACCGGTATCGGCATAATGGATTTTTAACATTGGCCGCGGTACCGGATTTTTTTAATTGCGGCTATTGACTTCAATGGCCGCAATGTAAAAAATCAGGTACTGCGGCCAATGTTAAAAATCCAGTATGCTGGTACAGGTAAATATCGGATTTATCGGATTAAGCCGTTACACCCAAATACCAGCAATATCGGATCTTGGGAGAACCGATATTCCCACCCCTAAAAGGGTCAGGGGATGAAACAGGTTTTTTCCCCTCCTTGTCTCCTCTCTTCTCCTCTCTCTGTCCTCTATCTTGTCCCATGCAGTCTATACAGTATGGAAGCATGTCTTCTGAGTTCTTAGTAAAGTTCTGTTTTGAAGAAACTTCTGCTGGGTGTTATTCAGAAAGCTAACTCTACAATAAGTTATGGGCCCAGGACATCTTCAAGGCAATTTTGAAGACTAGAAGTAGCCCAGAAGGAGTGCATACTGTGAAAGAAAACTCACAGACAGAGAGACCTACTGACTGTGAGTAAGAAGGCCTAAATCCCAGAAGGGGAAAGGGAGGGAAGCAAGTATGGCAAGCAGCTCAGAGCTCAGACTTTCAGTAGGAAAGCTGAACAATGTAAACTACCAATTATGGAAGCTTAAAGTGGAAATGCTGCTGTCTAAAGATGAACTATGGGAGGTGATTACCACGAACAGACCAGCAGCAAATCATGAGGAATGGGATAAAAAGGACAGGTTAGCAAAGACTACAATAAGTTTATTGGTAGAAGATGACCAGCTAATCCATATAAGAAGTGAGACCACAGCAAGAGGCATGTGGATTGCATTGCAAAACTTGCATGAGAGAACTAGCCTGAATAGCAAACTGTTTCTACTGAGGAAACTATACAAAATGAGGCTTGGCAAAGAAAGTGAAATGCAGGAGCATATAAATGCCATGTTGGAAGTAGTGGCACAGCTGCGCGGCATTGGAGAAGATATAAAGGACAGCCATGTGGTAGCCCTACTCCTCTGCAGCCTGCCTGAATCTTACAGTGCCCTCATCAATGCCCTGGAGACAAGGCCAGAGGCTGAACTGAAGCTGGAATTTGTTAAAGGTAGACTTGCGGATGAATTCCAGCGCAGAAAGGAGAACCTGCAGAATGATCTAAAGCAGGGTAATGAGACTGCACTGAAAACCTCAGACAAAGCTCCTAAGAGGGAAACCAGAGTATGCTTCAGATGCAAAAAGGAGGGACATTTAAAGAAAGACTGCTATATATGGAAAGCAGAACAGCAGAAACTGTCTCCACGAACACCTAAGCAGAGGGCTAAAGTCACAAACAGCAACACAGTCGCTCAACAATGGAGTGGGTGCTTCAGAGCAACGCAAGACAGCTCATCCCAAAATTGGTGTGTAGACTCCGGGGCAACGAGCCACATGACTAGCGATAAAGGATTCTTCACAGGACTGAATCTGAGCAGTAAAGAAAGGATCTACCTTGCAGATGGGAGAAGCATCAACATGGAAGGAATTGGACAAGGATTCCTGTACTGCAACCAGTCCCAGGGAGGCACACTGACCATACCCATGAAATTTGTGCTCTATGTGCCCAACTTAGAAGGCAGACTCCTGTCCATAAGGCACCTGGCAGCAAGGGGGCTCACCATCCGTTTCCAGGGAGACAAATACACAATTCAAAGTGGGACAAAAATACTGACCAGAGCCACTGCAGATGAGCACCTGTACCATCTGAGCACAGCGAAAGAACAGGAGAAGCTCACTGCGCAAAAGCCACACGATGACTGCATCCACCTGTGGCATAGACGCATGGGACACAGACACCCAGACAGCATCAAGGAAATGCACAGACAGCAGTTGACCAAAGACCTTAAGGTATCAACATGTCCTGTGATCATGAAATGCGACTGTTGCATCAAAGCCAAAGCCATGAGGGCTACACTTCCTAAGGAGAGTCAGAATAGAGCCACGAAACCGCTTGATCTTGTACACAGCGACGTTTGCGGCCCAATGAAGGTTCCCACGCCAGGAGGCAACCGGTATATGGTAACTTCCATTGACGACTATTCAAGGTACACAATCACATATGTCATGAAGAGTAAAGATGAAGTATTCTACAAACTTCAGGACTATGTGACCATGATGAACAACAAGTTCCAGCGCAGACCAAAGACACTGCGGACTGAAAATGGAGGTGAGTTCACAGGAAAGGAAGTAGAGGACTTCCTGAGACTCCATGGAATTGAGCACCAAAGGACAGTGCCATATACAGCCGAGCAGAACGGAACAGCTGAAAGAAAAAACAGAACGCTAACCAAAATGGTTAGATGCATGTTAACAGACTCTGGACTACCAGAAAGATACTGGGGTGAAGCAGCAGTTGCTGCTATCTACCTACAAAAGTGGCTGTATTCTAGAACAGTGAGGAAAACTCCATACGAACTGTGGCATGGTCAAAAATGTAGTGTGGACCACATCAGAGTATTTGGAAGTAAGACTTACATATATATCCCAGAGGAGAAATGTACCAAGCTGCAAAACAGAGCAGTGGAAGGCATCCTCGTAGGATACAGTGAGCATTCCAAAGGCTACAGGATCCTGGATCCACGCACAAACAAATAACCATTAGTAACAGTGTGACCTTTGTGGAAAACTCAAGCGACAGTGTGATGACTCACCAAGGTCCAGGCGAAGGAGAACAATCAACCATGGATGAAACCACTGAAAGGGAGCAATCCTCTGAACAAATGGTCAAAATCGGCACAAAGGTAACAGAGGTACAGGAACAGACACAGCCGGCTGCTGATACTGAGCCAAGGCAGTTGATGAGGTCTAACAAAGGCATTCCCCCCCATTCATCTGTCCTACAAAGTCAGCACCGGTAAATTGTCAGAGCCAGCATCCTGGGAGGACATCTCACACATGTCAGAAGGGGAACCAGAAAAATGGGTAAGAGCAGCTGAAGAAGAAGTAGAGTCTATGAAGGACAATGTGACGTGGACACTTACTTCACTGCCCGCAGGGAGAAAGACTATAGGTTGTAAATGGACATTTAAAATAAAGTACAATGCGCAGGGAAATATTGAACGGTACAAGGCCCGACTTGTCGCGAAAGGATACTTCCAGAAGTACGGAGAAGACTACGATAAAACATTTGCACCTGTAGTTAAGCATGCTACAATCAGAACATTGTTAAGTATAGCTGTCGGAAGAGGAATGCAAGTCAAGCATATGGACATGAAAACAGCATTCCTAAATGGTGAGTTGAAGGAAGATATTTACATGGACCAACCACCGGGGTTTGCAGACATTGAAAGGCCGGATGTGTTCATGAAGCCATTAGCAGGGGAACGCCATCACAAGCTATTAAGAAGAATGAACCTAGTGGGTTTGACTAGTGACTGTTGAGAAGGGGTGTTGGATTGTGCAACAGTCACAAGTAAAAGCCCATTGCAAGCCCTGCAAGCTTAATATGGGGCTTGTCCAGTAGGGGAAGGGTCAGGGGATGAAAGTTTTCGTTCCCCCTCCTTGTCTCCTCTCTTCTTCTCTCTCTGTCCTCCATCTTGTCCCATGCAGTCTGTACAGTATGGAAGCATGTCTTCTGAGCTCTTAGTAAAGTTCTGTTTTGAAGAAACTTCTGCTATGTGTTCTTCAACAGAAAGCTAACTCTACAATAAGAATATGGTGGAGATGATGTATTAGGGTTGCCATATATGCAGTTTTTTAGAGGGCACTTATGAGAAATACAGGTTGCAGGGCTGCATTGGAGACAATGCAGCCCTGCAATGTGTATTTCCCATAAGTGCCCTCTAAAAATCTGCATCTATGGCCCTATGATGTATGGACTATGCCTGTAACTAAACTGTATAGCTAATCCCCTAGTGACTGTGTGATCTGGGCCCTAATCTTGTCAACACATACACCCAGTCAGGCTGTGGCTGCTGCTATAAGCCCCTATGCACCTGATTTTAAGGTAAATGTTGAGCTTCTTTTGTGAGACTAATCGGAGCTGTTGGATGCTCAAAACACTTACTTAGGTAGTTAGGCATAAACATAGGTAGTGGACTACAACTGGGTTGCCAAATAGATCCTATTTTAAGGGATCCCATAATTTCAGGGATCATCCTTATTCCAGCTGCCACAACTCCACTCCAGAGAACATAATGGGCATCCCTTATTTCAGATCCCACAGCTCCAAAGAACATAACGGGTGTCCTTTTTATTTCAGACCTCATAGCTCTATAAAATACAAGGGGTGTCCCTTATTTCAGATCCCCACAGCTCCATGGTGTCCCTTGGAGAAGTAGCAATGTAGGCTGGGAGATTCCCTCCCTCTCCTTGCCGCTGGCCACCTGGGTTTATGCTCCTCTGAGGGTACCTCAGTCCTCATCCCAGTTCTGCCACCAGTGATGTTCCATGTGCTTCTCCAGATCTGACTGGAGAAGTAGCAGCACCAGGGCCTGTATGGAGCAGCAGCACCCCAGGCGGCAGTCCCTTCCATGTGAGGGAAGCAGGGAGCAAGGAAGGGGTTCTGCTAGCTCAGTTACTGTGCCTCTGTACAGCTCCTATCACAGCTCTGTGAGCTCATCAGCTCCTCTGAATCTCCTGATCTCTGAAGTATCAGAGGGCAAAGCAAGGCTTCAGGGGCTGGGGCAAAGAGCATGGCTGCCTCTTCTGAAGGCATGTTTACAGGCTGCCTGTGGGCTTGGAGTTGGGAGATGGATTTTCAAAGAACCTAAATTGCATGGTATTGCACATCCCATTTCATGTCATTTAAGCATTTTTGAAAACTATTACTATAGCACCAACGATGTGCTTGGTGCTGAACATTTGTAACTGAAGATGGCTCCCTGCCCCAAGGAGCTTACTAAATCTAGGATGGGCAAGGGAGGGGCACATAGGGAGAGACATAAATACATGCAAAAACTTGCAGATGCATGTGCTTGCATGGAGAGAAGGGGAATCCTGAAGGATAAGACCGTATAGGGAGAATCATCCATGATAAGGGAAGTTAGGGAAAGTCTAATGGGAGAGGTAGGTTTTGAGGAAGAATCTAAAGGTTGGGAGCAGTGCTGATGTGTTGAGGGAACTTGGACCCCATGCAATATGGTGGTGTGGATCCTCTGCTAACACAGGAATGTTTTGCACACACACACACACACTGTCACCCAATTAGAAAAAAGAATATGTTCCCATAGCTAAGTAAACACAAAATGTTAACAACTCTTTTTTTTTTTGGCAGGAGGAGGGGCAAAGTGAGCTGCAAGACAAGACCACCCTGTCAGAGGTAAAGAACCCTGTCCCAGGTTCTTTGTATCTCTGTGTACAAAGAATTAGTCGCTTAAATCTCCTCCCTACTGTGTGTGCAAACCCCTGAGCTCTAGTATGGGAACTATAACTCCACTAAGGAGCAGCTAGACCCGGAGTGAAATAGGGGCCCATAATTCATGAATAGAATTTTGTCAGTGGTCACACATTCCCCAGGAGCAGAGTTTGGATGGTTTATTGCTCTAGCCGTGACCTGCGAGGAGATGAACCAGAACTTGCCAAACAGATCGTTGTCAACCTTCAAAGTTTTCCCTGTGTTCCAAAGCCAACAAACAGACCAGCAAGGGGAGAGAACGCTAGAACAAAGGGGCCCTTTGGAATTCAAATGCTGTTAACTTGGACATCTTGGCTAATCTCGGGTCTGAGGCTTCTCTGATCACTCCAAAGGTATCTTCTATCTTGAGTCCAAAACACTTTACCTGGGAAAGGAAGGCCTTATCTGGCACCAGTAAACTAATCAAAAGTCATTGCATGCTATGCTAAATAGGCATGTTGTGCTCTGTGTGAGGGGGCAGCCATGAAATCTGCATGAATTGCAGCTTCTGACTTGCTCTAGGGCTGGGTCATGGGGGCTGGTGGGACTGGGCCCATAGTGAGCGACATCAAGATCAGCAGCAGCAGAAGACAGAGGGCACTCTTAAACAAGCGGGTCGCCGTCGCACGACCCGCTTGCGTGACATTTCAATATCCCGCAATGCGGGAATAGACGAGACGGAAGTCTGGGATCATGCACGTAGAAGGTGGCTGCGCATTGTTTGCAGACCGCAAATTAAATACCTCACAATCGAGGTATTTAATTTGCAGTCTGCAAACAATGAGCAACCACCTTCTATGCGCATGATCCCGGAGTTCTGTTTCGTCTAATCCCGCCTTGCGGGATTTTGAAATATCACGCGACCAGGTTGCACAACGGCGACCCGCTCGTTTAAAAGCAGCAGAGTCAAGATCAGGATCCAGACAGGGGAATCGAAACCAGGGATCAGTCCAAGAGACAGTGGATGTAAACAGACTGATGCAGAGGCCACTTGCCCCTGGAGCTGCCCCATGTCTGCCCACTTGCAGCCCTGCCTGGGTCTGTTTTAGACAGACCCAGCAATTTCCATGGTCTTCCCTGGTCTTCCTGTGCAGCTTCCCTGGCTCTCACCATAGAGTTGCAGATAACCTGATCTAGACTGGTGCCCACAACTCTATGGTGTTGCCCAGGGGGGCAACAGCGCGATGTAGCATGGATCCACTGAGCAGATGGACAGCAGCTCCACTTCAGGCCAATGCCTCAGGTCTGGCTGGCCTGCTCTGCTGGTGATGCTCCAGGATGTTCTGGAGCACCACCACTGGGGCTTCCACATCTGGTAGGGTGCTCTTAAATGGACCGGCCAATCTGGGGGTCAAGTGGGCTGGCACAGCCAGCACCAGGGCAGCTGCCCATCTAAAAGCACCCAGTGTAACAGCCATGTAGTGATCCAGAAAGCAGTATTGGAGTCCAAAGCAAAGTCATAACCAAGAAGTCTCCAAAGAGGTGGCAAGGCTTGAAGGAAGGCAAAGGCTGAGTGGAAAGCAAAGAGCACAGCAACCGCCAAATAGGAGGTGCTGTTACACAAGGAAAAGTACTGTAGAGAGACCGTCCTGAACCTTTATAGCCGCCTCTGGCTTTGCATGGTTCCTTGGATAGCTCCATGGCCAGAGCCAGCACACCTGGTGAACCAGGCTCAAATCCAGATTCATTCTGAATCAGATGCCTCCTTGTAGGAATATCTCCTGTAGAAGAGAATCCCCTGGATTCTTGTGGTGGGGCCTGAATTTCCAAAGAAAAGTCATGACCATCTCTTACCCAATGTAGGAAAGAAAACCACACTTGGCTGCCTCCACCCTTAGCATCTAAATGAAATTCCTAACTTTCAGCACTGAAGCTGGTAATTGCTCTCCTGCCTCCCTTAACCAACCAGTATAGCCTCAGACTTGCCTGGCCTAAGTGTCAGACAGGTAATTGTCAGTCACTTTCAACAGGACACTGGGGAAATTGCCACATTCAGATCCAATGAAATGGAGAGAGCTGTGTTATCTGCGTCATGCATGTTGAAATGTTGAATATCATCACAGCCCACTGACTCTCCTGGTAGTTTACCTGCAATGTATTATATAACCACTAGATGGCACTGTATGCCGTACAGAGTTCCAGGCAAGGTGTTGTACTTGGTAAACAACTAGGACAAAGTAGGAACTCAAGCTGTATGAAAGCTTCTCTGTAGTTTACACTGGGACACAACCGCTGTATTCTTTAGTCAGTGCCTCACTCACACAGGAGAAGAAATTGCCCAATGTTTACTTCTGCATTCTCCTAGAATCATTTTTGTTCTGACAGAGTTTGTAAATGTGTCGATAGGAGCTCCTCCTCAATGGTATCCAAGCCAGTTGATAGTTTGAATTCAATGTCCCAAATTTAGAGCCATCTCAGAGCACATTCCCACATACAGAAACACGCTGGTGTTTGTGAATGCAGGCAATTAAAAAATGTGCCTACATTCATTCACACCAGCATGTCACTAGCGCATTCAAACTACTTTACAGAATGCGCTAGTGACATTCTTACTAACCTGATTTATGCGGGGAAGGAGGCAGCGGCGGCGGCTCCATTCGGGGAAGAAGGCAGCGGCAGCAGCAGCTCCATGCGGGGAAGGCGGCAGCGGCGGCTCCATAAGCGGCCACTACGGGGGCCTAACAGGTTACGGCAGCTTGAAGAAATCCATTCAAGCGATGGAAAGTAAAAAAAGATTTTTTTCTGCACTGAAGCAAAGAGATTCTTGCAAGGACTTGCATTCAAGCAGACGCCAGCTGGATGACAACCTGAGGTCCACAAAGCCCGGTGGCGAGGGAACCCAGAAGTGAAGAGAGGACTTCCGGCCATGCGCAAGGGGAATGCAGCAGCAGCGTTCTCACAGCAGGAGCCATGTGGGTCTATGGACATGCGCTTCTACAAAGGTAGGTTTTTGCTGCCCTCTCATGCGTTTGTTTAACAAACACAAGTACAACAAATTAAGCACATGGAGACTTTTCCACAGGATTAAATTATGCGCGGGAAAGAAACAAGCGCTGATTTGCTGTATGTGGGAATGTGCTCTTATGTGAATCTGTTTCTGTGCTATGGAGTGGCTGCTTTTGAGATGTGAAGCTACCTTAGCCTGAAAGAGGGGAATCCTCTTATGATGTAAAGCCACCAGAGGAGCACCCACACCCTGCTTGACTATAACCAGCATTTGTGGCATGGGTGGGAAAAGTGTAGTTGGGATAGCCCAATATTGGTGCTGATCCATTGTTCCTTTGGGACTTTTGTAGACCAGTGCAATTCTGGCTCTAAACTGTTCTAGGAATTGACCAATGTCCAGGACTGAGGATAGAGGAGCAAGTTTGTACCTTCTTCTGCAGACCTTGACCATGACTGAATATCAGGGTTTCTGCACATGTATGTGCATCTATATGTTTGCAATTCATTGTATATAATACAGTTTGAGTTTCAGGCTGCATGGTACTGTTATCATGTACCTGACATTACCGTATACATCTTTGGATATTTTTACACACACTTTAAAGTTCTGGGTTTTTCAATCTTCTGGGTTTACAAGTCCACAAGTAAGTTCTGGATGCATTTTTCACTCTCTCTCTCTCTCACACGCACACGCACACGCACACGCACACTGCCCTGTGGCAGTTCCTGGATGCATTCTTCACACAAACACTGCCCTGAGGCAGCCTAAAGTAGCCGCAGCTGTAGGTGTGACAGGCTGCCATGGAAACCAAGTGACCACAGCTGCCTGGAGCAAAGCAGTTTACCAGGATAACTTTTTACACACAAAAGTTATGGGAGAAGTTCTACGAAGAAGTTCAAAGAGGCAGATGTTTAAGATCTGGGTGACTGATTTGGACACACAGAAAGTTCAGGATGTTACAGCAGACATGCAGGAGAAATGTGTGTGTAAAAACACCCACTGACTTCAGTGTTCTTACAATGCACATGCATGAGGTTGCCACCTTTCCAGATGCTTTTAACCCCAAAAGAGGCAGGGCCATGCCAAAAGGGGGAGGGGAAAGGGTCTAATGTTCCTTTCTGATGTGGCCACACCCCTTTGGAACATCATGACATCTGTGCTCTGAAGGGGATGGGGCAAAGGGTTTTGTCTCACCTCTTTCCCATGTGACCACACCGTCTGGAGCATCATGATGTTGGGACACCCCACAGGGGTCAGAGCCCTAGTGGAAATTGTTGGGGAAGAGTCTTTTCATCCACCTCTTCCAACATGGCCCCACCATGGATAACCCAGGGAAAAAGAGGCTCCATCCACAACATAAAGAATCTGGGTCAAACCTGGAACCTCCAAGCCAAACCCAAAGGGATGGCAACCCTACATATGCGTTGTCCCCTTCATCTGTGTGTACATCCTCCTCATTCCCAGAGCTGGAGGTCAGTGGTGCCATAGTTTACACACTGGGACCCACACATTATGCTGATTGGTTGGCAGGTCTGACATTAGCAGACCCATTTTACAGATGGAGAATTTAGGTGGAGATGCATAGGCCGTCCAGGGCCAGCCAGTGAGACCAGGATTTGAACTTGGAACTCCTTGCTCCCAGTCTAGCATTTTATCTGCCACTGGCTCTCCTCCATGTTCCTCCTTCTTACTGATTGACTTCTAACTCTTATCTAGCACTGAAAGCTGAAATTCCTTGTCTTCTCTCTAGCACCCTTGGCTGCCAGTACTGGAACTGAAAATAATGACACTAATGAGTGAATCTCTTAAAATACACTGATCTTCGCTTCCATTGTGCAAAATAAATTGCTTCTCTTGCCCATGGAGTAGGCTCCATCCTCATTCTTTCATTTTCTTCGTGGAGTTTGCTTTCCACACCTTATTGGGATAATAGCCGGTTCTCATGTGCTTTGTTCTAGTCCAGCTTCACTGGCTCCAGGCCCCCATGAACCCTTCATAGCTTGGGCAGTCTAGCTGCATTGTTTTCCAGTCTCCATAAATCACATCCATGTGTGCTTCATCTTGCAGCGAGTCACTGAGGGCTGTCAAATGAACATGGGCAGAAATGCATGAGTGATTGGTTGTAATTCATAGGGGCAAAGGGACCACACACAGGCCCAACCCCAGGAGGATGAAGTCAGAAGGGCCAGTCAGCCTAATGCAGAGCAGCTTTGTACAATCAAAGAGAGAGGGAAAATAAGCTCTTGCTTTGTTTATACACAGATTCTAATTTAATACCAATTTATTTTTGAGGCAGGGGTAATGACATCTATCCTGCTATGTGTACTACAAATAGACCTGTGTTAGAAAGTTAACACTGTTAGCTCAGTGACATTTGGCCCATTGCTTTTTAGCTTGGTTTCCTATGTAAAAAGGTCTGTGCAACTGGTGTGTGTTGATGCCCTCTTAATTTTGACCCTGTCGTCCAGTTCCTTCCAAATTTGATAGAGAGGCAGGAAACCCAAGTATAAGTAAGGACTTAAAATTTCCCAACCTTCAAATCCCTCCTAAAAACTACCATTTCCATCTGGCTTTCCCTAGCTCCTTATCCCCACAGACAGGGCCGGCCCAAGGGTTTGAGGGGGCCATGTGCCATGTGCTGCGGGGCCCCAAAGGCCGGCGGAACCTTATGGCTGGCAGAGCTCTAGGGAGGGGCTTGTACATTGTAGGCGGAGCCCTGGCAGAGCTCTAGGGAGGGGGTTGTCCATTATAGGCAGGGCCCCGATTCTTCTGCGAAAAAATTTCTGAAATTCTGCGACCCAAAATGGAAAATTCTGCGACCCAAAATGGAAAATTCTGCGACCCAATAAAGTTACAAAACCGGTCTAGTAAAATTAAAAATGAGTTCTTTAATAGCAGTAATGACATCTTTATAATTAAAAACAAACATTTATTTACATATTTGCATTAATTAACA
>QEPC01002445.1:2939245-2949572 GCA_003113815.1 Sphenodon punctatus
TCACAGAGGCAGAATGGATTAAAAGACTGTGGTACATGTACTCCATGGAAAAGATTGCAGCAACGCAGGAGAATAAATCTAAAAAGTTTGCAACAAGATGGTTCTCCTGCATAGAGCATATACAAGGACACACTGTCGCAGATGACAACCGATCATACTTGGTGGACTATAGGATATAAAAGTCATAACAATAACACATAAATGGAGCAAGTTACTGTTATGGTTAGTTGTTTTAGACGTGTAAGTTATTGATGTTGAGTTTGTGTAATATATTTGGAAAAAATAAAATTATGTTTTTAAAAAAAAACAAAAAAAAACAACCCCTACCTCTTGCTTAGTCCCTTATTCCAGTGGTTGTTTCCCTTCCTTGCCCCCTTTATCCATAGCTCTGTGTATGCCTTGCTACGGGTCGGGTCTCCTGGATTGCCTTACTTAGTTATAGTCTGTTGATTAGTGTTTGCTTCCCTTATTCCTTGCTTAGTTCTTGTTTTATGTTTGGTTCTCTCTTATTTTCCCAGTAGCTATAGCTTGTAGATTGAGCATGTTTGAGCCTTCATAGACGTTGCAGCTTTTCATGGACTTCAAAAGTCCGGGGTCTGTAAACTCCCACGGGGGGGATTGAGACGCTCACTCCCTGACCGAAAGTCACCTGGGCACCATTGTAAACAGTGGTGCTCTGTGTCTCCCGCATATTTTGAGACCCAGACTCTTAAGACCCAGATAGCCAAAATTTTACAAGTCTGGGTCTCAAAGTGCGGGAGATGTGTGGTGCCACTGTTTGCAATAGCAAGTCTGGGGAAAAGCTCCAGTGTCTAAAAATGCCATTAGTGTCTGTTTCCCCTTACCTCTCAGCTCGTTAGGTTCCTGCTTAGTGTCTTGTCTCCCTCCCCGGCCCCTTCGTTTCCCCTTGTTTCTCCTGTGTATCTTGTTCACCAGTTAGAACATAAGAAGTGCCATAATTGGTCAGACCAATGGTCCATGGAGCCCAACAGTTGTCTCTAACAGCAGCCAATCCCAGACACTTGGAGGAAGCCCCCAACAGGTCACAATGGGGTGATGATCCATTCCCTAATATTCACTCCCAGCTCCTGACAAGAAGAGGTTACATTCCCCAAACCTACCTGGCTAATAGCTGCTAATGGATCTATCCTCCAGAAACTTGTCCAACCCTTTCTTAAGCCCAGCTAACTACTGGCCTTGACCCCATCTTCTGGCAACAAATTCCACAACTTAATTGTGCATTGAGTGAAAAAATACTTTCTTTTGTCTGTTTTATTATTAATTATTCTTATTCTTATTATTTATTTATTTAATATTTATTTATTTAATCGATTTCTACCCCGCCCCTCCTGCCATGCAGCCTGGGGTGGCTTCCAAAAACATTAAAATACAATAAAACCATTAAAAACTCTCATAAATACAATAAAATATTAATTATAAGTATTTATATAGCACCAGCGATGTACCTGGCACTTTACAAAGAATAAGATAGACATGGTCCCTGCCCGAGAGCTTACAATCTGCTACCCGTTTTATGGTGTGTCCTCTAGTTCTAGTACTATTTGAAATGGTAAATAACCATTCCCTATTAACTTCTTCCAATCCACATCACTCATAATTTTCTAAACTTCTATTGTATTCCCGCTCAGTTGTCTCTTCTCCAAGCTGAGGAACCCCAATCTCTCTTTTGAAGTCCATGAAAAGATGCAACATCTAAGAACGCCCAAACACGCTCAATCTAGGGGAGCCATTCCATACCCCTTATCATTTTTCTTGCCCTTCTTGGAACCTTTTCTATTTTTACTATATCTTTTTTGAGATGGGGCAACCAGAACTGCACACAATATTTAAGGTGCGGTTGCACCATAGGTTTATATAGTAGCATTATGGTTCTCTGTCCCTTTATGAATAATTCCTAACGTTGTTTGCTTTTTTGATGGCTGCAGTGCACTGAGCTGAGGGTTTTAATGTAGTCAATTGACTTCAAAGGAGTCTGTTGTCCACAGTGACTCCAAGGTCCTTTTCATGAGCGGTGACTCCTAATTTAGAACAGAGCATTGTGTACATAAAATTTGGATTGTTTTTCCCTATGTGCATCACTTTGCACTTGTCCACATTAAATTTCATCTGCTATTTAGATGCCCAGTCACCCAGTCTCGCAAGATCCTCCTGCAGTTCTTCATTCATGAGAGGGTTCGGGGTGTGATGTCACCAATATGCTGATGATACTCAGTTGTCCCTCTCTTTTTCAGCTGACCCAGACCCTGCCGTCTCGTTGCTACCCCAGTGTTTGGAGGCCATGGCGGAGTGGATGCGGCTGAGCAGACTGAAGCTCAACCCCGATAAGACGGAGGTGATGGTGGTGGGGAGAGCGAGGGAGGTGTCGGCTCCCCTGGTTGGGGGGTTCGCCCTCCCATAGCTCGATAGGTTCGGAGTCTGGGGGTGATTTTGGACGCGGACCTCCGCCTGGAGCGGCAGGTGAAGGCAGTGGCGAAAGCCGCCTTCCTCCAGTTATATCTGGTGTGGAGGCTGCATCCATTCGTCTCTGGCCCAGACCTGGCCTTCCTCATCCATGCCTTCATCACCTCGAGGCTGGACTACTGCAATGCGCTCTACGTGAGGCTGCCCTTGTTCCTGGTTCAGAGGCTGCAGCTAGTGCAGAATGCAGCGGCCCGCCTCCTGTCAGTGATGGGCCGTCGGGAGCACATAACACCTGTACTCTGGACTCTGCACTGGCTGCCAATAGTGTGCCAAGCCAGGTTCAAGGTATTGGTGTTAATATACAAGGCCCTTCATGGTCTGGGCCCCTCATACCTACGGGAACGCCTCGCCCTCCGTGCCCCAGAGCAGCTCCTTCGGTCCGCCGGGAATGCCTTCTTGGAGGTCCCCCATGTTAAGCGGGGGGCCACAATGGAGAGGGCATTCTCGGTGGCCGTGCCACACCTCTGGAATTCCCTCCCGGAGGAAGCTCGCCTGGCCCCAAGCCTTTTGACATTTCAGCGAATCTGTAAGACCTGCCTGTTCACCCAGGCCTTTGGGGAGGGGATTGGGGTGGGGGAGAGGGTGTTTTATCTTCCCCCACCCTTATTTATTTATTTATTATCCCAGTCTGTTTTATTGTAGTGTTTTTATGGATTGTTTTATTATATTGTTTACATTTTTAATTGTTTTATAACTAACTTTTAGCCAACCCGAGCTGTTCACAGGAGGGGCGGGATACAAATTGAATAAATAAAATAAATAAAATATAAATAAATATTCTGCCTGTGTTTTTAACTACCTTGAATAACTGGGTGTCGTCTGCAAATCTGATCACCTCACTCCTTACTCCCCTTACTAGATCATTAATGAATACATTAAACGGCACCAGTCCCAGTACAGATCCCTGGGGTACTCCACTATTTACTTCTCTCCATTGTGAAAAATGGTTGTTACTCTACTGGTTCCCCTTAGCACTAGGTTTCCTCTAGTAATCTCTGCCCTTCCTTCGTCTAGTTGGACTGCTTGCTATGTATGTATTGTCTTCTCTGATCTTGCTTTCATAGTGCCCCTGTTCCTCTGTGGCCTTAGACCTTCCCCTTCTCTGTATTCTTTCACACCACTTAAACTGTTCTGGTAACCTGGGTGTCGCTCTGGTGTTGGCACGCCGTTCTCTGGTGTTTACTTTCTCTTGGGCCTGCTCCCGAGTCTGGGCTGCTTGGGATTCCCTGTCGCCTCATTCCTGCCTCCTCCCTTGGTCTCTGAACTTGGGAGGCTGCAAGTGATGATCTTGGCCACAGCTTCAGAACTCAGCTACCATTAGATTCTGAGGGAATGTTAACCCTGTAGTTGGGGTCTTGTTTCCTTAGACCACTTTCACACCTGCCTCTCCCCCCCACCCCCAGCACATAATTTGGCTACGGGAGGGAATGCAGAAGCCAGGATATGCGTGGGGTTTGGCTGGTCTGAAAGCTCTCCTCTCCTCCCCCCCCCCCCAACATGGCTTTGCTGGCAAACACATGAAGAGATACAGAGCAGGATTTCCTGCTCTGTATCTCTGCTTGTGTTTGCTGGCAAAGCCCGGGGGGAGGGGGGAGGCTTTTAGACCGGCCAAACCCTGTGCATGTCCTGGCTTGCGCATTCCCTCCTGGAGCCAAAATATGCGGGGGGAGGGGGGGCAGGTGTGAAAGTCGCCTTAGTCTCTGCCTGTCTTGTGTGTCCTTCTCCACTCTCAGCTCTGCTTCTCCTGTTTGGTTCCCCTAACACTTATGATAGTTTCCTGATAGTACTTCTAGGGGGTCTCATCTTGGGTAATGCCTGTGTTCTTGACAGGCCCTGAAGCAAAGCACAAGTAATGACAACAGCAGCAAATATGTGGGGCTGAGCACCTACTACTTGAATATTTTCATCTCAGTGTTAGAAACCAAAGGTCTCAGCAAAATATCACAGGGAAAGTCCTATAGCCAGATTCTCTTAATCAATCCAGCCGTTTAGACATTTGTGATAGAGTAAAAGGGGTGAGAGATCTGCCCTAGCTGAGAGTCCCCAGTGGGAACAAAAAAAGAATTGGAAAGGTAGAGGCAGGCTGGGGCCCCACAGCAGCAGCAGGTGGCTGAGGAGCATTGTTGCGGTGGAAGTGGCCAGGTGATATAAACACAATTAGAATTTCTGAGGCCTGGAGCAAAAGTAAAATGTTTGGGGCCTCTGCTCCTGCCATCACTAGGACTTTGCCCCACTTTGACTACTCCTGGTTCCCTCTAGCCCCTGTCAGGACGGGACTCACACAGGAGCAGTAGTGATGGGAGCAGGAGCAGTGGGGGAGCCCCTGGTGAGGTGGAGAATTGGAAGCCCAACAGTGTGAAGCCCCAAAGAAGCCTGAGGCCCAGGGCAACTACTCACTTTGCCCAGTGACGTCACAATGCTCTGCAGGGAACAGGGACTCGTAAAAGGGTCAGGGGAGCCTTTTCTCTCCCCACCTCTTTCTGATGTTGTGCTGCTCCCTGGTTTTCCTGGAAGAAAATTTGGGTTATCCAAGTGCTCTGGATAACCAATGGAAATTGGAGCCTCATCCAGAGCCTGGAGATGATGCATTGAAACCAGAGACTCTGGGTCAAACCCAGAGGGGTGGTAATCCTAGCAGCAGAGTTACTCCTGGGTTAGTTTTCTGGGGAGTGAAGTTAATGTGACTATTCCTACCTGAAGGTTAAATTACCTCTCTCCCACCCACCCCCAGTCAGGACTATAACCAACTGTCACTGGTCACATGAACAGTTAGTTAGTGCGTAGCACTCTACCCGGGGGGGGGGGGGGGGGAATTGCCAGAGACTAGCCATTCGTTTGACTGTTCTCACCATCACTGGGTTATAGTTGGTGAAAGGTAATTCAGTCCCTGGGCAGCAACAGTCCCATGGACTGCTGTAACCCCAGGTAAATTAATCAAGGGTTACTTGCACTCCCTGCAGGTAAAGAGCATTTTATGTCAACAAGCCCCAAGGTGATGCCTGGGCTGACTGCCAGCACAAAAACTGGCTGTTAACAGGGAAGTCCGAAGTGAACCTGAATTTATAACAAGAAAAATAAACTAATCGTGAGAGTTGACTATTTGATGGGAGATTTGACTCTGTGCCTCTTACATCAGGGGAAACTGAGTCATGGAGGGTGTGGGGTCAGCTATGGGGAGGATGAACTCACTACACCAGATAGTTTAGCAGCCAGTCTAACCTTGTAGGACAATGGCTCACCTTTCTAGTTAAATACATGGCCACATTACCCTGCAACACCTAGCACAGCTAGAGTTCCTGACCTGCCTGAACTCTAGGCATTATTTACTGCAATATAACATTTTGTGAGAATTCCTGCTTCCTAGTCAGCTAGTGGCCTCTCTTCAGAGGCTACTAACAACCATGGTCATTTTCACCTTTGATTTTTATCTTCTTTAATGAGCCTGAACTCCAGCACAGGCTACCCAAAATAACTATCACTGCTGCCCTTACTTGAGTTCAGACCAATGAGCTAGAAATGGAGAGGAGGTGGCTGTGCTATGCTCCTCCCCCCTTCACATCTTCAAAAACCACTCCTGCCACCAGACTTCCCCTAGCTTTTCATCCCCACCAGCTGCTTCCTAATGCTCCTTCTCCGTCCTTTCATTGAGATTCCCTTCTCCCCTGTAACTAAGCTAGTTATGTGCTCCTGTGACTTCTCAACTTAATGAACATGATGCCGTCTCTCCCTATGTGCCCCTCTCCTTTCTGTTCTAGATTGGGCAGGGACCTGTCTCTAATAAATGATTATTCAGTGCCAGGCACATTGCTTGTGCTATATAAATATTCAGCAGGGTTCCAAGTTTTCTCTGCCAAAAAATAGGAAATTCTCTGGAAAAACCCTATGTTCTCAGATTAAAACCACCAAAACCTCTGGTTTGGGGGACATTAAAATTATAAAGTGTTAATTGCAAATTATTCATTTTTTGTGGTAATTTGATGCACTGTTTGCCACTGCCCTCAAATAACAAAATAAAACAATAGCTCACACTGGTCAGCCCAGGCATGGAACCCCAAGTCTCTCCCTCTGCAGGTGGGAGGGGTGCTGCTCCTACTCCCTCCTCCCCACCAGCCCCAGCAAGGACTCCAACATACTTCTGCCTCGCCAAAAGCCAGACGTGGCTGTGTTCTTCTCATGCCAAATCTCTTCTCTTGGATGCAGGTGCACACAAGAACCCCCACAGAGCTTCCATCTCCTTTAAATTTCTGCTACCACCAGTGAGTTTTTGCAGGCAGAAATTTCCTCCAAAAATCTGGAATTCTGTGTTTTTCTCTGGTTTTCTGTGCTAAATGGGAAAACCAGGAACTCTGATCATCAGCGATAATAATAACCTTCCAGCTGCATAATTCTGCATACTAAATGTAAATTGGTTCATTTAATAAAAAGTAGTTTGTACAGACAGGAGTCCTCAAGTGGAGGTTTCACCTCTGATGGCCTCCCTTCAAAGGCCAACTTGTCCATCCAGAGAAGAAAGTACCCTTGCAGAATTATTGAAAGTTTCTGAGGCTGCTCTTATACGAGCAGGTTGCAGTCACGTGACCCACTTGCGCAATTTTTCAAAATCCTGCGAGGCGGGATTATACGCAACAATGGATGCGATCACACGCATTCAAGGTGGTCGTGCGTTGTTTGCCGACTGCGAACTAAATACCTTGATGGGTGAGGTATTTAGTTTGCAGTAGGAAAACAATGCACGATCGCCTTGAATGTGCGTGATTATTATTATTATTATTATTATTATTATTGTTGTTGTTATAAGCTTTTATTTAGCTCTAGCGATGTACCTGGTGCTTTACAGAGAAAAGATAGGCATGGTCCCTGTCCGAGAGCTTACAATCTAAAGACATGGGGAGGGGAGACAGGGAAGGGGGAACAGAGGGAGAGACAAGGGATGCAACATTCATGAGGATGTGAGAACTCAGGTACATGTTCTTGACTTGGCTACAGTACATTGGGAGTTTACAGATAACAGGTAGGAGATAATCCTGGGTGGGGATGATTAGCAGGAGTTAGGAAGGGCGGAGCGGAAGAGGTGGCTTTTGAGGAGGGACTTGAAGGTACGAAGGGAGGAGGTAAGGCAGATGTGGGCAGGGAGGGAGTTCCAGGCGGTCTGATGTTCCTCAGTACCGCAACAATGTTAACTATAGCTGCTGCAATGTCACGCCTGCCCGGCCGCCCCCAGCCGGATCAGGAGGCCTCCGCCTACTGTGACCCAAGGAAGGAATTGAGGGCAGCCGGCGAGGACCCTGGACCGCCCCTGTCCTAAGGTCTGTCGACCCGCCCCCCCCTTCCTTGGTCCTGCGCGATGCTGGCCGGGCAAGCTCTAGCATTCATGGGAACCCCATCTCGTAAGGAGATGACCTGGCAGCAGGCTATCCCTACCATCTAACTCAACTAACTCACAGGACCCCTGCACTAGAGACTACCAGCATTGCTTGGCTAGTCTCGCCCCCCCGTCCCCGACTCACCCAAAAGAAGGCTCAACTTTTGCTGTATTGCTATCAAGTATAGCTCAAGCCCCTCATCTGACAAGTGGACCCTGTCAGGCCTAAACAGCTCCGGCTGGGAGAACTTAATTCCCGGGTGCCTAATTGTATGTCCTCCCAGATCTGCCACTAATTTTTTCACTTCTTTGATTACTTTCCTTCTAGCCTTATCGACTCTACTTGGGCGCACGGCATTCCTCCATCTTATTCTCTCTAACATCTCAGACCAGACAAACATTGTGTTTGCAAGGAGTCACCTGGCTTCCCACAGGTCCCTCCTTATGCTGGTGACCAGGAGTAAACCCATTTCCACCGGTAGATTGTTCTCCCCCAAATGCACTACCAATACGTCTGGATGTGCTTCTTGCGCCAAGGTGTGGACCACCGGCAGGAACTGAGCCCATCTCATCCCGCTTTTTGCTTTCCACGTCACCTCAGCCAGATGCCCCAGGCCCAGCTGGGTTCCCCAATATGAGCGTCCCACTTGTTTCCCGGCCCCGTAGACCATACTGTGGCTGACGATCATGACTCCCCGGTACTGTGATGGCAGTTCACTTCCTAAGAAAGACAAGCATTGGTTACCAGTGCCAGTCCTCCCATAACACCGCTCTGCTTGTTGGACTACCCTTGCCCTACAGGTCCACCATGTGCACATATGAATGGAAGGCTCCAGACCTCCATCGGCCTATAGCCTTTATTTTTTCCTCCGATAGACCCCCTGCTGCCGCGCTACTTGCTGCCCCTATTCTAAAGGAATGGGAACTGAATACGTATGGTGGCAGTTTAGCTCTCTTCAAGGCTTTACATAAAACTGCCGAAAATTGATACCTGGTCACCCTTGCCCCGTTTTCGTGTATAAACAGATAACCTGGCCATTTGGGGCATAGCTCCAAATAAGCCTCCATAGCAGCCACAGGACACAGCTGACTGTCGGCAATTCTCGCCAATTTAACTACCTGCCCCTTTCGACATTGATCTGTCTTTGACCCCTTTAGCAATATTGCCACTCCTTTGGTACCCACCTGGATGTCCTCTCTGCTGACCACGAATCCACCTTGGTCCATGGATGTGGCGGCTGTAATTTTGCTAACTCGAAATGCCACGAAAAATGCAATCTTGAACAAGCTATTAAATGTTATGAACTCAAAATGGGAAAAACACACCTCCTTAAGCTGCCAGCATACCTGCTGTAATATTTCAGGGGTAATAGGTCACCTAGTGTCCGCCCCTTGCGGAAATTCCCTTTGCCATCCCTCTAACATTTTCCTAACTAAAAATCCCGCACTGGGGGATGAGAAGCCTGCCAACCTATTATAAAATGCTACGGCTGCTAATTTTCCAGAAATCGTCTGAGGTGCCAAACCTCGTCTTTTTAGGTTAATTGCAAATTGTATGGCCTGAATCTCCATGATCAGGAACTCCGTCCCGCAGCCCTTATCTTCCCGAAAGTTTTGGAATTCGTCCAAAGCTTGTGAGTAAGCTGATCGAGTGCGGGGCGCCAGCGACCCTTGCACTGCTTGGAACATCTCTATTGTCCAATGCTCCAGATCCCCCGAGGGAGTTCCTCCGGGTCCCTTCTGGCCTCCGGCGCCAACTGCCTGAATCGCTCCATCTGCTGGCGAAAGAGTGCATTGGCAATCCCGTTGCTAATGCCCGGGACATGCCTGGCTGAGAATAAAATATTACTACCAAGGCACTGCCGTACGAATGCTCTCACCACCCCCATCACCCTCCTGGAATGGGATGATATCAAGTTCAGCACCTGGACCACCACAAGGTTGTTGCACCAAAACAGTATTGTGCCTGACCCAGCGCCACTACCCTGCATGCAAAACTGAGACTACCCAATAATGCTTGCAGCTGTCTGACTTACTTTTGACTGCCCCAAAAGGCAGTCAGTATCCTCCACTAGGGCTGCTAACTTGTCAAGCGGCAGGCATGACACCTGCTCGTTGGTATTTAACTCAATTCCCAAAAATGTAAGAACCGTGGCTGGGCCAACCATCTTTTCCGGGGCCAAAGGGACGCCTAGCTCGCTGGCTAATCTCTGAAAACGCTCCAAGGCCCGTTCGCATTCTCCTGATCCAGCCCCCCCTAAAAACATGAAATCATCGATATAATGATATAATGATATTTATATTATTTTTTTTTTATTTTCTAGATTTCTATACCGCCCCATCCTGCCATGCAGCTCGGGGCGGTTAACAACAATAAAAACAGTATAAAAACATTTAAAACAAATATAAAATATATCAATAAAACAGGGCGTGGTACAATCATAAATAAATATATAAGGTGGGGGATTAAAAATCACCCCCCCC
>QEPC01002445.1:2969674-3016141 GCA_003113815.1 Sphenodon punctatus
GATTTCAATTGTGTTCAAAATGCTGGAAATGGGATGTGCGTGGTAAAATTGGACTCAGGCTGTGACTGGGGTGCTTTACAAGGATGGGTCCCTGTGTTTTGGGTTTATAAATTATTTATTTTAAGCTTGATGTGCATGTATTATAGACTGATTTTTCTTCCATCCGATGTTAACTCTGGGAACTCCTTGCTGCTGGGTTTTGCCAGTGTTATGTCAGTGTTTTGGGTGTGTCTCTGTGTTTTGGGTTTATAAATTATTTATTTTAAGCTTGATGTGCATGTAGACTGTGTTTTCTTCCATCCAGTGTTAACCCTGGGAACTCCTTGCTGCTGGGTTATGCCATACCACTGGCCTACCATCCCCCTGGCTCCACCTACCACCCCCCTGGCTCTGCCCCTAGGCCCGCCGGCCCGGCCTTACTGCCCCAGTGCCACTCCAATATCAAAACCCACCAGCCGCCCCTGTTACTGACTGAACTTTGGACTTGAAGATAGAATGGTCTCTCTGTCTTAACTGTCCTAGTCTAATTGTATTCTACATATATCTTCTCTGAAGTGCTCCTTTATCTCTGCTACTGGAAAGAATCTATGATGCTATGGCACAGAGTGCTAAATGTCACCTCACATGTTCACTGAGCTGCAATTAGCTGTATAACATTAAATTACTAGCCTTTGTTTATTGATGCAGCAGCGAAAAGTCAGGAATGTGAGCAGACCAGGAAGACTGGCAATTCCAGAGGGTCACTTGTTATCAATTAAAACAAAAGCCCTGGTCACAATAAAAATGGGTCCAGGTAAAGCCACCTGCTAGCAATGTTAAGGTGGGCACAAATACCTCTCTGCGCAGGATGGACTCAGGCCAGTACTGTTCACATGGCAGACTACTGCTTGTTGGTCTTTTCAGTTAAACCACATCAGTGTGATTTCTACTGTGTTTTAACCTAAATTTACCTACCTTTAGCGTGAACACTTTGCATCTTGTCCACTCAGTGGCCAGGGAGAATAATTATTTTCTGTTGCCTTTATGGCGGTCACCAAGCCAAACATGCCCAGTTCCTTCAGCCTCTCCTCGTATGACTTATATCCAAAACCTTTTGTCAGAGGTTTCCAAACTATGAGCTGTGATCCCAAGTGGCATCATGCCATCAGTCATGATGAGGGTTGCCACCTTTTGCAGTTTGACCCTGACACTCCCCTAGGCCAAAATTCAATTAAAAAAAATTATTTAAAATTCTTAATATCCCACCCCTCCCACCTCAGGCAATATCAAGAATAAAATCATAAATAACCCATCTCCCCCTAACCCACCCCCCTCCCCACCCTACCTGTCTCCTTCTCCAAATGCCTGGCAGAACAATAAGATCTTGCACAGCTGCCGGAAGGTGAGCAAATCTGGGCAGAAGTGGGCCACCTGCAGGAGGGAATTCCACAGCAGCAGCACAGCCACCAAGAATGCCCTCCTCATAGTGGCCATACGCTGACAATGCGGGACCTCAAGGAGAGCACTCCCGGCAGACTGCAGGGGTTAGCTTAGGGCCCGGTAGGGATGGGCGAACAGATTGCGGTTCGGGTTCGGCCGTTCAGTTCGGCTGCGTTCGGTTCGTTCGTTCGGTTCGGATTTGTTCAGTTCGTCCGTTCGGTTCATTCGTTCGGTTCGTTCGCTGAGTTCAGGTTCGGATGTTCGGTTCGTTCATCCGAACAGGCTGTTCGGCTGTTCGGTTCGGCCGTTCGGCCGTTCGGGAAGTGTTGTTATGGTTTTGGGGTTTTTTATATATGTTTTTTTGGTTTTTTATTGGGTTTTCTTTTGTTCTTTATTTGGTTTTTTGGTTTTTATATGGGGTTTTCTTATTTTTTTTAATCTAATATTATATATATCTGTCTACACTAAATCTAACCGCTATTAACTATTCTAAATGCTATGAAGTAAATAGATTATCTAATAAGTACACAGACCTACTCCTACAAACACTAAAACTAAATCACTAATGCTATCTCTATCACTAAGGTAACTCCTACAACTGTCTTCATCTATCTATCTATCTATCTATCTATCTATCTATCTATCTATCCCCCCATCCCATATCCATATCCATATATATATATGTATATGTATATGTACATGTATATGTATATGTATCCATATATATATATGGATATGGATATATATGGATATATATACATCCATATATCTGGATATATATGGATATATATACATCCAATATATATGGGATGGGGGGGAATCTTCACATTACATACTCAATGAGTCTGTACAGTGCATAACACAAGGTTTCAGTTTATGGTTTAAGTTTCATTTCATTACAAAAGTGAAATGAAACTTAAATCAATCTAAAAATCCTACTCAACACCTGCTGTTCAGGAACAGTGACTAGCTCAGAAGGTGTTGGGAAGTGGAGAGGCAGATAATTAGTTTAGTTTCTTGCAAGCCTCTCCACCCCTGGTGCCTGGAAGTCTGCTCCTCAGTGACTGACACCTCCCTGTAATGTTTGACCTTCCAGTGAACATTTTTTTGCCACCAGAACTCATCAGAACGCGATCTGAACTGACCGAACTGTTCGGCCATTTTGCCGTTCGGTTTGTTCGGTATGTTCGGGTTGTTCGAGTTTGGTCGTCCGAACAGTTTGAGTTCGGGCTGAACTCCGAACTTCCAAACCGCGTTTGCCCATCCCTAGGGCTCGGGGAATGAGTCAGTCCTTCATGCCATGTAGGGCTTTAAAGTTTAAAACCAGCACCCTGAATTGGGCCCAGAAGACAATTGGCAGCAGGTGTAGTGCACACAAGACTGGGGTTATATACTCATGCTGGCCCATTCCCATAAGGAGATGGGCTGTCGCATTCTGCACTGTGATTGCATCTGAGGTGACGTGAGGAGGCCCAGAGAGAGCACTGCTCACTGTGTGCCACATGCCAGTGCAGGTACTGGCGCCAAAGGGAAAAGGGGGTCGTTGTGACCAAAAGCTCAGGTGAGGCAGTGGGGATGGTAGCTATCAGGTGGTGGGACATCCAGGACCAAGATGTCAACCCCTCACCCTAGAAAATTCTGGTCGTGTCCTTCATGCAGCCTTAGGCTCCATTTGCAAATCCCAGCCAAAAGGCATTCTGCATTGGCAACTACCTTTACCCGCCTCAGAAAGGTTGCAGAATCTAAATCGGAGGCGGTGAACCTTTCCCCTCCTGCAGCCTACTTTGAACATTAGTACAGGCCAGGTAAGAGTTAAGGGTGTAGGTGTTCAAGGGGAGAGTCCAGATTATGGATCTCTCCATGAATCCATTCCCTATTTTTGCATATATGCCTTTATCCCAGCTACTGTCCCCTGAACTCATCCAGGAACTAGAGAAAGAGTCACAGGCTGGATTTGGACTGGAGATTCCCCACCCTTGATCCAAATGTTTTTCCTTCTAGGAGCAACACTAGGATAACTAGTTTGTGGGAGCCAGGGGGTGACAAAGACCATTACATGTAACTAAATCCTTATTACCCCAGTAATTTACAGAACATGGGAAAACTTATCTTTATACATTCAAAACAATATATACATTTATACCATTACAAAACACATGCAGGATAACGTTCAGTTTATGCTAGACCATAATCTACTGTGATTAGCTTCCCAGCAAAGGCTGGTTTTAGACGAGATGCTACCACACAGGTCCACACATCCCACATGCATCCAAACACCCATCTGAAGGTGGTGTGGGGGTGCGTGCTCCTGTGACTCATGCACCACCCACTCATGGAGCAATGGAGAAAAAGCTGGGATGCTCTGTGGGGAAGCAGGCAAATCTGTGCATGGGGAGGTCCCCACATGTGTCCCTTACTCATGTGAACTGGGCCACACGCACACCTAGGGAACAAGTCCACTGGCACCATGGAGAAATGGCACCGCGATGGCCAGAGCAGCACAGCGGCCACTAGCGAACTTTGTTCCCCCGTCCCTCCCACAGCCCGACTGGGCCCCAGCCGCACTCCCCACAGGCCCTACACCCAAGAGCATGCATGCCCTGAGCACAGGAAGAGACCAGGGCCTTCATCCGCCTGTGAAGGGGTCCAGGGGAAGCCAAAATGCAGGAGAAACCTGTGAGATGCTCCCGAAATGAATTGGTATAGCAAGACACCTCCAAGGGGATGGTGCGGCTGGGGTACAACAGGGACAGTCCCAGTGCCAGCAGCAGGCCAAGGACTTGAGGAGTGGATTCACATTGTTCCACAATAGCAACCTCCTATCTGGCTGTGCCAGGCATACAGAACCATTCCACGAGTAACTGGACAGGTTCCTCTACTGTCCCATCTCCCTTTACAGTGTGTGAGATCCAGCTGGAGTGGAGCCAGGACTGGCAGCTCATGCTGGACATCTGCCAGTGCCTCCATGAACTGTCTCGCACCCAGAGCAGGTGCCCATGACTACTGTGCTGCAGAATGCTGTTCCCCCCATTCTGTTGTTGTATGGTGAATAAAATGGTTACATGTTATTGCCTAATGTGCTGTCCATGTCGGTTTCCCCAGGGTCTGTTCTTCCCGCCTCAGCTGGGGTTCTGATGCCTATCCCTGTGGCTACAGGTCTCCCCCCACCCCCAACCCAGGCAAGTACTCCTGCATCACTGAGTGCCCAAGGTTACCGTCTGCAATAAGGTCATTGGGGAGAGGCATTCCTGGGGATGGGGTGTCTGCCTTCTGTTATCTGGCTGTCTTGGGGCACAGCTACATCTGGTTCAGCTTATATTGGCCTTCCATCCCCACAGGGCAGTCACTGCTTGCTATGGCCATCCTGGGTTCCTAGCCCTCCATTGTGTGGTGGGGCAGATACAGCAGCTTGGAATGTCTGTGCAACAGTGACCTTAGATGAACTGTGGCTTAGAGATGTACAGCTGCTGTTGGCAGACCCCTTGTCCGCATGTGATGGTTATCGCATGCTGTTGCAGAGCCTGTTGCTTGGACTCCTAGGACATCATGTGTACAGCTGTGATTACCAGCGGAGGGTGAGTGAGCTGGGGTTCCAGGGCCTGCTGGGGATGGGCCGCCAGCGAGACTGCTGCTACCATGGGAGGGGAGTTAATATGTTGTTTTGCAGATTTGTAGCCTCCTGAGTTTTTCCTGTGCCTTTTGGAGTGGGGGGCCCCTTCCTGCCTGTCACCTTTTATGACTGTCCTGCTGCATGCCAGGGGTTACCAGAGACAGTGGGATAAGTGCCAGGATCGCATGTGTGAGCTGCAGTTGCTCACGACTCCGGGTGGAGGTCCTTACCTGACTGTGGAGCCTACTGCAGTGGCAATGGCTGTCCTGTATGAGATCTGGACCTGGGTAGATGTTCAGCTTGCTCTGGGCAGCAGGAATTACGATGACCCAAACTTCTTGGTAGACTAACATAGGCAGACACAAGGGTACTAGAAAGAGATGTTTGCATGGGCGGTATATGCAGACGGTGCGGGGTTCCTTACTCCAGATCCACTGCTGCTGTGAGACAGCTTTGGAACAATGCTCAGTGACTGTGACCTCCCATGCTGGTGTGCAAGACTGCCTGCTTGACTTTATGCCTTGGACTGTGCTTTCCTAGTCTCTCTGCTTCAACTGCCTTCCCCCTGGACATTGTGCTATGAGCTGCCTATTTGAGTCTTTCAATGGTGAGAATGGACATGCTACACATTTGGGCATTGCATAACCATGAATGGCTCTGACTTGTTTAATGGATTGTTCTGTTCTCTGTATTTGAATAAGGCACATGGCATTGCACTCTTGAGTAGGGGCGAAGGGCACAACTAGGTGAAGGAAACCCACCTGTGGGCTTGGGAAAGGGGCAGTTCAGGGTAGGATAATGGTGCTAACTGCACACGCCCAAGCTCTTCTCAATGGGGCTGCAAAAGTACCTAGCCAGCCCCATTTTGCCAAAAGGGAACTAGGGGTGGGGAAGCCCCTGTCTGCAACCAGAAGGATCTTCTAGATGAGGAAACTTCAAGCAGATTCCAACTCCAGGCTAGGAAAAGGATTAAAATGTCTTCTCCACAAGGATGCTGCCTTTCTTCAATCTGCCAGCCAAGGGAATCTGCCACAACAGGGGAGACAACCTGACCCAGGGATAAGGGGTCGTGGGTATACTCTGCTTGGGGAGAGCCAGATATGGGAACCGAGTGCCACCATTAGAAGCTTGCATTGTTTGCCCTCTGCATTACTTTGGTTACCTTTGCTTGCCATCACCTCGCCTTTGTCAGACCTTTCTCACCCATTGACTTTGTTCTTATACTTGAAATAAACTTGCTGTTTTCCCTTTACTACAGCAGGGTGTGTGTGTGTGAGTGTGTGTGGTCCAATGCCCTGGAGACATTCAGGGAAGCCTGACTCTCTGTCTACGCAGAGAAACCCGATCCTTTTTCCATACCCAAAGGACTGAACTAACCACTCTGAAGCTCTGGGCTGACTGACCCCATAGGGGTATAGCCGGCAGTGCCAGGGAGCTGGGGCACCAGGTAGTTGGGACCAAGAGCATCCACCTGGGTGTAGGTGGCTGGTTGGAAGCTAGAGGGGAAGTCCCACCACGCCAAAGCCCTGCTCAATTCATCGCAGTGATGCCCAATGATTTTGGGGGTTCAGACTATCTCTGTAGAAGGTCTCTAGGCAGGGTTGGAACCCTCATCCACTCTAAATAAAAGCTGGAGTGTTTTGGTGCACTTTCGTGGACACACAGCTCTGTAGGGAGTTTTCTGCTTCCCAGTCACTGAGTTTGCAATACAGGGTTCATCACTCCCACTCCAGAGGCCGTGATCTCCCTTGGAACAAGGCCTTGTGCCCTGCCAGTGTTTGTCCTAGCTGCAGTGCTGTGTGGGACTCATGTTTGGGACAGAACTGCCCCTCTGGCAGGAAGGAGGATGGGGTGGATTGGTGTTTGGCTTTTTCAGTTGCTGTCCCATTGGTCTCCCTGATGCATCCCCCCTTGTGTTCTGAGCTGCTCATGGGTTGTATGACATGCCCCTGGGTTCCATGCGTTGTTGCCCGGTGCCCTTGTTGCCAGCCCTGCATGCCGCAGCGGGTGCACAGATCTGCTTTCTCCTATCCCTTCTCCCAGATTCCCGCTGAGGGTGGGCAGAAGTGGTTGCAGTGGCCTCACTTGCCCATGAACCACCATGTTTTTACATCATGTGGTGGGGTCTGTTGATATAGGGGCTGGATGTTTTTGGCCCGACTGATGGAATGGCTATCCATTTGAACTGTGGTCAAAGCAGGTGGGTGGAGGCCATGGATTCCCTGGGCACCATCTGTTTGAATTTCTCCCCACTCACTCCATGTGTGTGAGCATTCTGTGGCTGATCCACTCAGTGGACACAGACCCACCTCCCAGCCCTGCTCATTTAAAAACGGCCAAACTGTCCAACACTCTACTTCTCCAGTGGGTGGGACAGAAGGGGTGGCAGGAAATATTTGCGGGAGGAGTGATTGCATGCCACCTGTTAACCCTTGACATCATTCTTGGTGCCATCCTTTGGATTAATTCAGGTTATTCCTGCTGTTGGGTGGGTGCCCTCACCGCACCACTCCCCCATGCTTAGGAAAAAGAGGAAAAACCTATTTTAACGTAAAATGAACCCTAAGAAAGAAGAGTTGAGGGTTTTGTTCACACAGACATTTACTAACCCCTTAACCCCACCTTGCTTCTACCATTTTTGCCATTGTCTTTAATGGGTGGAGGATTTGCACCCTAAGTGAGGTTAAAGCAAGGTAAAAAGTGAAGTAGGGTGGTTTGGGGAGTTACTAACAAGGAAATTTGCATTTACTTTAAACCATCTCTTACCTAGCTCCAAAGGGTCCCTACCTTCTCAGCCAAGGGCTTCTTTGCTCCCACCCTGTCTGTTGTACATTTTTTCCCCTATGACTTGCGTTAGACTTAGATGGAGTGTGAAAAGGAGTGGCCTGGAGGAGTGGCCTGTCCATCAACCCTGTCCCCCCCCTCCCTCTGCAGGTATTTATTCTAGGGCTGGGGCCCTTGGGTGCCAGCCGAAGGGTGACATCTAAGGGTGTCGGCTGTTTATCGGGGCCATTTGCGGGTCGTGGAGGCCCTCCAGTAGACACCACTGGGCACAGTGTCATTGGGAGAGAGCTGCTGGGTGGGCCTGACCGAAGCCAGGGCATCTGTCCCTATTGAGGACTCCTCCAGGACTGGATTCCTGCCAGACGGTGCTACTGAAACAAGGACTAACCATTTACCCCAGGAGGAACCGCAGGGCCATGCGCCTAAGGGCAGTTGGGTGTGGCCCTTAGGAGAGGGCTGGGGGAGGCTGGCTACGGGATAGGGTGGGTGGTTAGGGTATGTGTTGATGGGGTTGGTGGAGGCTTGAGGGAACATGACTCCTCCCCTGCATATGTGGGGGATGAGGGGGGACTGGGTTGAGGAGGGTTGGGCACATCTCACCAGTGAGAGAGGAGGGTTCAACCCAATAAGGGTGGGGGGTTCTGGTCTCCCTGTGAGACCAGGTGAGACCATCCCAGGGGAGTGGGGGAGAGGGTTTTTGGGGGGAGGGAGGAGGGTCTCCCCTGCTGCCAGTGCAGGACAGCTGGGGTGGGGCCGGAGGGGTGACCTGGGGGGGGGAGGAGGGCATGGTTATTGGGGTTGTGATGGGACGGGGGAGATATGGTCCTAAGGGGGGGGGGTGAGATTGGTGAGATGGGATAGATGCTTGTTGCATGTCCTGCTCACTACCCCACAAGCAGTGGAGAAGGTGGTTCTTGGTCAGAGGGCCCCCGACTCTGTGATGGTGTAGTTAAATGCGAGATCGGTGGCTAATAAAGTGACAACAGTCCCGGAAACAATCCTGGACCATGCCACCGATTTCGTATGTATCATGGAAACCTGGCTGGACAACGAATGGGGGCCTATTCTGACTGATCTTGTTCCGGCTGGGTATTCCGTGAAGCACCAGCTGTGGTCAGAGGGACAGGGGGTGCAGGGGGGGGGCAGTGTAGCTATGATTTTTAAGGAGGGATGGTCTGTGAGGAGGTATCTGGTGCAATCCATATTGGGTATCGAAGGTCTCTACCTTGTGTTTGATTTGGCAGAGGACAGTTTGGGAGTGCTGCTGGTATACCGTTCACCTACCTTGTCAGCGGCCTCCCTGCATGCTCTGGCACAGGTGGTGTCGGGGGTGGTGTTCCGGTCCCCAAAGACAATAGTCTTGGGGAACCTCCACATTTATGCTGACGCTGCCCTTGAGGGAGCTGAGCATGAGTTCATGGCTGCCATGGCAACCATGTGCCTGTCCCAGATGGTTATCGGCCCAACACATCAGGGGGAACATACCTTGGACCTTGTGTTTTGCACTGGCCTTGAGGTGGATGTTCCGACCGTTAGTGGGGGAGATATCAGCTGTGCCTTTATCATGGACAGATCATTACCTCCTGCAGACCTTGCTCCTAGTGCACGTCTGCCCCCAGAAGGGTGTTGAGCAGATTCGGATGGTTCATCCCCGGAGGATGTTGGAACTGGAACGGTTCCGGAATGCTCTGGGGGAAATACCCTCTGACCTTGACGACCATCTCATTGATGACCTCGTTGTGCTGTGGAACACCTTGCTGATGGAGGCCATTGATCAGATGGCTCCTAGGCGTTTGCTGCCCAGGTGGCAGCTCCGCAGATCTTCTTGGTTTTCCAAAGAACTGCAGTTGCTGAAGTGGGATGGGTGGCGGTTGGAGCAACGGTGGCGTCTTTCGCGTGCTGAAGCTGATAGATTGTGGCATAGACCCAGTTTATGAGCCTATGCCATGGCTATGTGGGCAGCAAAGAGGGAGTTCTTTGCTGCCCTCATAGCATCTGCAAAATCCCATTCAGCGGAGCTGTTCTGGGTAGTGCTGGTCTGTCCAGGGTTGTTCCGGGGCTGGTCTGTCTGGCCTCCCTCAATCTTGGAGTAAAGTCATCTACTGCCCACTGTGATGCTTATGGATTATTTTGTGGACAAAATCGCTCATATTCACCACGATTTCAATGCAGCATTTATTATAGTAGGGGAACCAGAGGTTATGGAAGACCCGTCATGTCCGGTTTTCTAGGATCAGTTTAAGTTGGTGATGCCCGCCGATGCGATGATGTTCTTGGGGTGGTCAGGGCCACTTCTTGTGAATTAAATCCTTGCCCGTCCTGACTGGTTAAGATCTGCCGGGAGACAATGGGGCTGTTTCTGGCTGGGGTGGTCAACACCTTCCTGCAGGAGGGCAGAGTGCCGGGCTGTCTCAAGGAGGCAGTGGTGTGGCCTCTGCTCAAGAAACCATCACGTGATGCTGACTCCCCTGCCAGCTATCGGCCTGTCTCTAACCTTCCCTAAAAGGGAAGGTTATTGAACGGGTAGTGGCTCGGCAGCTGCAGGGGCATCTTGATCGCATCTGTTTTCTTGATCCCTCTCAGTCCGGCTTTCATCTGGGTTACGGCACTGAGACAGCGCTTGTGGCTTTGGACCTGCATCGAGATATGGATCGGGGTCGTTTGACCCTGCTGATCCTGTTAGATCTGTTGGCTGCGTTTGATACCGTTGATCATGAGATGTTGGTGACATGCCTGTGGAACTGTGCAGGAGTGGGCGGGACTGTTCTTGAATGGTTCTGCTCGTTCCTGACCAGAAGAACCCAGCAGGTGGTTCTCGGGGACTGTTTTTCATCATACCGAGACCTCTTGTGTGGAGTTCCGCAGGGTTCTCTTCTGTCCCCTCTCCTGTTCAACATGTATATGCAGCCGCTTAGCAAGGTGATTAGGGGGTTCGGTGTACTGTGTCATCAATATGCTGATGACACCCAACTGTACCTCTCTTTTTCAACAGACCCAGGCCCGTCAGTGATTACTCGGTGCCTGGTGGCTGTGAGGGATTGGATGAGGGCTAATAGACTTCGGCTGAATCCTGACAAGATGGGAGGTGATGTTAGTGGGTAAGGCAATGGAATTGGCGGCCCCCATCATTGATGGGGTCTGTCTTCCATTGACCTCCCAGGTATGGAATCTAGGGGTGCTCCTCGATGCGCAGTTCCACCTGGATCTCCAGGTGGAGGCTATGGCGAGGAGTGCTTCCTGCCAGTTGCATCTAGTGCGACGTCTTCGGCCATTTGTTTTGGACTCTGACCTGGCCACAGTCATCCATGCTTTCATCACCTCTTGACTAGACTATTGTAAGGCGCTCTATGTGGGGCTACCCATGGTGATGGCTCAGAAATTGTAGCTGGTGCAGAATGCGGTGGCCCATCTCCTAGTGGGACTGGGCCGCCGGAAGCATATTACACCAGTGCTCCGCTCTCTGCACTGGATGCCGGTGGTTTTCTGGGCCCGATTCAAGGTGTTTGTTTTAACCTATAAAGCCCTAAACGGTCTGGGCCCTGCCTACCTGCGAGACCGCCTCACTCCCCGTGTCCTGGATCGGCCCCTGTGGTCATCCGGGGATGCCCTGCTCGAGGTCCCCTGAGTTTCTCGGGTGGCCACGCAGGAGAGGGCGTTCTCGGTGGCTGTGCCGCACCTATGGAACTCCCTTCCGGTGGATGCCCGGCTGGCCCTGGACCTCCCTTCTTTTCAGAAAAGTTGTAAGATGTTTTTCCTTTCCTGTTTCCTCCTTTTATGTGGTTTAATTGTTTGTTTTTTTACTGTTGTAAGCCACCCCGAGCTGCCTGTGGCAGGAGGGGCGGGGTAACCAGTTTTTAAAATAAAATAAATAAAAAAGTGAAGGCAAGCACATAGCTATAATAGGGACATGTACTTCAACTGCACTGGGGCCTGTGGGTGGGTGTCCCTTGGTGCAGCTGCCTGGGGGGGAAGCAAGGAGACTCCATTCCATCTTCTGCACCACCCGGGCCCATTCCAACCTAGCTCTGCCCCTGCAGGTCAGGGGCAATGGAAGGGAAAACCCCCTTTAGCTTGGGGTGCAGAGGAGACTTGCTTTACTGCGAACAGCCCCCCTTCCCAATCCCGTTTTAATTTTGCCCCCCAGTGGGCTACGATTCCAGTGAAAGGAGGCCATGCGGAGACAGGACTCAGGGAATGGGTCTTTTCCTCTCCCTTATTTTACAGAGCAGGCCAGGGGCCCGATTCCTCCCGCATTCTCTTTGCACTGTTACCCCCTGTCCCTAGTCAGTGCAGGGAGTGGACCGGTACATTATATCCCCCACATGTCTTGCACACCAGCTCACCCACCCACCTGCTATTTACCGGTTCTGCCTGCACCCCACACCCTTCCCCCATGGTGATTTATTTCCTCAGCCCCTGGAGCCGCGGCGTCCCGTCTGGTACTAGAGCTCGCCAAGCGATCGTGCTGCCGGGGCGAAGCGCACGCACCCGGTTTCCCCCGGGCTGTGCTGGGGGAACCAGCGCTCGGCCGGCGGCAGAGGCAGGCAGGCAGGCAGCCCAGAGGCATTCTAATGAGGTGGGTGGCGACGCAGCCCATTGGCCCGCTGGCTGCTCGTGTGTCGGTGAAGTCAGGACTTCATGTCACAGAAAAACCCAGAAGCCCAGGTTGCAGCAGCATGTAGGGGTTTGCAGAGCGAGCCGGGTCGGCTGGCTGGGGAGCCGTTTGCAAGGTAAGACAAGATACGCCTTTAATGCTGTTCCTCAGGTGGGGGCTGCTGTTACTGCTGCAACCAGCCCAGCAGCATCATTTCTCTTATCCGCCGATCCGCCCAGGGCTCGGTGCCATTATGCTGGAGGGGGGTTCAGTTTCTTCTCTGTACAGTATTGCATTTCTGGAGGCATGTGGGCTAATCCCACCGTTCTGCTACAAAGCAAGGATCTGGTCCAGGCCTCCTGCCTGCAGCTTGCTGATGGAGAATGAGAGAGACTTTGGCCTTGAGCAAGGCTGCAGTTTGTGTGGCCAAATGCAAAGGTGGGAGGGGGCGGCGGCATAGCAGGCATTTTATCGTGTGTGCGTAACTGTAAACTCAAATCTGCTATGAAAATAGGCTGCAGGAGAGAGCTCTAGAAGCAGGATGTATGCGTTACAGTTGTTCATTCATCAGTGGCTGCAGATAATGTAATTACCAAGTCAGCAATGCATGAATACTGCTGCGCACCCAGAGATACTGCACTTTGGGGGAATCGACGCTTGCTATGGCTGGGAGAAAATAGGTAGCTCTGGGGTGCGTGAAATGCTTGGTTCAGTGCTGGTGACGCTAAGGTCACCTCAACATTCCCATGGCTTATACGGAGGAACCAGGAGCAGTGTAAATATCTGCTAAGATAGATCAGGGCATAAAAAACCAAAACAAATCGGCACTGAAAAATAACCAACGGCAGCTTCAGATATTCCCGTTTCCCTTTGGGTAGGTAACTGCCCTGGTACTTGCAGTTCACAGCAGCTTAATTATATCCTAGCATAGAAAGGACTGTATTATGTTTTGCCTTTTTGTAATATTTACATGCTGGCTCCTGCGGTGCCTCAGATGGAGGGGGATCTCCAGTGGGACTGCCATGAGCAAGACTTTCCCTCATTTATTTATTAGCCTATTAGGATAATGAAGACAAGGCTTGCCTGCCTGGCTGCGCGTATCTCGTTTCAGCCAAACTGTCTGTTCTCCAGCATGTCCTCGTGTTTGATTTTTGAAGCAGTCGGTGCACTGTGCCCGTGCCGCTCCTGGGGCCACCACTTACGCTTCCAAATTGATCGATGCTAGTTCCCAAAAGCTCTATTTGATTTAGCTTAAACCTCAAGACATCATTAGCAGGATTTCTATGGGCTCAGGACCAGTCTTGTGGGAGGCAGTACTTTTCCTGCTGCTTCTCCTGTGCTCTGTGTGGTACATTGCTGTGAACATTGTGCTGTTCTGGATGCCTCATCACAAAAATGATACAGTATAACTGGAAGAGGTGCAGAAAAAGGCAACAAAAATGACCAAAGTAATGTAACAGCTTTCATACTAGAAGAGACTCGGACTTCAGTTTAGAGAGGAGACCTGAGTAGGGATATATGATAGCTTACAAAATCATGAATGGTGTGGAATAAGTAAATAGGGAGTTCTTACTTACCCTCTGAAAAATAATAATAAAAAAACCTCTCTGAAATTAACCTGCAACAGATTTAAAACAAAGTACTTTTTCATTCAATGTACAATTAACTTGTGAAACTCCCATGTCAGGGGATGATGTTAAGGTCATAGTGTAACTGTTTCGTTTTTTTAAAAAAAATCTTGGATAAATTATTGGATGTTAGGCCCATGAATGGCTGTTTAGTCAAGTTGGTTAAGGAAGGTATCCTCTTGAGTGTTGGGTGCTGCTGGGAGTGAATAGCAGGGAATGGATCACTTCATTCTGACCTGTTGTGCACTTCTCTGAAGGAACAGAAGCTGCCACTATCGGAGACAGGATGTGGGGCTGGATCAATCATTGGTCTGAACTAGGGCATTTCTGTTCATAAAGGCATTTATGTTCTTTATTGTGTAGGCTGCATATGGGCAGAATGAAATTGGGACTGCCACATGCTATTACAACGTACAAACACAACTGGAGGCACAGCCCTTATCTATGGTGATTGACCATCCCCCACTGCAGTATTAGGGGCCTCACAGTATTCCGTGTGTTTATAACCCTGACATCCTTTCGATGCAGGGCAATATTGTTATCCTATTTTTTTTTACAGAAGTACACAGTTTCACATAATGGATTTGTGGCAGACCATATAACTTGACTCTGTTCTGTAGAAACTGAGGCTAGCACCCAGACTACTTGACCACTCATCCTTCTTGCCCCAAAAGAGCTTAAAATTTTACCATCCTCAACCTCATTTCTTATAGCCCCCATTCTTGTTTACTGTATGTGTAGTTTTCCTTACAATAACCTTCTGAATGGTGTGTGTGTGTGTATAAAAATAGTGTGTGTGTATATATAATATAGTGACCTATCTATCTCAGATTTTTCATGTAAGCAGCCAGATTTGGGCCAGTGGTTCTCCAGACCTGCAATAAACAATTGCTTACAGAGAAACCTCATACAAAAAGCCCTTAATAATGAGCTTTCAAAAACATAGCTGCTGGGCTGCTTTTACAACACATTCGCTTTAACATAAGTATTGGGTCAGACCAATGGTCCATCAAGCCTAGCATCCTGTCTCTGACAGTGGCCAATCTCTTTCTCTTGGGAGAAGTACCCAACAGGTTACAATGGGCAGTCCATTCCGTGTTGTTCCAGCCCCCAACAGCAAGAGGTTATGTTCCCAAAACCTACTGGGCTAATAACCATAAATGGACGTATCCTCCAAGAACTTATCCAACCCTTTTTAAAACTAACTACAGTACTGGCCGTGACCACTTTCTGTGGCAGTAAGTTCCACAACTTAATTGTGCGTTAAGTGGAAAAAACCCAACCTTTTTCTTATTTGTGTTAAATCTGTTGCCAGTTAATTTCATGGTGTACCCTCTTGTTCTAGTACTGTTACAGAGGGTAAATAACTGCTCCTTATTTACGTGTTCCCCGGATTTAGTCTGGGGATGGAGAAAATAAGTAAAGATAAGAATGCATGTACATTCCGTAGGTTCCTCTACCCAAATGGTAATTGCACAGCTTATCCTGAGGATATAAAACATCAGGACTCCTGCATGGAGAGAGAATATGTGTGAAGCAGGAGCTTTTTTCCTGTTTGCTTGGAAGGAAAAGAGCTGGAGGGTAGGAGTGACTTATTATGGAGTGTCAGCATCCAGAAGATGCTGAATTATATGGATGCTTCTGCTTTAGATGAACTCCTGACTCCATGGAAGCCATTGGCAAACCTCCCACTAACTTTACTGATGCTGCATCTGGGTAAAGGTTTAAATTTTTGTACTTCATTTAATGTTGTTGTTTTCAAAAACAAAACCTTAATCATACACACAGAAGCTTCCATTAAAAGACGGCACTTGGTAATAGTTGTTGGCTATTGAATATATCTATCTTATGTGTGTTCCCCATTCCTGCTGCTTGCTTATTCATCTGCAAAACTAACTTGAGCTATTTGACTTTATGCTATTCTGCAGCAGTGAGCTCCGCTGGTTAACATTCCATCACCTAGCGTGTTTCTGTTTGCTCTTGGTTTCATTGAGTGACTCTTCATTCTTGCATTAGGGGACAGAATAAGTGGGAATGGAAGATTAGCTTTTTAAAAAATCAATAGTGCTAAGGGCTATAAAGTGCTCTTTCAGAGCCAGATCTTTTGTGTACTGTATTCCCTCTCTGCACTGTTCTTTAAAAATACAAAGAGAAATGCATGAAAGGTCCATATTCCACAAACCACTTACTCTGCGATAGTCCCTCTGGGTTTCAATGGGACTTACTCCAAATAGTTGTGGATAATGGCCTTGAACTGTGGGACTGATGCAGTTTCTGTCAAGTTGCAAGTGACTTCAGGCGTGTTATGAATTTCATAGATATTGCAGGACTGAGCCCCTGTATTACATGTGGCATTCTTTGTGTAGCTAGAATTAAAGCCGAGGCAGCGTTTCTATTTTCTCTTTCGATCTGCATTATGGTAGCATCTGCAGACCACAGTCCAGATCAAGGTGTCAAAGTGCTATGTTTATAGAGACACCTAGTGGAAGAGAGAGAGAGTCACTGCCCCAAAGATCTTACAAAACATGGGAGTATAAGGCCACATATTAGGTCAGCAGCAGAATCAAGTTGCTGTTTATATTGCACCAGCAAAGTGCCTGGCACTGAACAATTGTGATTGAGAGGTCCCTGGCCCAAGGGGCTTACAATCTAGAATGGACAAGGGAGGGGAGACTTGAGGAGGGGCACATAGGAAAAGACAGGGATATATTCATGACACTAAGAAGCTGCAGATGCACATGCTTGGATGATAACACCTTGTTGTCGGAGGCCATCGACCGGATGGCTCCTAGGCGTCCACTCCCTGCACGTTGGTGGTGCAGGTCCCCATGGTTCATGGAGGACCTGCGGCAGTTGAAGCAAGAAGGGTGGTGGTTGGAGCAGCGGTGGCACTGCTCTCTCTCATTGAAAGCCAACGGATTGCAGCATAGAGCTAGTTTAAAAGCCTATGCTGTGGCTGTGAGAGCAGCAAAGGAAGGGTTCTTTGCTGCCCTCATAGCATCCTCAAAGTCCTGTCTGGCTTAGCTTTTCCAGGGGGTGGGGTGGTTGGTCAGTCTGGCTTCCCTCTTCTGGGAACCAGAATTACTTGTTTGCTGGCTATTTTGTGAATAAAATCACTCCTATTCACCATGACTGATGTCATGCTTGCTACGGTAGGAGGACCAAAGGTTATGGATGCCATGTCTTGTCCGGTTTTATGGAATTGGTTTCAGTGGGTGACACATGCTGATGTCCTTGGGGTGGTTAGAGCTACCAAATAGGAACTCGACTCGTGCCTGTCTTGGGTGGTTAAGGCCAGCTGGGAGATGCTGGGGCCGTTGCTGGTGGGGGCGGTCAATGCCTCCCTTTGGGAGGGCAGAGTGCCAGGATGCCTTAAGGAGGCTTGAGAAGCCATCTCTTGACCTTGACTCCTGTGTCAGCTATCAGCCAGTCTCTAACCTCCCATTTTTAGGGAAGGTTATTGAATGGGTGGTGGCTCAGCAGCATCAGGGGCATTTAGACTGCATCAGTTTTCTGGATCCCTTGCAGTCTGGCTTTCGTCCGGGTTATGGCACTGAGACTGCGGTTGTGGCCTTGGTCAGCAACCTTCGCCGTGAGTTGGATTGGGGTCGGTTGACCCATTTGATTCTTTAGATCTCTCGGCTGCCTTTGACATGGTTGATCATGAGAAGTTGGTGACTCGCTTGCGGGACCGAGTTGGGGTGGGTGGGATTGTTCTTGAATGGGTCCGTTCCTTCCTGGCCGGCCCAGGAGAACTCTGCAACTCTGGGGAACTGTTCTTCGTCTCCCCGGGACCTCACGTGTGGAGTCGCAAGCTTCCAATGTGTCCCCTCTCCTGTTCAACGTATATATGCAGCCTTTGGGTGAGGTCATGAGGGTTTGATGTTCGGTGTCCTCAATATGCTGAAGACACCCAACTATACCTCTAATTTTCAGCTGACCCAGGCCTGGCAGTCTCGGTGCTTACCCGATGTTTGGCAGCTGTGAGGGACTGGATGAAGGCGAGACGTCCAAGGCTGAAACCCAACAAGATGGAAGTGATGCTTGTGGGTGGGGCCAAAGGATTGGTGGCCCCTATCATTGATCTGGTCCTGCAGGTTCGTAGTCTGGAAGTGAGCCTCGATTCACAACTTTGACTGGATGCCCAGGTGGTGGCTGTGGCGAGGAGCGAGTTTGGCCGACTTCATCTGGTGCGGCAGCTTCAGCCGTATGTCTCGGACTCTGACCTGGCCACCATCATCCATGATTTCATCCCCTCAAGACTAGACCACCGTAATGTGCTCTATGTGGGGCTACCCTTGATGAGCATACAGAGACTGCAGCTGATACAGAATGCAGTAGCCCATCTCCTTACGGGGACGGGTCATTGTGAGCACATAACACTGGTGCTCTGCTCGCTGCACTGGCTGCTGACAGTCTTCTGGGCCAGATTCAAGGTGTTGGTCCTTGCCTATAAAGCCCTACACAGTCTAGGCTCCACCTACCCGCGGGACCGCCTCACTCCCCAGATTCTTGATCGGCTCCTGCGTCAGTCGGGAGCACCCTCCTCAGGGTCCCCCGAGTTTCTCAGGCAGTGACCATGGGGAGGATGTTCTTAGTGGCCACCCCGAGGCTGTGGAACTCCCTTCTGGTGGCAGCCCATTTAGCCCCAGACCTCGCCTCCTTCAGAAGACAATGTAAAACCTGGCTGTTCCACCGTGCTTTTGGTGGGGAAGGTGGGTTGGGGGGGAGGAATGGGGATTGGATGAGGAATGTTCTAACTCCACTCAATTATTATTTTTTATGGTTACTTGTTGATTTTAGAATTTTTCTTAATATAATTTATATCTTGTTTTAATTTATATTGTATGCTGCCCCAAGCTGCCTTCTGCAGGAGTGGGTGAGATATTAAGCTATTGTATAAATAAATAGTTGCAAGGGGACATTGGGGTGGGGGGCGGGGGGGTCCTGAAGGACCAAATGGGAAGCATAAATGACTAAATGAGCAATATATTGGGATAAGAAAGTAGGAAAAGCCTTACAAAACAGAGGTCTGATTTTAGGAGGGATTTCATTGTTGAGAGGGAGCAGCACATATGCATTGAGGAAGGGAGTTCCAAGCATAGGGAGCAGCATGGGAGAAGGAGTGAAGATGGTTTAATAAACAGGAGATTGTGTAGAAGAGCGACATTCCCAGGTGGGAAACAAACCTATCAGGAAATGCGGGCAGAAAGAAAGAGAGGAGCAAGGCCATGAAAAGCTGCTGAAAGCCAGGGCAAGAAGTTTGTGCTAGATGCTGAAGGGGAGAGGAGCTACTGATCATGATCAAAATGGCAGGGGAGGTGGATCACCTTGTCATTGTAATGGAAGGGTTGCGTTAAGAGCAGGAAAAGCCATTAAGAATTGGGTTACAGTGGCCAAGGCAAAAGAAGGCTAGAGCAGGGGTGGGGAAAGTTCCAAAGCCCAAGAGCTGCATGCCTACATTTTCATTTCGCCAACAGCCACATCACTTCCAGCTTCCCTGATCCTGGGGATGGGGCACCAGAGCTTCTCCCAACCCTCAGACCATGCTGTGGCTCCTAGGTGGTCTGATGGGTTCAGGCAACAGTAATAGCAGTACATGACATGCTTCCCCTGCTTCCACAGCCCTCATGAGGAGGTTCCAGGGGCTGAAATGGCAGTTCATCTTCTCATGCTTCTGAGGGAACTGCATGAACACCTCCCACCCCCTGAGGCAGCCATGTCTGGCAAGAGCCACAGTACAGGTGCCTGAGAGCAGCATGTGGCTCCCAAGCTGCCATTTGTCCACCTCTGGATTAGAGTTTTGGTGGGGGAAGTGGTAAGGGAGGGCTGAATTTTAGTGATGGTATGCAAGGAGAAGCAACCGGCTTGAGCAACAGACTGAATATAAGGTGCAATGGGGAGGGAAGAGTCAAAGATGAATCCCAGGCTTTGTGCCTGAGGAATGGGCCAGATGGTGTTGCCATGAATAAAGATAGGGAGAAGATGGTTTAGGAGGGGGAAACTCAGTTTTGACATGTTGATGGTGAGGCATCCAAGTAGAGAGGCCAGAGAGACAGTTAGTGAGGAGAGGGTGGGGATAGAAAGATGACACTGGTTGTCATCAGCATGCAGGTGATACTGGAAGCCATGAGATTCAATGAGTTTGCACAGGGATAGAGTGTAAAGTGAGAAGTGGCACTTCCTGGCCCCATTGTGGGGTGCATCAGAACTACAACAATCATTAATGTACTTAGCCTTGCCCTATGAGGTAGATGATGGCTAATGGACCCAGTTAAGAGACAGGACACTGAGGCACCATAAACTTATTCTATGATCCACAAACTGCTTGCTCTGGAGGAGGGCTTCAGTGGGACTCCTCCAGAGTAAGTGGATTGTGGCCTATGGTGGAATGAAAGATCCGATGGGGAGAATGTGGTAGTCGGGAAACTGAGTGAGACCTAAAGCTAAAGTGTACTTTTACATTTGCAAATACAGTTCAGGTATCCCTTTCCAGAGATGAATATCCATATTTGTTGCTTTTGTGAAATTCATAATTCCAGTACTTTGAGACTTTCTCTTTCCTGATGGAGCAATGAAATTCACATTTAACACCCCCACCCCACCCCCAATTAAACAGTCCTGCCAAAGAGACACCATACCAAATAACAAAGCCAACTGAAAAAATGAAGTAAGCAAAGTTCTAAATACGGACATATCAAAGAGACAAATGGCAAAAGCAAAAACTAAAATGAATCTTGCAAATGAATAGTTTCAGATTCAGCCTCTGAATTTGCTTGAATGAATGAATGAATTCTAGATCAAATTTGCTGAGTTTGATTTTTGTAGTGAATATTTGTTGCGACTTTAAATTGAACCCAAGACTTCAATCCAAGTGGTCTGTGGCTCGCGTACCAAGCCTCTCATGTTGCAGGAGCATTGTTTTAACCAGTGGCTCCTTCTCCTCTGGAAGATGCTGTGAACTACTCAGCAAAGGCCGTTCTTATATTGTGTGTGTCTTTTAGAGCAAGAATGCGGAGCAGCGTGGTCTAGTGGTTGGAGCATTTGACTGGCTCTTGGGAGAGTTGGACTCTAATCCTGATTCTTGCGTGGCCTTGGACAAACTGCTTCCTGTTTCTGACTGTTTTTCATCTTTCCACCTATTGTCTGTTCTGTGCATTTAGAGCAGGGACAGATTAAAGAATGTGTAGGCCTCACCCAAGCCACCTACATACCTACTGTTTTGCAAAAAATTAGGGGGCTCAGGAATGTGGTTTGCTAAACTATTAATCCCTTTATTTCCTGGGACAAGTAAACGGTTGGATCTGATGATGTATGATGGGATTTAGGCTAGACAGATGTACACATACCCTGGGTGTTTTTAGGCAAGGGCTTCCCTATCCATCACTCACCCATCATACATATTTCAGGGCTGTATTGGTGGCATGCAGCCCTTGCAACATGCATTATGGGTGGGTGACTGGTGGGTAATGGGTGGGGAGGCTCTTGTCTAAAAACATCCTTTGTCCCCAAGCATGGGAGGCCTTCATGATTCATCTGAATAAGCATAATGTTTAATCTGATTTATACTGTAAGCTCAGTGGGTCAGGGAATGTATTTCTAGAACAATGGGTTCTGATTAAGGTGATGGTGGTGCTTATTGCTTTAAGAATTGTAAGGCTAAGTATGAGAGAATTTAGGGAACTATTCTCCACCATAAAAGTTTTGCCATTGATATCAGTGGGTGCAAGATTGCAGCATTAGTAGAGAAGTCACTATTTATTTAGAACATTTATACCCTGTACCCATCCTGCCTCAGGCAGCTTGGGGCAGCTAACAAAATATAATAAAACATACATTAAATTATAAAAATACATAAAACACAACAGTATAAAACACTTGCTGGCGCTAAAAGATATGTCCCCCCCCCCCCCCCCACTCCAACCCATCTTCCCTGCCCAAAACTTGGCAGAACAGTCAGCTCTTACACTGTTGACAGAAGGAAGGAAGAGCCAGAGACACATGAACCTCCAGCAGGAGGGAGTTCCACAGCCTCAGAGTGGCCACTGAGAATGCCCTCTCCATGGTCGCCACCTGTGCCACCCAGGGGACCTCAAGGAGGCACTCCTGGCAGACTGCAGGGGCCAATCTAGGACTCAGAAAGTGAGGTGGTCCCACAGGTAAGTGTGGCCCTAGACCATTTAGGGCTTTATAGGTCAAACCCAACACCTTGAATCAGGCCCAGAAGACTATAGACACCCAGTGCGGAGAACAGAGCACCAGTGTTATATGCTTCCAGCACCCCCGTCCCCATGAGGAGACGGGCCACTGCATTCTGCACCAGCTGCAGTCTCCAAACCATCCCAAGGGTAGCCCCATGTAGCGTGCATTGCAGTAGTCCAGTCTTTAGGTGACAAAGGCATGGATGATGGTGGCCAGATTGGAGTCCAAGATATACGGCCAAAGCTAACATATCCGGTGTAATTGACAAAAAGCGCTCCTCGCCACCGCCATCCCCTGAGCATCCAGGCAAAGCTGGGAATTGAGGTGCACCCCCAGATTCTGAACCAGGGGGGCAGGGAGGGACAAGCCCCACCGATGATGTGAGTCACCAACTTCCCCGCCCCTCCCACTATCACCTCCATCTTGTCAGGATTCAACTTCAGACAGTTTGCCCTCATCCAGTCCCCCACAGCTGCCAGACACCGAGTAAGCACCGAGACTACCGGGCCTGGGTCAGATGAAAAGAGAGGTACAGTTGGGCATCGTCAGCATATTTATGACACCCAACATCAAACCCTCTTGCGACCTCCAGAGACTGCATATAACACATTGAACAAGAGAGGGGACAGAATAGAACCTTGTGGAACTCCACAAGTGAGGTCTGGGGGAGGGGGGGAATGAGGAATAGTCCACCAGAACCACCTGCTGGATCCTCCTGGACAGGAAAGAGCAGGACCACTCAAGAACAATTCCGCCCACCCTGGCCCGGTCCCGCAAGCAAGCCACCAACATCTGGTGATCAAGCATGTCAAAAGCAGCCGACCGATTTAATGGGATCAGCAAAGTAGATCGACCCTGATCCAACTCACGGCAGAGGTCTTCAACCAAGGCCACAAGTGAAGCTGCTGAGCCACTACCCGTTCAATAACCTTCCCTAAAAAAGGAAGGTTAGAGACAGACCGATAACTGGTGAGGGAGTCATATTCATGAGGATGATCACATTCTAAAGACTTCATTTGCCATCCCTGTAGTTTTAACTGCACACAGTGTTCTCCACCTCTGGTTCATTGCTGCTAAGCACTGATCCCACATCCAGTCTTGGAGGTGGCTGCATTCCAGTGGTGGGGTTGTGTGAAGTCTGTTCCTTACCTAACTTACAAGAGTTAATTGAACATAAAATCCTCCTGTAAACACAAGCCTTGTAACAAGAGACCATGATGCATTTTAATAATAGCTATTAAGAGAGCCACTGAAACAGTTTCCACTTCCTGTCACCCTGAGATCCTTTTGCTCTGGCTGGAAATACTCAATGACCCAATCTGATGAAATAAACAGGAAGCAAAGTAGCAGTAATAAAGATACAATTTGCCAATTAATGTGATTCATAGCCATTCTCATCTCTCTAGGAACAAGATGTTTACACAATGTTGCCAAAACGTGTATACCCTAAAGAGCAAAACGGCCATTCTGATCTTGAATAGATTAACAACACAGGCCATATCAGCTATAGGAATGGTGGGGGTTTTATTTTGTTTGTTTCAAATAAGTAAACATAATGATTATAATAAGGGGACTGGCTGGCTCAGGATCAAAATTGTGGAGTACCTAACATTTCACCTCTGACACTGATTAATAGTGACCAAAATCCTTTCCTGTTGTGGCCTCACCACTGTGGAGTGCTGTGACATCATGGTGCTCTGTAGGGCAGAGTTACCCATTATATTAGGTCCAGGCTTGGAAGAGCCTGCTTGCATTGGGGCCAAGCTTTGGTTCGGGCCTGATTTTTGAGTCTGAGCAAGTTCTAGTTCCCAGACTGTGGGTTAGGACCCCAGGTGGGACCATGTGACTTCCAAATGGGATCACGCTCCTAACTGATATTTTGCATGTCTTAAATGCTGTCTGGTTCACAGGATTGCATGGAGTCATGCAGGCAAATTTTTTGTGTTCCGTTGATTTAATAGTCTATAGGAGCATGCAAAGTTTCCATTGACAGCCATCACAAACCACCTTGAGTCTTTGCTGGCAGTCTCGGCAGAGGCTAAGCTTCCTCTTGCTCATCAAGTTGGTTCTTCCAGGCCAAGCAGAAAGTGAGGGACACTGGAGATGTGGTGGAAACTTGTGCTCTAGGAGCATGCCTCTAAAGAGGAGGCAGGGATCAGGTTCTCTGCATTTGGGTCTTTGCAGAAATGCATCAACTGCTGAAATTAACTCTGGGAGTGAATTATTGTATGTTCTAATATGGGCCACTCCATGGCTCATTTCCTAGAGAGGCCCAAGACGAGTTTTTATGTAAGTTTTGAGAAGGAAGAATAAAAGAGAATTCCTGCTAAACTAGATGGTCCAAGTCAGGGATGTCTGATAAGTGGCCAGATCCAGCCCATGGGCCAGCAGTAGGGTTTCCTCTGGTCTGTGGCCTGAACATCAGATGTTATTAAATATCAGTATTTAAAAAATAAAATAAAATGACAATCATGACATCCTGCAATAATTGTTCCAAACTCTGCACATTAAACTGTCACAGATAGCAGGAATACATTTGAACAGCGCTTGACTACCTCTGCACTATGAAATACTATGCTGGCTGCACCATGAGAGATTTTTGTGCCATCCAACCCGCCGGTGAATTGTTGCTACAGTCTTCAATGGCCCAGAAGCTGGACAGCCCTGATCGAAGTGAACAAATCTGCAGCTGCTTGCCTGTGAGTCAAGCAGTGTGGTGGCTTTGTACCAGTGCAAATCCCATTCACCTCAGTGGAATTTGTGCTGGTGCAAAGGATTAGTATGGGTAATAATAAACTGGCTGAGAATCAGGCCCTCAGAATGCTATGTGGCTCATGGGCCTTCCTTGAAACTCTTCCTGTCTGGATGAAGTTGCTGACTCTTGTCTGTATGTTGTTGTCTCAGCTTGTAGATGTGCTAAATTGTAAACCAATCAATCTGTTTCTCCTGTTCCATTTTGCAGTGTGCTCTGTATGGCTCTTTGCCAACACTGTACAAAACCCAAACAAATGTAAGCACTTCAAATAAGACATACATTTGCAGAGGAGATGTCTGAGAGTCCCTGCTGCCCTACTCCTCTCTTAACATTACTTAGGGCTCTTTTAGATGAGCGGGTCGCCGTCGCGCAACCTGATCGCGTGATATTTCAAAATCCTGTGACGCGGGATTACACGAGATGGAAGCAGGGGATTGCGCGCATGGAAGGCGGTCGCGCATTGTTTTCCGACCATGAACTAAATACCTCACACATAGAGGTATTTAATTCGCAGTCAGCAAATAATGCATGGCCGCCTTCCATGCGCGTGATCCCCTACTTACATCTCGTGTAATCCTGCATTTTGGGATTTTGAAATGTCACGCGAAGGTGGCCCACTCATCTAAAAGCAGCCTTAGTTTTTATGATCACTCAGCTGCCCTGGGCCTTCAGGGAAGGGTGGGATATAAATATTAATAAATAATAATAACTAATATGGTGTTTGTATACTGCAGACTTCTGTGAACATGTTTGCCCCTTGGGTTCAAACATGCACCTTAATTCTGCTTTATTTCTTATGCATGTTGCACGGCCACATAGGGTGCCAATACAGCCCTGCAATATGCATAAAAATGTAATAGCGGGTTGGGCATATTTTCTGACAATCCTGTGCCAGCTGACAGAAAAGTGGCCTGCCATCAGGTGTGTCTTGCAGCTCTACATACCATTCTAACCAACTGGAAGTCTAAGAAAACCCTGAGTATCAATCCATGGATATCTAGAATTTGGTTCACTTTAATGATGGAAAGGGTAAGGGCGGATGCTAAAGATAAGCTAGAGAGGTTTTATGCAATTTGGCTAAATCTTTAGGAGATTCTTAAAGAAATTATTAAGGTTGATTATGGGGATCCTAAAATGTCTAAATCTCCGATAGGCATAACTCACACTTGTAATACGATGACTGTTTTATCTTCCACATAAAGGATTTAAATGCAGGAGAAATAGATACCAGCCAAGGTTCATAGTAGTAGATGTAGGGTGTTTTTGTGTGTTTTGTGGTTTATGATGGTCTAAACGTTTGGGTCTATGACGTGGTATTATGCTTCTTGCATACAATGGGCACTTATTTTATATGGGCACAGGTTTCCAGAAGGACTTGCACAAAGTTGGATCCATCTATGTTATGGACAATGTTATGGCAACAAGATTCTGTCCATCTATTTGTATGTTGGTCATGCACTTAAACTGTAATGGGTGTTTTCTCTTTTGTAGCACCCTCACAAGCCTGAAGATGTAACCCTTATGTACTGGACTAACAGACTCTGTATGTGTGCATCTTTCCAAATAAAGGAGACAAGTTTATTTATTTATTTTTAAAAGAAAAAGTTATAGCTGTGTTAAATTGGAGTTACGTGCATGTCTGTTTTCACCCCATAACTACTTAGTGGCCATTTGTGTGTTTGAAGCTGGCAAGTGAGGGAGCTGAAGGAGCCACAAGACCAGTCTGGTAGTTCCAGGAACAGCAAATGGAAGCAATCTGGTCACGGTGTGTCCCAGTGGCCAATGAGCTGTATACATTTGCCACAAGAATTTTAGAATCACATCTGCTCTAGACCAGGGCTAGACCCAAGCAAATGAAGACTCTGCAAATCCCACTGCCCTGCAATTCCTAGGGCCCATGACAAACAAGATGATTGTGAAAGCATTGGTGTAAGATATAGCTCACAGTGCCTCAAATGTGGGAGTCCTGGTTTGTAAAGGGCCTGCAGTGGTTCAGGAGAAGGCCCTGCACACAGAGAGACCTGCAAATAAACTAGAAATAACATTTATTTATTTTTTATCTGCCCTGTCCCAAAGGTTCAGGGTAGCCACAAGGAAAAAAATACTTTAAAATTCACAAACCCTTTAAAATCCCCTGTCCCAAATCACCTCAAACCCTAGCTTTGCCTGCCAAATGCTTGGTCAAACAGAAAAGTCTTGCATTGCCTCTGGAATAGGAGCAGGCGTGGGCTTAGCCAAACCTCCTGGGAAAGGGAGTTCTATAATTGTGGGCAGCCACTAGGGCTGCCTCTCTGTGTGTCCATGCAGTATGAACTGAACGGGTAGATGGTACATGCAAGAATGAACTCTCAGTTGGCCTCAGAGGATGTGATGGGAATATGCATAATATGGGGGCCATAGGACCTGCAATGCAGAGTGCTCTAGCCCCTGAAGAGGATGTTATGTTTAGTGACTTCAAAAACTTGTCATAACATTGTCCTTTTTCTGTGAAGGCGTCAGTAAAACATTTCTATATTAGAAGAGGGCCCATGCCAGAATTTAGCATGGGCCCTCTGCTTTCCTGGATTCAACACTGCTCTAGAGTAACTAAAAAGTCTTATGCTACAGGGCAGGCTATTTCTGCTGATCTTTGTCTTCAGCAGCAGAGCCTGGCTTGGTACTTTCCATAGGTTTAGGCCAATCTCTCCTACCCACCATAATAACCTGCCACAAACATCTCCCTACACTACAGCCAAGAGGCCGTCACACACAGCTTGCTGAAATCCACTGCTCCTTCAACTGACCGACTAGGAATAAGAGCTGTCCCCACTGTGCCTTGGTAAAGCCATTTCCATTCATTCCAATTAACTCCCTGTTTTAGGTAATCACATGGGTTCCCATTACCATCCCTCAACATGTTCTCCAGAGCATCCTTTTGGGGGAGGATCGTGTTCTTGTGTCGGTCTTGCGGATATGGAACTGAGGTACAGAGAAGATGTTGCCTTCCTGGTAGAAATCACCTGGGGAAGCTGACTGAGCATAGATTTGAACCTGGGTCTTCTGAGTCCCAGGCCAACTCCTTAACCACTAGGTTTCCTGTCTACACCCCAAGAAACACAAGTCAACCAATAATACGCTATGTACTTGCTCTGGAACAGCTTGTAATCTGAGTTATTAGGGAAGCCTTGTACTCATAGTGAGAAATTCTGTGAAGCTATTCTCCTGAACCACTTGCAAACCTGGGGTGTGTGATAGGTTACAGAGGGACAGCTGGAAATATGCAGCATGCACATGACCCTGTCTGTGATGAGCAATAAAGGCTTGCAGATGCCCCCAAAGAAATATCTTTGGAAAAACCTGTAGAAACTGCAGCCTCTCCCTATGAAGTGCACCAAAAGCATCACAATGATAATAGGTTTTTTTAGCAGGCAGCGGGATGTTTAGTATTTCTTTTTCTTTTCAGAGGTCTGTGCTGTGCCATCAATAAAGAGTGAGAACTCCTGGTGTGATTAATTATTAAAAGAGCCTGTTAAATATTTTACACCTCCTTTAAACAAAAAAAAAAGTGGTTTAGCTCCCATCTATGGATACCTTTCCCTTTCTCTTCTGAAGAACCTCCACGACAACAGCTGAGAAAGAACAACCCTTCCTTCCCACTCCCCCAGTTAAACTAGGAACTGCCTTAAATACACTTCAAATTGTAAGAGGGAAGGTACATCTTAGAAGAACATAAGTCTCACCACACCTGCCCTGTATAGAATTCACTGCTCCTCATGTCTCTCTTCTTCTGCTTACTTGTTGCCTTTTGAAGCTACTCGGGCTGCGAGCCACAAACCACTTACTCCAGAATAGGTAATAGGGTTTCAGTGGGATTACTTTGGAGTAAGTGGTTTGTGGCCTTGATGTTTGTTTAGCATTTGCTATGCTAGCACTAAGCAGGTAAAGGCCTTATTGTGCTAAGCACTGTATCAACATGTAGTAAATGACCGTTCAGCTCAGGATCTGCTTGATCCAGGAAACAACCTCTGGTGATCTACCAAAACTTCTCCTGCTGACTCTCATGTCTAGGGCACCTCAGCAACTGGTCTGAGTGGAGAGGAGCACTTGCCTTTAGAAAGAGCCTTCTCTGCTGCACTGGAGGAGCTCTCCTAGGTCTCCAGAGATGAAATACTCCCTGGAGTCCTGCTCTCCTCCCCAGAAGTGATCTCCAAGAGGCTGGTCCCCCTCCCAACACCACTGTCTATGAGAGACTAGAATGTGATCTACCTCTTGGGCACCCGTGATCCCAAGAGTTCACCACCTAAGTTCATGCAGCACACCCCTGCCCCTGTTGGGATAGGGGAAACTGGCACAGACTGTACCTTGTATTGTCTTCCTGTGTGAAAATCCCCTAGGACATGCAGGGGATGGGAGGATTGGGGAAACAAACATAATAGGGTGTGAGCATTTTTTAGCAGCGGTTCAGGAGAAGGCCACACATTGTGTGTGTGGGGGGGGGGGACGGGGGATTGGATTAATAAATTAGAAATAACATGTATAACATGTGGGGTCATGAAACCTGCACTTCAGGCAGCCCTTACCCATGAAGGGGAGGCTATATTTAACTGAACATCCATAATTAATTACCCTTTTGCCTCTTTCTAATGAATGCACCAGTGTATGTCCTGCCAAGTTCTTCTCTGTTTTGGCATACCTGGTTTTTCAGTGTGATCTTCAAGCTGTTTTCTGCTGGCATTCAGCTTTGGTGCTGACGTTTGTCTCATTGAAGTGAATGGTACTCCTGTTGGTGTTAAGGGCCAGTGCTTAACCAGCTGGATTATTATCAAGGGCAAATAATGTGAATAGAGTTAGGGTTGCCACTTTTTGCAGCTTGACTCTTGAGACTGACTCTCACAGACCAAAATGGGAGTCTCGGGGTCTAAATACGGAGAGATGCACCATAACCCAGACCCTGGATCTAAAAAGGAACCCCTGTGTAAAATATCTGTAATCTTTTGACAACTGTTGTGAATTCTGGGTTGTCGAGTTGTTCCTTGGCAGTTAATTACTGCCTTTTGTAAACAGGTGTTTAGGCAATAGCCACCTTTTTGTGTAGTGCTCCATGGCCATGTTTGCTGTTTAGAGCTATGCTGGAAAAGGTTAACTCTGGAAGTCTGGGTGGATAGGCTTAAGAGCAAAACAGCTATAGGAACAAATATTTCACTGTATAATATTTCTGAGAGAGAATTTCATCTTTTTTGGAGTACGTTGGTCTGTGCGTGTGCCTTCCCTTTTCTGTATCTTCTGCTTCCTTTCCCACTCTCTGTTGCTTGGGTTTCAGCTGAGAGTCTCCATGGAAAGCCCTGGTTTCTCTGGGTCAACCAGTGGTGCCTGTGGCTAACCCAGAGAACTGGGGGCTTCAGTGGGCAGCCACACTGGAAAGAGAGCAGGCCGTAGGTATCTTTTTAATCCAACCCAGGCTCTGCAGTCTCGGTGCTTACTCTGTGCCTGGCTGCTTTGGGGACTGGATGTGGGTGAGCTGTCTGAGGCTGAACAACCCTGTGGCTTGGGGGGCGGGGGGATTGGGACTGCCATCATTGATGGGGTGCAGCCTCACCTTGCTACTCAGGTGCATAGCCTTGGGGTGCTCCTGGATCCTCAGCTGCACCTGGAAGGTCAGGTTGTGACTGTGGCCAGAAGTGCCTTTTGTCAACTCCATCTGGTGAGAAGGCTGCATCCCTTTCCAATATGGATTTGGCCGTCATCTGTGCCTTTGTTACCTCGAGGCTGAACAACTGCAATGCGCTCTACACAGGGCTGCACATGAAGACCGGGCCTGCAGCTTGTGCAGAATGTGGCAGTGTGCCTCTTGATGGGAGTGGGTTGCCAAGAGCACATTACACCAGTGCTTAAGTGTCTGCACTGACTGCCTATAGCATTCTGAACACAATTCAAGGTACTGGTATTGATCTATAAAGCCCTAAACGTCTTGGGCCGAACATAGCTGAAGAACCGCCTCTCTCCTTATGTCCCTTAAGATCAGTCGAGAGTGCCCTCTTGCAGGTTCCATCAATGGCCCAGTTTTATAAAACTTGGGTTCACAGAGAGCCCTTCTCAGTGGCTGCTCCACAGCTTTGGAATGCCCTTTGGGTTCGCCTAAGCCCTAGTTTGAATGTCTTCCGGAGGCAGTGTAAGGGCCTGTTCATTTGCCCAGGCATTTAATAGCCAGTCATATATTTGTGTGTAGGTGGGGTCTTTTATTTTAGTTTTTATGGGGTTTTATTTGTATTTTTTATGTATTTATTGTAAGCCACCCTGAGCCTTGGGGAGATAGGATGGCTTATAAATCTAAATAAATAAATAGTTAGGCCATTGTGGTGTCACAATGCTTGGAAAGAGGCATGACAGCCTATTGGTCAAGCCCACTCTAACATGACCATGCCTCTCCTGGGTTTCCTCCTAGTGGGGAGGTGGCAGCTGAAGCTGTCCTGTTAATTTAAATTGCAACCCACCCCCGCCCCCATCCCTGCTCTCTGTATGCAGTTGTACATAATGGGGCTCTGAGTTCAGGTGGGGTCTCGAGGACCTACTGAAATATAAATTAAAGGCATCTGTTTTTGTGCTTTCTTGCAATATTTTTTCTTCATATTTTAGCTAGGCCCCAACCAAGACTTGCATTATGTAAATATATAGTAAGCAGAGGCCCAACAATGAGCCTTATGGGGCAGGGGGAAAGCAGAGGGGGACTTGTTGCTGGTGTAAGGGAGCAGGAACCTACAGCCTCTCACCTATGTTCTTCCCTTGTTCTCAGGCCATGCCACCTCCATTTGCTCCTGTCCCCATTATCCCAGTGACTCCCCCTCCACAGTGTTTTTTCCTTCCTCTGAGGCTCTGTCACTCTGGGCTTGCATCAAGGAATGGGCCAGTGGGGCTGTATTGCTCCAGGCACCTGAAGTGCCAGAAATCCCATATTTTAAGAAGATGCCCCTTATTTTAAGGGGATGCCCCTCTAGGGGACTTAATGGGCTTCCCTTATCTCAGAGTCCTGCAGCTCCATAGTGTCCCTGTTCATTTGTTTTTAAACAGGCACAATTTTTGAGAACCACTGCCCTATCTCGTCCATTGCTATCTAATAATAATACTTCTGTAGTACATTTAAGAGTAACAGCACTTGTGTGAGGTAGACTAGTGGTCAGTATTATCCCCATTTTTTTCCAGATGGGGAACAGGCAAAGAAGTTTCTCATGAGTCAATACCTCCCTCCTCCTTTGTTCCATGGGCAGAAAGAACCAGGGACTAAATAGATTTCCTCCTTCTCTCACCTTCCTTGGGAACTTGTAGAAAACTGCCAGCTATGGGGGCTTGAATAACAAGAAGTTGGTGAGATAGAGACCCTATGAGGAAAACACAAAAGGCAAAAGTGCTGGGGTAGCAGAAAACTGCATGGTGCAAGGTTATTCTTCTGAAGAGTATACAGAGCATGCCTTTCACTCCCTGCCCCTGGAGCAGGAGCCTCCCACCCCACTTGTTTGGAAAGAGAAGTACTATCCCCCCTTTATTCTCACTTTAACCTCCTACTCATGGAAACACAGAGAAGGGTAAAGTAAGTTAGGGGGTACTTGCCTCCAAAAGTTCTTTAAGACAAGCCAATATTGACTTGCCCAAGGTCAGCCAGTCAGTCCATGCAGCCACCCACACCAGCTCAGAGGAACTGGAAGAGGGAGGGGGGAACATGGTAATTGCAAGTCACAGGAACTGGCCAGGAGTGCTGGGGAGGAGCCTGGTTCCCCAGCGCCTGTAGCTTGGGACATGTCAATTTCAAAGGCCAACCTGGCATGCTTCCCCCTCCCCCATGGTCCATGGCAGAGAAGGCAAGGCAGCTGCTGCTGTAGCCACTCTGGGAGCCACCCATTAGAATCCCTCCCCACTTACTCCACCAGAGTGGCTGCTCTGCAGCTGTGCCATTCAGTGGCCACACACACCCCTGGCCTTGCTAATTTCAAAACACCTTGTTTCTCCTAGTTCTGAGTTCAGTCCACTGGATCACAGGCTTTCATTCTTAGATTAACATAATTCTAAGCAATCCATAGGTTATTAAACCATGATGGATGTTGTCCACGGGAAACCACTTGCATGCATTCAAAGAGATAGTAGTAACAATTTCATAGAGTGATGACTCCTTTGCATCAAATGTTTTTCCACAGCTTCTTTGTCAGTGATAGATTTTTACTGGTAATTATTAAAATACGTTCAATTATATGTATCTTTTAGTCATTGGAACAATATACTGAAATTGTATGGTGTGTCAAAATTGGAATGCAAGCCTGTGCTTGCTTAAATAAAAAAAGTTGTCTAGAGGAAAATAGAGCAAATAAAAGCCAGATGACTGCCTTATGTATTAATTCCTGGTCATTGGCTCTCCGTAAAGCATGAGTGTGTGTTCGAGGGAGAGCTGCCAAGCTGTCTTTGTGGTAATGACCCTGGATAAGGGATCATTTCACTTAAATGCTTTTGATGGTATTTTATTTCCAGTTGGCAATATAGAGAAATGCAGCATGCTGTTACAGTAATGCCCTTCAGTGGTGATACCAGGTGTTTCCTTTGTGCCAGAATGCAAACAATAGGATTTCAGGAGTTCTTGAATGGAGAAGGGTGAAGAATAATTCACAACAGAATCCGAGAGTTGGAAAGGGTATCTATGCTTGGATGCAGGACGAATACAGCTACGACAGATCCCATTTCAGCAGCACATTAGGCACAGAGAGAGGCTGAGAACCTCATTATTTAGCTCTGATTAAAATGAAGATTCTGTTTTCACTCTTAAAGGAGAGTTAATGGCTAAATTATCCAGGTGCCATAGCTCTGCTAAGGGCAATAGAGCTGGAGACCCATTTTTCTGTGGGGCTGGCCTTACCACGGGATGGCTGCCCCGGGACCCCCCTGCTCTTTCTAAGGACCCCACAGTGACCTCTGTTTTCATCAGGACAGGTTGTGGGGGCACCACTCCCTTTCAGTGGGACCCCACACATGACCACCTTCAAGACACCACACACAGAGGTTGCCCCCAGGGCCCCCACATTTTTTCTTCACCCTGGGCCCTGCAAATCCAAAGGCCGACCCGTTTTTTCTGATTTTTAACTGTATTGAGTCAGTGGAACCCTGCTGAGTAATCTGCACATTCTCCCTCCATTGGAGTTCTTAATTAGAAGTGTCACAATCCTTGCTATCAAGGGGTGTCTTTGCAAACCTGTGAGATGATCAAACTGATGCCCCCTTATTCAATGTAGCAGGTTGGTACTTGATAATCTTACTATTTGCAACTGCTCTTCTTGATTTATTGGGGTGGGGGGAAGACTGCAGTCTGCAGGGAGAGTTGCAGCTGTGATGCAGCACACTGCAGAAGAATTGCACTCTGTGCCCTTCAGTTTGCAAGTGTGTTTGTGCTCATTGAAACATATGCCATAAGGCATCCGCTTGACGAAAACAAATGTGCTGCTGTTGCTGTGGCTGTGAAGATCCCAGGAAGCATGAGCTGGATTGCATTGCGTCTTCTGCTTCATCAATCTCTTGGCTTCATTCCCACTGCATTATATCTTCATAGATATAAGAAATGGAGGGCCTGATCTTGATTGGAAGACCCCTACAAATTTTAAGGGGCTTGGATCAGGCAATGGAAAATCCTATGCTAAGTAATCACAATCAGGGTTATTTGTTAACTGAACTGGTTCTTTTAAGTGGCCAAGGAATATTGAAAGTAAAACATGGAACCCCTGCAATGTCATATACCAGACTTGATGGTTAACCTTTTGCCTGTGTGATCCATTTAGAGACCTAATTATAAATTCATTACCCACCAAGAGTGAGGAACCTTTTCCTTACTCCCACAACCATCAAACACCACCTATGGCTCATAGCTGGGGACACAAAATAGATTTGCCCATCCCAAAAGCAGAGCTGGTAGATGGTTTTCCGTATCTATTTATTTATTTATTTTAATTTGGATGGGTGGGGTTTTTTTGAACTTAAATTTTTTGATAGAAATAGAGTTGTGGGAAAGGGAGAGAAAGTGGTGATTTTTTGTGTGTGTGTGTGTAATCCTTGTTTTTGCATTCATTTTTCACAAAGCCAGTTTAAGGTCCTGATCCGGTGAACAGATATTGCTAGCACTAGTGCTTAACATGAACATGAGTCCCATTGAAGTAAATGAGACTCATGCCTGTGTTAAATGGTAGTTAACACTGTCTGTTTGGTAGATTCTGCTGAAGAAAAGGATATGCTAGTTTGGAAAAAAATTGTTCCTGAATCTAAAATTTACCCCCCCTTTGCACAAGTCTCCTAACTCAATAATCCCTGAATTTTGAAATGTGATTCTAAAGTGGTCACAACTTGGAGGATGATTCAATCAGTTATCTAGGGAGTCCACGCTGTTGGCTCGGATATGTTAGGCAGTTTTTACAGTGTGTGTATTTTTCATCTGTGACATGCCTGTGCTAAGAATTTTAACGGTACATACTTCCATCTGTAGAGAGAGACAGTAGTCTTTTGTTAGGGTTTTCAAATAGTAGCGTAACAAATCCCTGTTTCCTAGGAGTTGACAATGCCCACCAATATTATTTAAAGTTTCATGGGGGGATAGGACTTGTATCTTCCAGTTCCAAATACTTAGGCCTTTGCTACTTAAGCCACAGGTCAGGGAAATTTCCCTTTGATGGTAGATGAATTGAATTGGAGATCCAGCTGAGTTTAATTCTATCCAGTAAGTATATTCATTAGCCAGTTTTCTACAATATTTATGATTGAAAACTAGCTGGCAGACATGTTTCCAAGAAGGAAGTCAAACTATAACAATCATAGTGTGGGCTCATGACCTTCAAGAATGGTGTGATGCTGCTGAGACGCATGAATTAATACCAGAATTCACTTGCCTAGTTCGTTGTGCCTATCTCGCGGTACTTGGGGTGCTTTCTTGCGTAACAAAATGCAGCTAATTTGCCTCTGGGCAAGTCTCCAGGAGGCAAATCAGGTGCAGGGTTTGTAACATGGAAATGTTAACCTGCACATTTTTGGTGGCAATCCTGCAGGGGATTTGGAGCTGGTGCAAAGCTGGTAACTCGGACCTTGCTTTCCCCACAGAATTGCCACCAAAACCGTGCAGGTTTACATTTCTACGGTACAAACCTCGTGCCTGATTTTGCTTCCTGGAGTTTTTTCCACAGGCAAATTGGGTGCATTTTGTCACATGGGAAAGCACCTTAAGACCAAGAGACCTTCTGTTGTCATAGCTATGCTTGAGTAATGAAGGTTTCCTGAACTACTATAGATTGCACCCATCTTGTCCAAGGTGAGTTTGGCTATAGCAAACAGGAGATTCATATTTGTTTGCGCTTCAGTTGCATGATGGGGGATGTGATGGGTACCTTCTACATGTGGGATCTTGCAGAATCAAGCTCTGGAATTATATTTTAGACAATTTGCCTCATTCATGGTTTGTTGGTATGAGGTCAGATGATCCCAAGGATACAGCTCAGTTCACACCCAAGGGGACTTTCGTTGAGAAATTCCCAATTCTTCTGGGAATGAGCCTAAGGACTTTAGAATTTGATCTTTAGTGAGAGTGGATCAGTTATCGCCTCCTTCTGTTATCCTGTCTGGACTAAAGTGGAAAGAAACCATCTTCTGAACTACTGAAGATGACCAAACATCTGTTTTGTTTATTTTATTTTAAAATGTATATGCTGCCCTTCCCATAAAGGCTCAGGGCAGCTTAAAATCAATACAAACAATAAGTCTTACAATCAATAACAAAAAAATCCCTTAATCCCTCCAACCTTCTCTTAACCCTTCACCTGATCTCGCCCAATTCTATCCCTGCCTGCCAAACAGAAAGGTCTTGTATCGTTTCCTGAAGATGAACAGGCTCTGGCTTAGATAAACTGTCAAGGGGAGGGAACTTCATAATTGTGGGTTTACAACCACAAATTATTTGAACACAAGACTGGACATTAAGAAATTCTCTTACTAAGTCCGCTTTTACACGTGCGTGAGGCACCGCGCGGTAATATCATGCGCCATGTCAAAAATCCCGTGGGCGGGGTTTAGTTGTGACGTGTATGATTAGCCGCTCACACATGCTTTAGCACTGGACTAAATACCGCTCACGCATGCGTGAGCGGCTAATCATGCATGCGATGTCGTGTCTAAACCCCACCTGTGGGATTTTTGATGTGGTGCATGATTTTACGGTGCGGCGCCGCACGCACATGTAAAAGTAGCCTATGATAGAAGTTTGCAAAATTTTTGCCTCAGTGGCACCATTTTGAAACTTAAATATAATCACATGACCACAGACAGTAACAAAGACATGCAAAGTATATCCAATATCAATTAGGATTATGACTCCTCTGCAGATGATGTGAGGACTTCTTGCATTGGAGCAAAGGGTTGGACTAGATGATCCTTGATGTCACTTCAAACCCTATAGTTCTATGACCTGCCCCTCTTCTGACATGGCTGCCACTGGCTTTCCCAGTTTCTCTGGATTACTGGGGGCAGCTCTGAGTGATCTGGAAAAACTGGAGCTTTCCCTGGAGCCTGGAGTCTTTGGGCAAAACCCAGAGAGGTGGCAACTCTACTAGGGGCATGAATTTGAGTGCCCTGGCTAATTTCCATTTCCCCTTCCAGTTTTGTCCCAGTGCAGCATAATTTTCTTCTTGCTGCACATATTAAAAAGCTGCAGAAAGCCACACCAGATGTGGTAACATTGCTATGATTCCTATTCTGCATATGGTTTGTGGAGTACCTTGGGGTCCTGATAGATGGAAAGGCCCTCCAGGAAGCATGATGAGCTCCAGATCTCTGTCCCTAGCAAGCATCTCCAATGCCTCATTTAGCCCTAGCTGTTTAGAGCTTATAGGTCAAAACCAGCACCTCAATCAATATCATTTATTACGTGATCAATGATCATTGTACAACATCCATCAACCACAACACAAAACGAACATAATACAAGTTATTTCAGCATTATACAGTAGAAATCCAAGTGCCCCCTTCTGAAAAATAATGTCCAATAATTAAGGTAGCCTACTCAATGGTTACTGATAAACTGGGATCTAAGATGGACAGCCCCCAGCAAGAAGAGGACAACCCTTCGAATGATATCTGAATCCAGACTGTTCAACAGTACGGCCAGAATCACAGAGTCATCCCTACCAGGGTACTGATCCCTTATTGGGTCAAGGAGGTCATAACGGGACTCATCATATAAATGACAATGTAACATTATATGTCCGACAGACTCAACCGCGGCATTGTCAAAGGGGCATAAACGATCAAGGAATGGTATACCCTGGAGCCTCCCTTCCAGGACACGAGACGGGAACGCGTTGAGCCGCGCGCAGGCCATCAATTGCTTTGCTCTACCGGATATGTGGGTAATTAGATAAGTGGCCATCTGGCCCATAGGTGGAACAAAGTGTAAATATTCACGGATGTGGGGAAAGGATCTAATTTTACCAAGTTCCATTTGACGCCCTATATCCCTGGTCCTCGTGGAGATCTCTGTCCTGATGGAACCCGGGCGTTTATGCTTTAAATACACAGGAGGAGTTCCCATCTTCTCCAACTGTGCTTCAACTTCCCTTACCCAGGGGTCTCTATAGGGGTCATCCAGCATTGATTTCACTAAAGGGGATTCCTGGTCCAGCTGTAATTTTGACCAGTATTTAAAGCTGAAACCAGCACCTTGAATTGTGCCTGGAAAGCTATTGGCAGCCAGTGCAGACTCTGGAGCACCGGTGTAATGTGCTCCCAGTGACCCGCCCCCAACAGAAGAGGGGCTGCTGTGTTCTACAGCTTCCGTAATCGTCATCGCGGGCAGCCCTACATAGAGCGCATTGCAGTAGTCTAGTCTCGAGGTTACGAAGGCATGGATGACAGTGACCAGATCTGAATCCGATAAAAAGGGTCACAGCAGATGTAGGTGAAAAGCACTCCTGGCCACTGCTGCAACCTGACAATCTAACCCGACAACGATGAGGAGGGTGTTCTCAGTGGCTGCGCCGAGGCTGTAGAACTCCCTCCCAACAGAGGTTCGCCTGGCCCCAAACCTCCCCTCCTTTCATATGAAATGCAAGACCTGGCTGTCCGCCGGGCTTTTGTGTGTGTTTGTCGGGGGGGGGGGGAAAGGGGGGTATGGATAATGGGGGGGGGGCGTTTATTTTGTTTTTGTATTAACTTAAGTCTTTTTAACTCTGCCTTTTTGTAGTTTATTTACTGCAATTTATTTTTGTTTTTATTGTTTTATATAGATGCACTTCTAAATGTTGATTTTATATTGTACGCTGCCCCAAGCTGCATTGGGAGGAGGGGGGGGCCTAAAAATAGAAATAATTCCAGATGCAGTAATGGATCCAAGAGCACCCAAGGCTGCAAACCTGAGTGACTAAAGGAGGCTGGACCCCATCAATAACAGGGTTCATATCTATGTCTCCCAGATCACGGGGCTGGACAGCCATCATCACTTGGGTCTTGTCTGGATTCTGCTTCAATCAGCTCACCCACATCCATTCCCCAATGGCAGCCGTGCACTGGTTAAGCACCAAGACTGCAGGACCTGTGTCAGATGAAAAAGAGAGACAGAGTTGGGTGTCATCCGCATACTGATGACACTTCGCTCCGGATCTCCATACAGCCTCACCTAGGGGCCTAAGATACACATTGAACATGATTGGGGACAAGAAAGAACCCTGCAAGATGCCACAAGAGAGAGAGAGAAACACACACACACACCCCACCCGGGAAATGATAAGCTACCATCTATCACCACTCTGTGGGTCCTCTCAGCCAGAAATGAGGTGAAACACTCAAGAGCAGTCCTGCAAACCCCAGCCAAGCCATGCAGCCCTGTCAACAACACCCCATGATCAACTGTATCAAAAGCTGCTGAGATCTAACAAAATTAACACAGTACAACTGTCCTTGTTGATTCGCCAAACAGAGGTCATCAATCAAGGCCACAAGCGCAGACTCGGGGCCATGCCCAGGGTGAAATCCTGACTGACATAGGTCCAGGAATCCAATAGCATTGAAATGTGCCTGAAGCTGCACTTTCCCTAAAAAGAGCAGATTAGAGACGGGATGGTAGCTGGCAAGGGACTCAACATCAAAAGGTAGGTTTTTTTCAGAAGGGGTCAGATAGCTACAGTTTTGAGGCAGTCAGGCACCCTGTCCTCATGAAGGGAGATGTTGACAACCATAGTCAGCAACACCCTCTGCACTGGTGGGTGAAACCAATTGAAGCTGATCCAAGGAAACTAGACAGGACCGAGCCTCCCCAACCTCAAACTTGTTAACTTTACTCTTAACAGTCCAGACAATCAACTACTAACATGCTTCAGGGAACAGGAGGGCTTGGGGGGGGGGGGGAGTAGGGGATGCTGGGGTAGATAGAGGTTGCTGGGGAACTGTGTATGTAGTGGGGAGGCACTGGGAAGCAGAGTTCCTAAAGGGTAGAGTGGACACACTTGAGAGCAGGGACCAGAACCAAGGGGGACTTTGGAGGGAGCTGTGCCCCCCATTCAAGGCCAGTGCCCCCATTAATCTCACCTCTCTTTCTCTCTTTGCTGTTGCCCTCCTCGTTGTGCCCCCCAACAAAGGGAAGTGCCCCCACATTTGAAAGACCTTGGTTATGCCACTGCTTTACGATTGGGGCTGGGAGGAGACATTACAGTTATTTGGAGACAACTGAAGGCTTGGAGGCCCCAGAAGCTGCTTGGCACAGGGGATGGAATCCTTTGCGTAGTATCTAGACAGGGTTGGGAGGACAGATTCTTGGGAGCTGGGGTTTGGAGGGAGTTAGCTGACACCAGGGCGCCCAGGGGAGGTGGGGAATTGCACTTGGCGGAGGGTATTTTTAGGTGTGATGGCGCAGTGTGCTGTCACACTTTGATCCTGGCCAGGGTGAGGGCCCTCTCCCTAGCCAGGATCTGACCCAGCTGTCAAACAGATGTTTTGGAGGCCGGGGCGAGGGTGCAGTGGCGTGCAGAGGTGGATCTACAGGCCCCACCCCCTGCGCTCCTGAGTGCAGCTCACCCACCTCCCTGATGGGTGGGTGCCCAGAACAGCTCCAGCCCTAGACTGGGGTCAGGTAGAGTGGGCCATCACACATGACAGCCCACTCTAACCTGATCCAGAGATGGCTTCCCTGGGCCATGGCAGTGCTTAGCCTGGGCTGTGACTCGGCAATGGGCCCCCGAATCACAGCCCGGGCTAAAAACTGCCACAGACCTGGAAAACCCCTGATCTGACCTGGGAAAACATCTGACGCCCAGAACAGATGTGACGGCACCACGGGTCAAAGCATGGCCACCCGCAGTAATGTCACATTTAAAAATACGCAGAGGAGTCCCTTCATCTCATGGTGTGGCACACTTTAACTGGGGCTGCTATTTTGATCTACAGTCAACACAATCAAATTAATTGGGCCAATTTAAGCTTCCAGCCCTACTAGTGACTGGATGGCCAGGAATTTTAGGGAGTCTTGTTCTACCCCCACACCACCTTTAGTGTGTTGAATCCAGTGCTCACACTGCCAGCTTGGAAAGCACACATTCTCACTTGTACTCATGACGCAGCACAGTTTTGCTTGCAACTGACTTCCTTGTTTCTGACTCCTAAACAGTAGCTAACTGTTCTTTCCTCCTTGCATGTTCATCAGTCATTATCTAGTTTTAAGATAATGTGTTTGCCGATGTAAAACGTGAATCATTATATAAATCGTATGGTGATGCCATGTCCTGTAACTTTAGATTTTGGTTACAAAACTTAATGTTTGAGCTTTAAAAATAGCATTTAAAATCTAATTGCAGAGCAACAAGCATCCCACTAGGAGTTCCTGGCTGTTGCTGTCACATGCATTCAGCATACATGTTTTTCTCCCATTAATACAAATTAGCTGAGACTGGTAAATTTGTGAGCTGGCCAGACAATTCACAAAGGGCAAAAGAATATGGATTAGAACCCTTCAGGTCAAACCAAGTCCAAATGGCCATGTTGGGCTCTGTTCAGGAGACCACCTGGCTGGAGCCCCTTGGACTCGAGCCAGGCTTCCCATGGATGAGAGATCCCACCTCCACGGTGTGCTGGGAGGTCACAACGCACCATAGGGGCAGGGCTACATCAACAAAGGAGTGTGGAGTTAAGCGGTTCCCCAGCACCTTTCTGATATGGTGCTACCTCCATGGACCATATCCACATGGTGATACCATGGTGGCCTGTGGGGGAGGAGCCACACCTAGTTAAATAAGGCCTGGGTTCGATTGAGCCCAGATTGGGCCTGGCTTTTCAGCCCGACCAAGGCAGTGATATGGGTGTCTGTTTGTGTGCTTCATGAACTATCTGAGGCAGGGAACCCTTTTTCTCTCCCATAGGCCACTTTGAACATTTAGCACAAGCTCCAAGGGTCAGATAGGAGTTGTGGTCAGAAGCATTTAAGGAGTGTGATCAGGATGGGGGAAGGAAAAGGTGCCAATCATGGATCTATGCCATTGATGCATCCTGTGCGTGCATGCTCTCCTATCTACTCCCTTCCCCCCTGTGCTCACTCTTTGGTTGTTTGTGAGGGTGGGTTCGTGGGCACTGAGTGGCACAGCTGCGGAGCAGCCACGTGGGCAGAGTGAGTGGGGAGGGATTCTAACGGGCGGCTCCCAGTGTGGCTTCTATGGCAGCTGCTTCACACTTCGTTGCCACAGGCCATGGGGGAGGGGAAAGCATGCCAGGCTGGCCTTTGAAATTGACATGTTCCAGCCGTGAGTGCTGGGGAACTGGGCTCCTCAGCACTTGTGGCCAGTTCCTGTGACTTGCAAAGGCCATCATTCCCACCTACAGTACTTATGAGTGGGGGGGCCTGTCTGCTGGCGTGATTGGATGCCCCAGTTCATATGGGCAGGGGATGCATGGGCACCCTTTTGCCATGCACTTTTTTGACTTGCCCCACACAGCGCGCTCAAGACTTTTTCAGCAGTGGTCGTGAGTGGGTGCTGTGTGGTTCATGGGAGCGTGCTTCCCCCCACACCACCTTCAGATGGGTGGTCGGATGAGTGGTTACTTGGTGGCCATGTGTGGTAGCATCTTTTTAAAAACACCCTTTCAGTACTTGAGGAAAGAAACTAGATCCATGGAAACTGGAATCCTGGGATTGGAAAGAGGCCAAATTTAAAGAGAGAAACAAACCAACCAACCATGGGCTGAATTTGGCCCACAGACTCTGTCTGGGTTCCACACCCATGTGCTAGATACAGAAGATATCAAAGATGATTTTTCCCTCTCAATAAATGCCCCCTTTCCATAACTTTTTCACAGCCGAAAATCAGATCTTATACACGTTCTTTTATCCAGAAGAACTATGGATGATTGTGAAGCTGGTGGAATTACCTTGGAGCTAATTCATGATTAATTCAGAGACAATGAATTTCATGCAAATGAAGCCTGATTAACTGAGAGGAAGTTGTGTGTTTATTTAGATTCTTTAAACTTTTATTTATTTAACTTAAATACCTGAGCAACCAGTTTGCAGAAAAGCTCTTTACTAAAATTTAGCACATCAGTCCTCTTAAAAGCTTGGGTATACCTGCAATTCTGCAGTTGAGCCCATCAAGTAAAGCCAAGGACTTGAAACTTTGCATATTTGGACACAGCCCTACACATGTTTTTTTATTATTTTAAAGACTTTTTATACTTTTATACTTATACTATAAACCAAAGGGACAGAACCTATTTAAAGGTCACCTTTAAGCATTTGCTTGCAGAATAATAAAAAAGTAAATATTTGATGCCATAGAGTGATTAAGTAAATATTGCTCATGTGATGTCACTGGATATCAGGGGAGTGTGATGAAAAAAACTTTCTGTAGCATCGGATTGTAAAAACAAACCAACTGTCTGTTGCTTTCTGCTGGCAAAACACTCTTTGATCAGAATACAAAGTCTTTCCTCTCTGCAATTGCATGGCTCTCTTTGCAGTCTCTGTTCCATTGAAAATGGATTAATTTAGGAACCTCCCTACATATTTTGTGTGTGGTGGTTGTTCACTCTGCAGGGAGTGGTCTGTTTTTATTTAAAATTGGCTCATAGTCTGGCCACACTGGCTTTCTTTATTAAGCCAACTTTGATAAAAGTCTCGTGCTCTTGTATGTGTCTTGCAAGGCTGAGGTGGGTGTGAGTGGTAGATAGCATAGCTGGACTGAATGTAAATGGTGTTGCAAAACAAACTTGTTCTTCCTCATTAGGATACAGGCTGTTATTAATTCATTCCCTTTCCTTTTGGTTCCAGACAGAAAATAAACCCATGGCTCCTGTTTCTTTGTTACTAAGTCCCACACATCTGTGATTACTTTATTTTATTAAAGATGGTCAAGCATTTGGGGGAAAAATTCAAGTTGGATGATGAGATTAAATACCTAATTAAGTGATTTGCCAACTCCCATGGAAGCATTTGAAAAGAGATGTTTTTTTTTAGTTTGGTTAGTAGTGATTGATCCCAAATATGAGAGACAAAAGATGTGGGCTGCAATCCACAAATGCTTACTCCAGAGTAGCTTAATGGCTACTCTAGAAGAAGTGGCTTGTAGATAGGGTTACTACCTATGCAAGTTTTTAAGAAACACTAATGAAAAATACATGTTTCAGGGCCTGCATTGATGTGGCACCAATGCAGGCCCTGCAACATGTATTTTTCAAAGTGTTCCGTAAAAATTTGTATAGGTGGCAACCCTACTTGTAGATCACAGCCACAGAAGTTGGTACCTGTTTATTGGACCAGTCCCTGTTGGTGAGACTGTGTGCAAGCCTGCAAGAAGGTTAGAACTGAACCTTCAAACCCCCCCCCCCCTCTGCTACCCCAAATATATTGCTTTGGAAATCTTTATATTCAGGTGTCTTAAACCTTTGTGGCTTAGGCCAGGAAGCAAATATTAGAGAGCCAGAATGATGTGAGAAGAGTTATGGGATGCATTGTTTGTCTAAAGAGAGGCCAAGAGAATTTCAGAGGCCTTTTAAATACTGTAATGAGCAGGCTGATCTATAACCTACAAGGGTATGTATGTACAATACTCTTAACAGGTAGTGTCATAACTCTGTTTGCCAAAGATAGGTTTACCATCCCTCTAGGTTTGATGTAGAGTCTCCAGGTTTTGCTGCATCACCTCTGTGCTCCAGGTGAAGCCTCTCTTGCCTAGGTTATCTGGTATGACACTACAGCTTTTTGTAAGGGAGGCACATCAGGGGCAGGGCAAAGAGACTCTCCTGCTCACTTTTTGACATGGTCCAAAGACCTGTGAAGCATTGTGATGTCACAACACTCAAAAGGGGTGTGGCCACTTAAGAAAGCGGTAGGATAGTCCCTTTGCTAGTGTCTGGGAAGCTGGTAACTCTAGTCGGAGGCCCTGTACTGCTAATGATGATTTGGGGAGTCACCTTACGCTTCGCATATGAGGCTGAAAATTTCCATACAGTCAAGAAGCAGCATAATGATGATGATAACGTAGGTGGCTATAGCTTTGTTACCATGTTGCATATTCCTGTAGAGTTGGTAAGTGTTATATGAAGCATATATAATGTGCGTCATTCTCTGTACCCTTTGCAAAATGTGGGTAATCAGCCTGTCTCATGGCATTTCAGTAATTCCATTTTGAGTCATGTCCAGGAAGTAGAGAAGCATGTAAAAAATGTGGACACAAACTTAATGTGAGACTTGTTTAATACAAACCTTCCTCTGTTCCCTAGCCAAAGAAAACCCAGACTCTGAAGGACGTTCAGAAATTGAACGATGGAACTATAGCCAATCAGTTTATCCATGGAAGGACTTACTCGCATCTAGAGGAATATTTGATCTGTGCTAGAGCTCTCTACCACATGCAGAATCTGTGGTAGAGTTTTGCTGATATTTTGTGAGTGATTATTGCTGAATAGCCAACTGTTAATTATGTGATGATAAGCATTCACACAAACGAAATATGCCATAGTGGTAGCTGTTTTTGCTTGTTTACCACTTGGAAAGGTCATGTCTGAATGTCGAGCAAATGGTTATATTTGATTCTGAAAGAGATGGATCAAGAAGATGGTGTGTTTGTGTGAGTCTGATTTTTGTGGTTTGGAATTGCCACATCAGAATTGGAAACTGGGCTCATTTTAACTTTGTATCTGTGGATTTGAATCTGAATTTCTCTGTCCATATGATTTGCAAAAGGAAGTTGGATTAGAAGAATTTGTTTTCTCTTCTAGTTCCCCCCCCCCCCATCCCCCCCTTGCTTCACATCCATTATTTCATCCCTAATTTCTTTTACGGAAAGTCTGACATTATATTTATTTTATTTATTTATATTAAAATTTATATGTGGCCCCCTCCTGCCTAAGGCATCTCGGGGCAGCTCACAACATCTTTAAAACATTTTAAAACATTAAAATAAACAATAATGATTACAATTAAAAACAATATAAAAACTCATTCCTCCCCCCCCCCCCC
>QEPC01002445.1:3020356-3044048 GCA_003113815.1 Sphenodon punctatus
GACAGCAGGCCGCTTTTGGCCACGCTGGAACCAGAAGTCCTGGCGCTGCCCCCTGGCCCCGCCCCCTCCTCCAGATGGGGGAGGGGGGAGTTGGTACCTGTGGGGGCCGGGCAGCATGGCTTCAGGAAAGTGGCGGTGGCAGGTCCAGCAGCGGCAGGTCCGGCAGCGACATCAGGAGCGGCCAGCGGCAACCCCAGGTGAGCCGCGGGGATGGTGATGGTAGAATACAAGGGCACAGTCCTTTCCCATTAAGGTCAATGGGTTCTGAGCCATTGGTGGAGGAGTGTACCCAATGGTAGTTGAGCTGCTCACAGCAATGAGGACAGGATTGAACCCTAACAGAATAAAAGCAAACTGACTAAAGCTCATGCAGCTCTCTTGCATTTCCCTCTCTTCTCTCTCCCCACGCCAATTTATAGATTACATCTGTGGTGAAAGACCCAAAATAATTGAATTCAAAATAATTGAAGATTGTGTCTGAATTCTCAAATATCTACTAATTGAACAGAGGTGTCCTTTAGCTGCAGGGCCCTGTGCAAAGACGGGCTTCATTGCAGGTTAGTGCACTCAGATGCTGGTGGGTAGAGTTGCTACCTTCCCCGTGGCTTTGACCCAAAGAGGGTGGCCCATGCTAGAAGAGGGTGGGGCAAAGGGATTCTCTTGCTTCTTCTGGACATAGATATGCCCCCTTTGGAGTGTTGCTACGTCAATCTCCATGGAGGGTGGCGCCACATCAGAAAGTGGGTGGGTTGGAGAGCCTCCTTGTCCTGTCTTCTTCCAGTGTGACCCTGCTCACTCACTGCCCCATGAACCCCTGATTTCTCCAGGTTATCCAGATACCCCTGGATAACGGCACGGGGAATGAAGACTTCAGAACCTGGTCAAAAACCAGAGACCCTATGTCAAATACGGAGGAGCGGTAACCCTACAGGTGTGACCCTGTATGACTGCACTGGTCACACATGCTGAAAAAATCCTATCTCTGATAAGTGCAACTAAGGAAAATCGAGCTTGTTCCTCACAACAAAGTCCTGAAATTCAATGATCTGTACACCTTCGCCTCTCTCGTTCTCCTTCCTGTCTTAGAAACATAGACATTGGATTGAACGGGTCATTTGGCATTTAAGGTATAATCTTAAAAGTTTATAACTCCTTTTCTGCCTTGTCATCTTTCTTGTTCTGCCTCCCATTTGGACAAAGTGGTGGCACATTGCAATGTGGTAGAGGGCAAGTGTGGTGGATAATGTGTTAGAGAGCAAATGTTGAATGAGAGAGCTTAGCAATTCTCCTCAAATTAAGCTCTTTTGAAATGGCTCCATTTGAGAACAGGTTCATGAGCCTCTTCAGTAATAGTAAAGGAAGCAAAAGAAGAAGTGGCCAAGCCAATTTCTTGTATTATAAATGATACCCCAGCATTTCTCAAAGTGTTTTGTAGGATGACCTCCCTCTCAAGTATTTGAGTCTACGTTGGCAGTTAAAATCACTTGAGCTTCTGTGAGTAATTTTTCTTTGCTGGCTTTAGTTTCATTATGTTATACTGGCTCTGTGTGTGTGTGTATTATCGCATCACGCCTGTACCTCTAAGGCCATAGACACACACTGGTGGGTGGGACCATGCCAGCTGTAGCCAGCCTCCCATACCCCTGACCTCATGTCTACCCTGACTAAGCAGATAACCATCTGCTGAATTTTCTTTTTTCTGCACTTGTTTTGTATTCCTGGATTGTGCCATTCACTGTCATTTTGGGACAGGCTTGCTTGGTGAATCTGATGTGCAGCCAAGATAAAGGATTTTGGTAAACTAACCTTGCAATTTGCACAGGTGTAAAATCTGTCCATGATGCCCATTGTTGTCCAGCTCAATCTTGTGTTTGTGATGCACAAAAAGACACTGGGATTGTGACTTAATATTTAGTCCCTTTTAAAATGTCCTGCAGCTGGGGGTGGGGTGGGGAGGCAATCTGTGGATGTGCTGCTCTGGGGGCAGGGTGTGTGTGCACATGGGCACACACACATTCCCCTGCATGGAGCATCCTGTGTTGTTGCCGGTTATTCTGTGTGGGTGGGTGGATGCGTGGTTTGTGGGAGCGCACCCGCATAGTTACATGGGATGCCCCCCCACGTGGACGATGAGTGTCCATGTGGGAGAGTGTCTCATGTAAAAAGGGCCTTTAGAGAGGGGAACTAGGATATCATTGTACAATTTAGCAAACTCTCACCTCCAGAATATCCACTTTTCCAGTATGATTAAAAGTAAGCAAGTGGTCACTCTCTTGAGAAATAATTGTGGACACAGCTTATTTCAGGCACCCCTACACCACTTCTTCTTTACTCCCTGAAGCCTCCTGGCCAGATGCTCTGTTAAGCAGGGCTGTGCAGAAGGCACAGCATTCATTTTTGTTTCCAAAAAACGTCTTTGTTTTAAGGGGGAGTTCATAAAGGACTGCCATTTTTCATTTATTTTTTTCATTGTATATTATTAAAAAAACAAAAACAAAAACAAAACAGAGCACATGTACAAAATGGCCACCGGGGCTGTTCTGCGTATGTGCGGCCCTTTTTGCAAAATGCTGCTAATGTTGCCGGATTCATTTTGGAAATGGGCGTGCATGTGTACAACAGCCCTGGTGGCTATTTTGTGCATGCATAATGATTTTAATTTTAAAAAAAAATATTTTTAATAAAATGAAAAAAAAAACCAAATGAAATCAAATTTGTTTGCTTATTCATTTTGAGGCTCCATTTTTGTAGTTAAACAATACGAAACTGCACATCCCTACTGATGCCACGTCTCTATCTAACAATGTGTAGGTAGAGAACATACTGTGTTTGTATTGCAGCAGTGTAGCAAACCTTCTACAACTGCGTTTCAGACACCTGAACCTGCCCTCTTACTCCAAGACTCTTAAACCTGTTAATATCTGTGCTGTCTGTACTACCTCAACAAATCTTTGTGGAGGAGTACTGCTCAAATATTACTCAGCCACAGCACAGCCTCAGTCTTACAGACTAGGGACATGTCTGGAAAGGAAGGCAGGAAACAGCAAGATTAGCCCTACCATCCTATTTCTAATCCCAGTATTTAACCGGGTTTGACCCCAATTATTATAAACGGGATGCAAACCTCCAGTAGCCCCTGCTGTCCACATTCTTCCCAACTCAAATGAAAGCACATATGGAGATCAGGGAGCAGCAAGCTGCCCCCTGGCCCCTCTGCTCTCCACAGCTTTGGTGTTGCCCCCAACCTGCAGAGGAAGAGGATTGGGACAGAATGACCAAAGCAAAGTGTGAGGGCATAGAGCCTAAATTATAAGCGAGCACAATATGTGAGACTGTACAGCGTCTTTACTGCTTACATGGTGGACAAGTTCAGGCAGGAGCCTTAAGTTAACAATTTCTATGCTTTTTGGAATATGGCTGAATTTGTAAGAGCTTTAACTCTTCTCTTGAACCAAAGGTTTTTAATCTAAGAATTTCACAGTTTTTTTTAAATGGGGAGCACACAAAATCCCCTCAGTTACTACAGTACCAACCAAGTTTGATTGGCAGTCAAGCAGCCAGCCAGCAAATTTCCCTAGGATTACCATACCTTCCCTTTAAAAAGAGGGCATTTATGCAAAATACATGGTGCAGGGCTGTATTGGTCCCAGTGCAACCCTGCAAGATGTTTTTCATAAGTGCCCTCTTTTAAAGGGGAGGTATGGTAACCCTAAGTTGCCCTTTCAGCACAAACTTTGCTTCGAGGTTTTGGGGGGGGGAAGGGGGGAGCTGCTGGTGAAATTGACAACCTCATCAATTTCACCAGCAGGGGGAGGATGCACTGGAGAGAGATATTACTTTACAAATCCCTCCTCACCAGAGTGTTTCCCTTGCAGCTCCAAGCTTTCTCAGTTACGTGCCTGAAGGAGTTCTCTGCAACTCATGTACAATTCCTCAATGCATGTAACTACATACAGTCTCTTGCCCAACTCCATCCCTTCTCCCAGTGAGTGTCCCTTTCAGTTCTAGGTTTGACAGTTTAACTGGGGATAGAGAGGAAGAGGGGAGTGATGGAGAGGGAGGTTGTTTCAAAGACCCCTTCTTTTGGAGAATTTCCCCTACAGCCCTGAGCTTTGTCACTCTCTTCAGAGGGTTTGGTTCAAAACTGGGAGCAGTAGTCATGTCAGTTTCACCTGCTGGTAAGTTTTACTTTGCAACTAGAGCAGCTAACCAGTGAGCTTCCTTTTCAGTCCCAGCTCTGTCCCATCTATGGCACGCAATAAAGTCCCCTAGTGCCCATACAACAATTGTGTGCAATAAATGCCACTCATGTCTGTACAATAGCTTGCAACAAATGCCACTCGGTTCCATACAACAGTAGCCTTCATGAAAGCTTATCTTCTCATGTTCAATAGAATGTTAGTGAAACAGACAGCTGAAAGCCACTTTTCTTACTCTCCTCATTTGCTAAAATGGGCACTTCAAACATAAGAACTTCAAAACTATACAATGGATTTTCAAAAACTGCAAACATGAAACCAGTTCAGGCCACACTTGAATATTTGAACACTGCTAGACTTCTTACTACTTTCACACTTGTGGTGGTGGCAGCCGGCCCCATGCAGATTTTGGCTCCAGGAGAGACTGTGAGAGCCAAAATATGCATGGGGTTGCTGGCAAACACCCACAAAGGTACAGAGCTGGATTTCCCTGCTCTGTACCTTTGCAGGTGTTCACTGGCAAAGCGCGCGTGTGTGTATGGGATTGTCTTGTGTGAAAATGCCCTTGATTTAAACACACTGGTGCAGCCGCCTGAACTATAGAGTCACTTCCGTGGCTCTATAATAAATACTTGGAACTTTTAACTTGCAGAGTCTGACTTTCTGATCTTAAACTGGGAAGATGCAAACAAGCAATGGAGTAATAAGTCCAGAGTAACTGGGCTCCCTCCTCCTGACACCAGCAAAATGCCAGTGGCTTTGCCATCCATTCTGTATCTAGAGAATTCAAATGTCATCAGGAAGCAAAATAGCACAGGGAACAGTCCCCTCTATAAATTTTGGCTCCCTGTGATCCCCGCAGCTGCAGCAGGGGTTACATAGCATCAAAACCTGATGGGTTCCTATGCCTTTTGACATAGCCCTGCCCTCGCAAAGCATTGTGACATCTTTGTGCCTTATAGGGGTGAGGCCAGGGCTTAATTTGCAGGGAGAGAAGGTTTCCCAGGGCTCATCCCCAGGAATTAAATTCAAGGGGGTGGGAGTGGGGCCTTGGGATACAGAAGTTTTAGGAGAGGGTAGTAGAAAGTGAAGGGAACAGGGCTGTGGAAATTCTGCTGTATACGATTGTGACAGACCCCCCAGAGAATAATGCAGGGAAAAAGGACTGCCTGTGGAGCTTCCACTCAAATCTGATCTAGAGTGTGTACTGCCCCCAGGACCTCTGAGAACTTCTTGCCAGCCTATCCCCAAGAGCATGGAACAGACTGCTCAGGCATTTGCTCCCAGTCTCTGCACAGTTCCCTCCTCCGATGAGTTCTGGGGTGGGGTGTGTGGCTTCTGGAGCAGGCTTGACCCCTGGCAATTAATTTAACACACACACACACACACACCCAAATCCAAACAAATTAAGCATTGGGTGGCCATGTTGGAAAGGGGGTTGGAAAGTTCCTGTAGCCTACGCCTTTTCCAACATGGCTGTATTTTGCCATCCCCACAAGTCCTGATTTTCCTGGTTAGCAACAGGCGCACCAAACTGATCTGGGGAAATCAGGGTTTCTCTTGAAGCCTGGAGATCATGGGCCAAACCTGGAGAGGTGGCAACCCTAGACCTGCCCTTCCATCCTTCCTACCCACTCTATGCAAACCAGTACTTTACCGAGTCCCTGTCCCTTTATAAGGCAGTTTATGCAACTACAAGCTTATTGGAGCTGAGAGGTGAAGACAGCATGCCGCCAGTCAAGTTCCTTGAGCAGAAAGGGCATATGCTTGACACATTCCGATGAGCATGTCTGAATTTTTTGTGTTCAGTTCTGCTGGGTCTGAGTGGAATCTAAACTAGATTGTGAACGTGTTTGTCAGGGAAGATAAATCTCTATGAACTGTTGCATTCAATACCTTTCCTTTTTAAGTAGAAACAATATAAAGAGCTTAATTCAGCACTGAATAAATCTCACTTTTGTTTCACTGATTGTATAAACCCCCCAGGCTGCCCTGCTCTATGTTTGCCTCTAACAATGTTTATGTTACATAAAATGTCATTCCAGAACAGAGCTTGGCGCAGGGTTGCAGTGAAAGCCATTTGATTCCATGTATGGACCTGGTCTCTCAAAGCTATTTTAGTGGGGAGTTAGAAAGTATTTCTTTGTGAGTCGTGATTTCATGTTTGTTTATGCAAGATAGAGAGCTGGTTTGATGGGAGCAGCTTCATCACTTTGAAATGCTGCACTAGGTGCTTCCAGTCAAGAGTGGAGTTTGCATATGAAGGGTGTGTGTGTGTGTGTGTGTGTGGTTTTACTAAAACCATATCAGCTTGTTAGCCTAATGCTATTAGCCAAGGTGGGCTTTCTCCAGCTTTTCAAGCTACTTTTTCATGAGGTCTGAAAACCCTTCTTTAAATTTCCGAAGGCCAGCCCCACCGCATGGATTTCCATTGAGCTAGGCTGATTTGCACCAGCTGAGAGTCTGGTTCCCATTTTTTTAAAGTTTAGTCTTAAATCAAGGATGGCTTTCAATTTCTGGATCTGACCCATGGATCTAGACCATCCATTCAAACACTGAAAGTGTGTGTTCAGGGGAAAGGAGTGGAGATGAAGGCATGCAATCAGCTACATGTGATAGGTTCGTGGCATAGCTCCCTGATCTGGACCCCCTCCTTATCCCATCGTGAGCCCACTCCTTAAGCATCCCTATCCCCAACTCCTATCCAGCTTGTATTCATTTTCAAAGTGGCTCATGGGAGGGGAAAAATTCTCCACCTCTATCTTAAACTGTAGTTTTTACCTAAGTATACATACCCACGTTTGTAACATGTGTTCTGATTGGTGCTGCAGCCACCAATTGAAATTCATATCCCAGAAGTGGGACAGCTGGTACCATTTTAGAAATGTTCCTAGTTTAGTTGCACTCAAGGAGGGGAATTATTGCACAGTATAGCAGGGGAAGATTCTCTCCATGGGCACTGGGTTGCCAACCCACCAAACGCCCTGGTGCATCTGCTGCCGCTGCTGCTGACTTCAGCACTGCTATTGCAGCATGGCTGCTCCAAGTCCGGGATCATGCGTGCGTGGGACTCCCCCTTTCATCATGAATTTCCTTTGTGGGACCAGACATGCTCCATGGCTGGTAAGTCAGCCTGCTCCCACTTCGATCTCCCTCATCCCCAGACACCTCTTGGATAGCTGGTACCATGCTGACAAGGAAGGGAGGGGGCTTCCTGGCACATAAGCAAAAACGCACAGTTGCTTCTGCACATGCGCCTCTGATCAGGCTGCGGCGCACCATGCCTGTCTCCAATATCAGCGTGTCCGATCTGAGGAGCATGTGCAGAAATCCACAGTGCCTTCCAGCAGTACGTGCTTTTGCGCATGTGCCAGGCCAGCTGCAGAGTGCTGTGGCTGGCCAGCTGGGAGTCAGGTGGTGGGAGGGAGAGCAAGGGGTGGTCAGGGAGACGGGGACATGTGGGATGGGGCTGGACATGTGGGATGGGGCTGGCCATGGGGCATGTGCAGCCAGCTCTTGTTGAGCAAAGGGGGGAGGAGGGATGAAGGGAGCAGCAGGAAGGGGTCAGGGCAGCAGCAGCAGGAGGGCTCCTCCCCTTGCTTTTAATGTGCTGGTGTCCCAAGAGTGGTCAGGATGGATGCCTGTGGGGTGCCAGCACACTAAAAGCAAGGGGATGGCCTGGAGAAGGGACCAGGGTACAAAGGTATGGGTTCATGTGAAGAAACCCAGCCAAAAAGCACCTTGAAACCAATCAGAGTCCTGAGGAGCGTTCTCTCCTTCATCTTTTCTTTATGTAGGGTGGCCATACCTCCCCTTTAAAAAAGGACACTTATGGAAAACACATATTGCAGGGCTGAATTGGTTACAGTGCAGCCCTGCACCATGTATTTTTCATAAGTGTCCTCTTTTAACGGAGAGGTATGGCCACCTTACCTTTTAGGGATGGGGGAGGGAGCAGAAGATACAGCAGCCTGGAACCAGTCTGGGCCAGTTCAGAGGCTGCTGTAGCAGAGTGGACTGGATTTCTCTACTTTGGTAATTTCTTTTCATTTCTTTTAAATTTATTTTTATTTTTCATTTTTTATTTACTTCTCCCTCCCACACACACTTTTGTTCTTCACTACAGTACAGCCCCTTTTAATTGTTCTCCATCCTTGAGTGATGTATTTTTTATTTTGGTTTTTTGTAGGTTTGGTAGTTTATTTATTTATTTTATATATATATATAATATACTTGGTGGTTTGGATATTTTAAATTTTGGATGTTTAATTATTTGGTGTAGATATTGTGTGCATTTTTGACATTTTTATATTTTTCTTTTTGATTTTTTAAAAAATAATTTGTTTGTATTTAGTTCAGATATTGGTGTTTGGCTTAGATATTTTGTGTGCCGGCTGAGTGTAGCAGGGGGAAAAATGCAAACAGAATTTAAAGGTTTTCCTGAAAACTGTACTTGCAGACTTCTTCAATATTTTTGCAGCAGTGTGAACACTTGCTTTTCATGTGACCTTTATGTTGAGGTCGACCCCATGCCCTGTATGTGCCGTGTGTAACTTGTGCACGCAAATATGCATGCAAACCATGCACATGTCCAATGAGGACACATTGTGCCATGCGGATCCCACATGGGATTGCAGCCATTGTCTCTTTCTGAAAGGCTAGCATAGTGGTGCTCTTTATTGTGATAGCCTCTTTGAATTTTGTACCTCTTCCTGAATGATCTGATGCTTGAGAAACTTTTTGTTGAACTTTGAATGTTTAAATTGGTTGGGTTGTTTTGGTGGGCTCATAATGGAAAAAATTACAAACCGAATATAGAAGCTTTCCCAAAGGATTTATTTGGTGACTTGTTATATTATTCAATCTTTCTGTTGCAGTGTGAACACTTAAAAATACATGCTTTGCAGTTTTCACACAGCCTTGTGTGGTTTTAGTGCTTTTGAAGGGGGGGGAAGTAGTGTTAGCCCTTCTGAATTTTGTTCCCCACTCTATAAGGAATCTGATGCTACTGGGAATTTGGAATATTAAGGATTTTTCAGTGTATTTTCCCTCCCTCTTAACTGGTCTGGGAGCTTGTAGGAAGGATACTGAAAGTGCTATATCAGAGGTGGGGAATCTTTTCCCTTCCAGAGTTCTCCCCTGTGTGGATTCGCTGACGTAGGTTAAGTGTCCCAACTTCTCGTGAAGCTTTTCTCACGTCCCTGACATATTCAGGTTTCTCTCTTGAGTGGTTTCTTTTTAAAATAGCAATTTAAAAAGTGAAACAAATCTCGCATACATATATCCCCTTATTTTTAAAACAGACTTGAAGCCTTGACCTGCCACACATGCCCCCCACCCCACCCCAGCACCTGATATACAGAAGAAACTGCTGGTTTTCCCTTTTTGATTTTTCACACAGAGCTTTGCATTTTACTCACTATTGCATGCCACCACTATTGTGCAGTTTTTAATTCTGCATACACTGTGGTTTTTTTCATTCATTGTGTATTCTGTTCCATTGAGCATGTAAGTGTGAAATTTTATTACTGGCCTCGCCCACAGCCCCACCAGCCTAAAAGTCCACCAGCTGCTCCTGCAGTATGGCATAGTACCAGCTGAAATGGGAAAAAGGGGAAGAGTGAGAGAAGGGAGTACACGGAGCAAGAGAGTGATAAAGGGACAGAGGTGGGTGAGTAGGTGGATGGCTGGGGTTCAGGTATCATTAACAAAGAGAGGCAGGTAAGTGTGGTCTATAAATGTTGAGAGTCAGTGACTGACAGGATTGTAAACTGGAGGAGAGGAACAACCAGTCCAGCAACAGAAAGAACTGCCTTTTCGTCAACACGTTTCCTCCTTGGGGTTTTCTTCTAAGGGCTGGATTATGGCATTTAGCTGCAAGCCAGAGAAGAGGGTGATGTGTAACTAGAGTGCATTTAAAGATGCAATGAGGAGATTGGGGGCTCATTTACACAATGGACTCCATAGAGGTTTGTGTGAAGGGGTTTGAACAGCTCTGATAATGTGGACTCCCTGTTTCTTCCAGAAAGGTATGTGAATTTGGGCTCTCTGCCTTTTCTCAAAGGCTGTTTGTGTTGAGTGTTGATGGTGGGGTAGAGGGACATCTTGGGTTCCACAATTAGCCTAGTGCAGAATTATCCTTCTGCAGATTAGCTCCATTAACAATATGTAACTTAGAGATTGATTTATTTTTTTAACACCGGTAATGGGTTAAAATCCATTTTTTAAAAAGCCAAGCAAACTCTTACATAACTGAGAACCAAAGCCAAACATGAAAGCTACTGAGCTGGAGCACAGCTGGCGCCATGTTTTTTTCTGCTGTAGCTATTGTGCAGCTAGCAGTTCTTCCTAATGTATAGCCTGCTGACTACATGCAAGGCCCTAATCAGTGGGTTCTCAGAACCATATTCAACAGTAAAATTAGCAGTTCTCTGAGTGGTTGGGGGGGGGGGAGACTGCAGGCCCCTAGCTAGTTGCTTTGTTGTGAGGATACTGAAGCCAGCACACACCATTAAAGTTATGTGCATCCAGAGGTAGCTGCGGCCAGTGAGGACTGAATGCTGGCACCACCCAGCTTATCCAGAGGTCAGCAGTTTCAGTTAGAAACTGGGGCTTGACAGAGGTCCATTGATCTGAAAAGGTTGGGAATTGATGCTCATAAAGGCCCTTTTTAAACAGACGCCCCCGCCCACATGTGCGACTGGGCGGGAGAGGGGGGGCATCCATGTGACCGTTGGTAGGGGTGCATGCGTGCTCCCGCGCTCCCCCCACCTCCACACATGCACAGAGGTATTGGGGAAAATGGAGGTGCCTCTGTGCATGGAGGTGGGTGGGCATTCATGTCATGGGCTGTCCACATGCTGCAGCCTCCACCCATCCCCCTGAACCATGACTTCTCCCAGGCACGTGTGGAAAAGACCAAAGTTATCTGCCTCTTTCCAATTGCTACTGAGGAGGCCTTTATTCCATATGGAGGTCAAGAGGGTTGCCTACTTCTATGTGCCCTGTCTGCTCTTGGAGGCTCTGCTGAAGCTGCCAGAAGTTTGCAACCAAGATTTCAACAGAATCTGGTGGTGTGGACACTAAGAAGTGGAGTAAAGCACTAACCTATTCCCTGAAGAATGTCAAGGAGCTGCCAGCTAGCCATGACATTCATTGGCTGGTAACTACTAACGTCGAGGGGAAAGGCCTTTAATCTTGTTACCAGTTATCTGAGCTGCTTGGTGAGTTAACTGATTTTGCTGCCCTTACCAGATGAAGTGAATGGAGAATCTGCAGTTTTAAAGCTAGGGAGGGAGAAATTGGGGAGCCCACCAAAAGAGGATCTTGTACCCTGCCACATTCTCAGAAACATTGGGTAGGGCCAGTATGCAGCATGTGTAGGTCATATGCCAAGCCCTGTTTGAGGGCCTCTGATCCAATTTAATTTGGTTCCAGTGTATCTAAGTTAAATGCCTGCACACACAAATAACACTCCTCCTTCCTCAGAAAGGGGTTGAAAAATCAGGGGGAAATAACTGAAGAAACTATTTATATAGTGCCAGCAATGTGCCTGGGGTTGAAGAGGTCCCTGCCATGAGGTGCTTACAATCTAGATTGGACAAGGCAAAGGGAACGTGAGACCAGAGCCACGTTCCAACAACAGTTATTTTGATATAGTTGGGTCTTATTTTCTTTCTTGCTCTTCAAGTGTTCACTCAAACAGAGCACTAAACCAAAGTTATTTAAGAGTAAGAAAAGTACTGCATATTCCTGAAAAATCAGGAGCACATACTCCCCAGTTTGTATTTTGAAGTAACTGTCCATGTGAACACTTATAAGTGTGAGAATAGCGACCTTGGTTCAGAGATTATTCTGTCTCAGCTGAGGGGAGATTGATGCAGTGGTATTTCAGTTTATGCTGTTTGCACGAATGCTACTGAAGTGGAGTAGTTTGATTTTAAAATCAAATCAAAGTAGTTGATTTGATTACTTTGATTTTGATTTACCTCTGTTTGTTGGAATGTGGCTAGGGATATGCATGAAGTTGCAGGGGCATGTGTTTAGTTTGGTTACAAGGGGAGGAAGGTGATCCTACAGGATCCCTACAAATAACAAATAGCTTCAGTTTTCATTAACGGGGAGCGGCTGCTGCCCCTTCATAATAGAAATATGCAACCTTTGTCAAGGCAAAAGCAACAGCTTTAAAGTTGTGGCTGCAATTCTAGTCTGATTTCCCCCCCCCCCCCCCCATGCTAACTCTGCACCCATAATTTTCCGTTGATGCTAAGTGCCTCATTGTTACGTAGAACTAGTGGAGAAGCAGCAATATATAGTAAAGGGTGGGGACAGGGACCAGCTCGGCCTGCTCGACTCAATAAGCTCTTTATTTAAATGCCCAGTGTCCACTTCTTCACATACATCAGGGGTAGAGAAGCTTTTCCCTCCCAGGTGCCAATCTGAAAATTAGTACAGGCTCCAAGGACTGCATAGAAACTGGGGGTGGGAGTACTTAATGGATGCTTTCGGGAAGAAGAGGTTCCAGATCATGCATCTGTGCCATAGATCTTCCCCCCACTGTCCTTGTGTGCATGCCCTCATCTGTACCCTTACCCTGAGCTCAGTTTTTCAGTTCTTGCAGGTAGGAACTGGATACAGAGGCCAGATCCAGGAACTGGAACGGGACCCCATAAAAACTAACTGTGGGCCCCATTTGGCCCCCTGGGCCCCATTTGGCCCCTAGGCCTTGCGTTCCTCATCCCCTGACCATACATCAGCCTATACCATTCCTTCTTTCTCCTTCTTGCCAGCTGGTCTTCTTCTCTGGAATGTTTGCTCAACCCCCTGAAGGAGTTTGTGAGCACCTGTTCAAGCAGGCCCTCTGGGCACCCCCTGTGGGTTCATTGAGCCATCTTGAGACTTTCTGCTTATGAGATATTGTTAGGAAGGGGGACCCAATAAGGGGAAGATATGGACCTAGTGCCCCTTTTTCTAGCGCTCTGGGGGCTGGACTCCCAGTGTGGAAGAAAACAACCCCTCAGGATCTTGGGTGGCCCTAAGCCCCGATTTGGGGTGATGGCCAGATCATCATCGGGGGGGAGGTAGAACGCCCAGAGGCAGCCCCCGCACAACCACACCCTCGATCGTGCCCCCAAACACCCAATTATCTTTATAGTGCATGGGGGATGGGAGAAGCAGTGGACCTTGTGATGGAAAGGAGGGAATCTGTCCAGGAAAGGAGGGGAAGGAAGACTGCACAATGATAAAGGAATGGGGGGAAGGGAAGGTCCTGACACAAGAGGTAAATCCAGTGCCCACTACACACACTCCTACTCCCCACAATCTTCGCCACACCCACACTGTTCGTTTAAACACTCACTCACCTTACACTCTCTCTTTCACTCACTCCCAGTTGATCTCAACCACACCACACAAAAGAACAAGCAATTCCTAGGCAATAAAGGCAATATGTATCCAAACAGCAAGGGGGCTGGTCTCACAGCGAACTGATCTCCGGCAATGCTGTGCCAGTCTCATGCCCTTTTAATTGCCTGGCTCCGCCCCCTTCTGTGCGTGTAGGCGCGCAGAGCGCCGCGGTAATGTCGTAGGCCCCGCCCTTCCACCACCTGATGGCACTTGGAAAGTCTCGTCTACACCGGCCGACGCGAGGGACTGTCCCCGTGCCTCTGCCGGCTGTGTTGAGTTCTGGGAGTGTCCCAGCCCTGGTGATGACGGTCGTGGGATCCCCCCTAGGCGGCCATGGGGCCGGCAAAAATAACGTGCTCTGACAGCGCCTCCCTCCTCCCCTGGGGACCGCATCCTGGCTTAAGGGGGAAACGGTTATGAAAGGAATGAAGGAGACGGGGAGCATGAATGTTAGTCACTGGTTCCCATGATTGTTTGGACTTATCGTACCCCTTTCAGTCCACTAGGTAGTGTAGAGTTCCTCGTAGTCGTTTGGAGTCAAGGATGCGATGAACCTCATATTCAGGGACATCGGAGATGGCTGGGACTGGTGTGGGGTGGTGTAGGTTCTGGATAAAGAGGAGGATGATACGGCTTCAACAAGGAAACATGGAAAATGGGATGACCGTGTAGGTGAGGAGGTAGGGTAACTTTATAAGTAACAGGGTTCACCTGGTGAGCAATTGGAAAGGGTCCGAAATATCTATTGTCCAGCTTCGCCGATGGGTGGTTTGTAGGGTAGTGTCGGTGGTCAATCCAAACAAGGTCTCCAACAGCGAATTGCGGTGCCGGCGAGCGATGACGATCGGCGAAGCGCTTATACTGCTGCCGTGCCTTTTGGAGCATCGTTCGAGTGAAGGTCTGGTTGGTATGGAGTTGGTGAAGTAGGGTACCTACAGTAGGAACTGTAGTGGAGGGAAGGTCAGGAAAGATTATTCGTGGGTGAAATCCGAAGGTGCCAAAGAAGGGCAACATTCCTATAGACGCATTAGGCGCATTATTGAAGGCGAACTCCGCAAGGGGCAACTGCGTAGCCCAATTTTCTTGCAGATAATCCGTGTAACAACGTAAGTATTGTTCTAGCGCTTGGTTTACACATTCGACTTGCCCATTGGCCTGGGGGTGGTAGGCGGTTGTGGGGGCAAGGTGAACGTCAAGAGCTACAAAAAGAGCATGCCAAAAGCGAGCGGTAAACTGTGAACCCCGATCCAAGATAATGGTTTGAGGGAGGCCATGGAGTTTTAAAACATGTTGGAGTAATAATTGGACGGTGTGTGGAGCTGTAGGTAATCCCTTGCAAGGGTCATCTTTGTAAATTGGTCTACCACAACGAGGACAGTTGTGTATCCTTGTGACGGTGGTAGGTCAACGATAAAGTCCAGGTTTATTGTCTGCCAAGGTTCTTGGGGTAAGGCTGTACCTTGTAATAGTCCCAGAGGGGCTCGTCTAGGTACTTTAGTGCGACAACAGGTTTTACACCTGTGTACATACGCTTGCGTGTCCTTAGTCATGGACGGCCACCAAAAATGTCAGTGTAGTAATTGTAGAGTTCATCGCTGGCCAGGGTGGCCGGCCAAGGGTGCATCGTGGTGGGCCCTAAGAATTTCAGGCCGAGCAGCTCGGGGGACTACAATGGCTTGTCTGTGGGTTTTTAACCCTGTTTTGACATCCTGAGTTGTAATCTCCTTCGTTTCAGTATCTTGACTGGTCAACCTTTTAAACTGGGAAAGAGTAATACTTGCAGTAGCAAAAGCTTCCTTGTTTAGTAGGAATTCACCCCTATGTGCCGGCTCTTCTGAGGTGTCATAACTGCGAGATAAGGCGTCGGCTAGGGTGTTGCTCTTTCCCGGTCGATATGTGACTTGAAACGTAAAGCGCGAAAAGAAGAGGGCCCATCTCGCATGTCTTGCAGTAGATATATGAGCCGTTTGTAGAAACATTAAGTTTTTATGATCCGTTATGACTTGGACGGGGTGACGAGCTCCTTCAAGGTAATGTCACCATGCTTCAAAAGCTGCCCTTATCGCCAAGAGTTCCCGATCGAGGATGGTATAGTTTCTCTCTGCTGGTGTTAATTGACGAGAAAAAAATTCACAGGGCAAGGGGAGGCCTTCCTCCGATTCGCACTGTGACAATACTGCCCCAATGGCGATATTGGAGGCGTCGGTCTCTACAATGAAGGGAATAGAGAAGTTGGGGTGTTATAAAATAGGTGCCTGTGTAAAGGCATTTTTTAACTGCACAAAGGCTTGTTGTTGTTCCTCCGTCCACACATACGGCTGTCCCTTTTTAAGCAAGCGTGTAAGGGGGGCTGTAAGCTGAGCATAGTTGGGAATATACCGTCTATAGTAGTTTGCACTTCCTAAAAATCGTAGAAGTGGCTTCACGGCTAAAGGGGCGACCCATGTCACAATAGCTTGAACCTTAGCAGGGTCCATCTTTATGCCTTGTGCCGATATAATAAACCCTAAAAAGGGAACAACTGTCTGATGAAAGACGCACTTTTCCATCTTACAATATAGCCGATTTTCTTGCAATCGTTTTAAGACAGAGCGAACATGTTGTACATGTTCTTTGTATCCATGAGAGTAGATAAGGATGTCATCTAAATATGCCACCACATAGACGTCCAAAACGTCACAGAAAATGTCATTTATGAGATGCTGGAAGGCCGCCGGGGTATTGGCTAGACCATAGGGCATCACCAAGTATTCAAAAAGGCCATACCTAGTACGAAAGGCGGTCTTCCACTCATCTCTGGCCTTAATATGAAGAAGGTTATATGCCCCGAGGAGGTCAAGTTTCGTGAATATAGAGGCTCCTTGAAGCCTATCTAGCAGTTCTGGGATAAGAGGTAACGGGTAGAGGTTTATAACAGTAATTGCATTCAGCCCTCTATAGTCTATGCATGGACGTAACCCCCTCATCCTTTTTGGGCACAAAGAATAAGGGTGCCCCGGCGGGGGAGGAAGAGGGTCGAATGAATCCCTTATTAAGATTTTCATCTATATATTCTTTCAAGGTACACAATTCCGGTTCAGACAAAGCATAGATCCTACCGTAGGGAGGTATCGTGTCTGGCAGTAATTCAATGGAACAATCATAAGCCTTATGTGGGGGGAGTTTCAAGGCTTCTTGTGTCTTAAACACGTCTTCTAGATCTTGATATTCCTGGGGAAGAACATGGGACGGGGACACGGTTGTGTTAATAAGGGTAGTAGACTCAGGGAGAGGGAAGGGAACAATGTGCTGCAATGTGCAGGAGGTAAGGTGGAAGATAAGCACCTGCTGCACCCAGTCAATAGCAGGATTGTGCACACAAAGCCTGGGAATGCCAAGAACAAGGGGAAACACAGGAGTTCGAATAATGTCAAGGCAAAGTACTTCCTGGTGTTTACCCATTGTACACCTGAGCGGGGGAGTAGAAGAAACAACAGGCCCAGAGCGTAAGGGGGACCCATCAATGGAAAAAACAATTTTTGGTTGGGCAGTGGCCATAGAGGGAACCCCATAATTTTGTACAAATCCTTCATCAATGAAATTCCCTGAGGCCCCAGAGTCTATAAGAGCGAGGCAAACAACAGAGTGAGAGCCTGCCACTTCTAAAGTAATGGGAACTCGGAGGTGTTTCCATGCATTACCTATAGTTGAGTTCCCGACTATGGCCCCAGGGAGATATTGTACAGTTACCGGGATGTTCCCTGGCCATCCCGGCCTCTTCTGTTTCCCGACATGCGTCAGTCAGGGGGCAACTGAGGACATTGTCTGGCGTAATGACCCAAGGCACCACAATAAAAGCACAATCGTTCTGTTAGTCTTTTCTCCTTCTCTTGAGTCGTCAATGGCCCCCTGGATGCCCCAAGCTCCATGGGCTCAGGTTCATCTCCTTTAGGGGATTCCAAATGATTGGGGGAAGCGACTGGCAGATGCAGAGGCCATGGGCAGGCCCCTTCCTGTCTGCGCTCCCTCCTTGGTTCCATTAACCGTTCATCAATCTGGCACGTGAGATTGACTAGTTCCGCCCACGTGGCAGGTAATGCAGTAAGGGCAAGTTGATCTTTCAACTCATTGCTAAGGCCTTTACGAAAGAGGACCTTGAGAACAGGATCAGGCCAATCAACTTCTACAGCTAAATGTTGGAAATGAGTAATATACTCAAGGAGGGGACATTTTCCCTGACATAAAACCAAAATGGCACTCTCGGCATCCTTAGCTCGGTGGGGATAATCGAACAGAAACTGAAATTCCCCCAAGAATTTTTTATAATTTTTTAACAAGGGGCTGTCCTTTATAAGGAGGGGGGTAGCCCACTCGAGAGCGAGACCCTCCAAATGTCCAATAATAAACGCTACTTTGGTAGCATCAGACCGATAGGTCTGAGGTTGGAGCTGAAAAGCTAATTTGCAGAGGGCTACAAACCCCTGAACCTAGCAATAGGAGGGTGTTTGGGTTCCTTTCCCCCACCTCCTAGTTCCTCTATGGACTCAATGTCGTCGTCCTCCATAGGTTTGGTGTTAGTGTCTTCTAACCCTCCTACTGCTCCCCGTTGTTGGTGTTCTTTAATATCCCGTACCTCCATGGCGAGGGATTGCATCGCTCTCGTTAACTCATCTAATTTGTCGGCAAGATCCATATTAATGCCGGAGATACTGTTAGGAAGGGGGACCCAATAAGGGGAAGATATGGACCTTGTGCCCCTTTTTCTAGCGCTCTGGGGGCTGCACTCCCAATGTGGAAGAAAACAACCCCTCAGGATCTTGGGTGGCCCTAAGCCCTGATTTGGGGTGATGGCCAGATCATCATCGGGGGGGAGGTAGAATGTCCAGAGGAAGCCCCCGCACAACCACACCCTCGATCGTGCCCCCAAACACCCAATTATCTTTATAGTGCATGGGGGAAGCAGTGGACCTTGTGATGGAAAGGAGGGAATCTGTCCAGGAAAGGAGGGGAAGGAAGACTGCACAACGATAAAGGAATGGGGGGAAGGGAAGGTCCCAACACAAGAGGTAAATCCGGTGCCCACTACACACACCCCTACTCCCCACAATCTTCGCCACACCCACACCATTCGTTTAAGCACTCACTCACCATACACTCTCTTTCACTCACTCCCAGTTGATCTCAACCACACCACACGAAAGAACAAGCAATTCCTAGGCAATAAAGGCAATATGTATCCAAACAGCAAAGGGGCCGGTCTCACAGCGAACTGATCTCCGGCAACACTGTGCCGGTCTCATGCTCTTTTAATTGCCTGGCTCCACCCCCTTCTCTGTGTGTAGGCGCACAGAGCACCGCGGTAACGTCGTGGGCCCCACCCTTCCACCACCTGATGGCACTTGGGAAGTCTCATCTACACCAGCCGATGCGAGGGGCTGTCCCCGTGCCTCTGTTGGCTGTGTTGAGTTCTCAGAGTGTCCCAGCCCCAGTGGTGACGGCCGCAGGATCCCCCCCAGGCGGCCACGGGGCCGGCGAAAATAACGCACTCTGACAGATATTCTGGTATTCCCAGAATCCTCCAGCTCCTTCTTGCCTCTCTCTTTGGTGGTCTCTGCTCAGCTGAGCTCAATCAGTCATACTCGGTGGGTGCTTTTAAAATGAGATGCTAGCCTGCATGACCACCCAGGGAGCCCACCACCCATTTGAAGGTGGAGCAGAGGGATACACGCTCCTGTGAGCCATGGAGCACCCACTCATGGCCACACACGGAGCAGTGCTGAGTAATCCAGAGTGCTCCATGTGGGGAAGCCAAATAGCTTCTTGGTAAATAGAAGTTACTTACCAGTAACTCTGTTCTTCGAGAGAGCACAGCGTATTCTCACTTTTGAGATTCACTTCCTGCTCGGCAGCCATCGGAGACCTTGTTGTCAGCAGTCTCCAGGCAGAAAGTCTGGAAAGATCTAGAATATGGTGAGGGCTCTGCACCTCCATCCCCCCTCCCATCCTGTCAAAAGAGCGGGCTCAAGTTCTCGTGAGAACAGGACTGCATAAATAGGGGGAGGAGCCCCCACCGCCTCAGTTCCTTCCAACCCCGTCCCCGAAGACGAATAAAAGGTACATCCGAGACAGAGGGGAAGGAGGGCAGGTCGTGAGAATACGCAGAGCTCTCTCGAAGAACAAAGTTACTGGTAAGTAACCTCTATTTCTTCTTCGAGGATCTCCACAATTCTCACTCTTGGGAGAGTGAATAGCAGTTCATAACACCTACCACAAGGTGGTGGGAGTTGAGGAAGTTAAGCAAATAGAGATTGGAGAACTGCTCTTCCCACTAGGGTATATGATCTAGCCGCTAGGTCCAGAGAGTAATGTTTAGAGAACATGTGAACGGAGAACCAGGCAGGAGCTATGCAAATATCTACGATCAGGGCACCGCGGAGACTGGCCATGGTTGTGGCCACTGCTCTAGTAGAGTGTGCTCAGAGATGGGAAGTGGTGTCCTCCGAGCTTGAAGGTAGCATCTCTGGATGCAGAGGAGAATCCACTTCGACAGTGTCTGGGAGGTAATCTTAACCCCAATTCTCTGTCCCTCATAGGAGATTAATAGCTAATCAGAAGCTCTGATCAGTCTAGTGCGGTGGGTATAGAATGACAAAACTCTCTTTACATCTAGAGAATGTAAAGACTGTTCTGAACGTGAGGCATGTGGCTTTGGAAAAAAGACTGGGAAAGAGAGAGACTGATTCAGATGTAAAGGGGAAGACTACCTTTGGTAAAATGATGGGTCAGTCCTGAGGTTCACCTAGTCCTTTGAGAAGCGAATATAAGGAGGAGAGGCTCTGAGGGCTGTTAACTCACTAACCCGTCGGGCTGAGGGGACAGCCGCTAAAATGGCAGTTTTGATGGAACAAGTTTTCCATTGAACAAGAGGCCATAGGTTCAAATGGAGGTCCCATTAATTTTGCAATTATGAGATTAAGGTCCCACTAGGGGGCCGGTTGAGTAGTGGAAGGAAAGGTATTGATAAGGCCGTTCCCGAAGGTCTTCATAAGGGGATGGGGAAAATGGTATCTGTGTCCTCCGGTTCTAAGGGGGACAAAAGGGCAGCCAAGGGTACCTTAGCGGAGGAGAGGAAAAGATCCGATTCCTGAAGATGTAATAGGTATTTGGAATTATGGTTCATATTGAGGGAGGTCATTGGAATCTTGATGGAAGAACACCCTCTAGAGAAACGAGTTCATTCGGCTGTGTAACACGCTCGGGTGGATGGGTGTCGAGAATTTAGCAGAATAGCTGAAATCTCTGGGAATACCTCCCCCGTCATGGACGAATAGCCAAGCGCAGACATGGAGCATGCGTAGGTTGTGATGGAGAATGGTGCCCTGTTGGAGTGACAGGAGGTCAGGTTGGAGAGGAGGTTGGAGTTGGAGGTCTGCAACCTCAGAGGCCAGTTCCAGGAACATCTGGAGCCAGGTTTGCCCAGACCAGAATGGGGCTATGAGAATGATGTGGGCGTGATCTGATCAGATCCTGTAATGCACCTTGCGCAGGAGAGGTGTTGGGGGAAAGGCACAAAGGAAGTCCCCAGTCCAGGAGATTGCAAATGCGTCTGAGATCGATCCTGGCGCTAACCCTGCATGGCTGCAAAACATGGGGTCCTTTGCGTTCTTTGTAGTGGCAGATATATGACGGGGTAACCTATTCTTGGAAGATGTCTTGTAGAACACGATCGTTCATGAACCACCCATGGTGGTTGGATGTTTGACAACTGAGTTGATCTGCAAGAAAATTGTTCTGCCTTGCAAGATGAATGGCCTGGAGGTGGTTATCATGATTGACGCTCCAGTTCCAGATAGCTTCTGCCTCAAGAGATAGGCACATGGATCGGGCTCCCCCATTTGTTGAGGTACCACATGGTGGCAGTATTGTCTGTGATGATCTTCTCGCCCATTAAATGTGATACGATGGCCCTGAGTTCTATTGTATTTATGCGAAGGCCCCTCTCGTCCTGGGACTAAAGGCCGTGGACCTTGAGGTGATCTCTGTGAGCTCCCCAGCCTGTTAGGAAGGCAATGGCATCTGTCGAGATGGAGGCGTTACAACAGGAGGCTCGAGGGGAGTACCCTGTAGCGCGTGAGCACAATCTGTCCACCAAACGAGGAGATGGAGGGCAGGAAGGTGAATGTGCTTGAGCCACTGCTGAAGGGGTCTCATATGCAGACGCGCATATGGAGTCACTGCCGTGGTGGAGGCCAGGAATCCTTGAAGGCGGAGAAAGAAGCGGACTGTCCTGGTGCTTTGTGAGCGTAGGGATTCTATAGTACATCTGATTGTATGAAATCCGTCCAGTGGGAGGTAGGCTCTGGACCGATCTGTGTCCAAGGGAGTTCCAATGAATTGGAGACGACTTGTTGGCTGGAGATAGGATTTCTGTATATTCACGATTAATCCCAGAGCTTGCAAAGTGTCACGGTAACATGAATATGATTCAGCATGCTGTCTCTGGAAGAAGCTACTAGGAGCCAAACGTTCCAGATATGGGAAACTTTTATTTTCATTTTCCCTAGGTAGGTGGAAATATGCATCTTTGAGATCTGAGATCTAGGATGGGTCTGAAACCCTCATCCTTTTTGGAGACCACAAAGAAATGGGGGTAAACCCGGTGTTCTGTTCTGAGAAGGGTATCTCCTCAATAGTCCCTTTTAATAGGAGCTTCTTAACTTCCAGAAGTATTTAGGTTATGTGGGGGAAAGGAATTGTATGGCATATCCAACTTGAATATCTCCCTGACCCAGCAATTACTGGTGAGGGATGCCGATTGGTGAAAAAAGGGCAGGAGACGGTTACGGAAAGAGGGAGGAACCTCCTCCTCTCCTTTTTAATCTGACAGAGGATAAAATCGAGCCTTGGGAGGTTGCCCTGAGGACGAATTGGAGGAAGGCCTCCCTCGCCCTTTCTGCTTATTGAACCTCCTTCGAGGTTGAGAAAAGAGGGGCCTGGGTTTGGTGGTACTTTGGTGAAAAAACATCTCCCCGCATGGTAGGAGTACGTAGAGCGCTAGGGAGCAGAGGACGGGTAAAATTTCTTCCTCACATCTCTGATCACTCCAGCAGACCTGGCCGTTTGACTAGTTTCTGTAATTTTTTTAAGAGTTTCATCAGTGGATGAAGCAAAAAAAGGCCCTCACAATCAAGACAAATCCTCTATTCGGGTCTTGTTTTCAGGGGTGAGAGCAGTAGAACTGAGTCAGGCATGCCTCCTGAGCATAATGGCAGATGCCATACCCCTAATGTTGGAATCAGTAATATGCATATTCATCATTAGCTGAGGCTGGGCAATTTGTATCCCTTCCTTCTGAATAGAGGTGATTTGGTTAGGGTCAGTGGTCTTACTAAGCTGTGACCAAAGCCAATGTTGATATCCACACAGAGCGGAGGCAACGTTGGACGCCCTAAGGAACAAAGTCTCTGAAGAAAAAATCTTTCGGCCAAGGACATCTAGATGTCTTCCCTTCCCTGTCAGATGGGGGAAGGCTGGATACCCCCTGCCGGAGGTTTGATGGAGGCTGCAGCAATAAGCAGAGAATTAGGGGGAGGATGTCTGAGGAAGATATTGGCCCCTTCCTTAGGAATAGCATACAGAGAGTCTGCCAACTTGTTGGTAGGAACAGCTGACGAGGGTTTATTCCAAACATAAGTGGAATACTCCATGAGCTGGTCGAGCATGGGGAGCATAATATGTCCCAACTCCCCAGTACCAAGGATCCCAAACACAGGGCCTGACTGAGTCTTCTGACTATCTTGGTGGGCAGTTTTGGCAGAGCCGAAACTAATCTCTTAGCATGGCCTGAAAGGCCTTAGTGTCCTCTGAGCAAGGGCAAAGTTGGGAGGGGGTGATAAGTTTCATCCTACTCAAGGATGGGTGAGGAGGAAGAGGAAGATGGGGATGCAGATCTCCCTGATGAGATCCCAAGAGCAGGCCCAGGCAGCTCTGAAGCAGGGCGGTCTGATGGTGGATTTCCTAGTAGAGTGCTAAGGAAAGTGGTTCCCAGAGGTTGGTAGGTGGGCCAGTACCGATGGCACCTCAGGAGGAGGTGGGGGAGAAATGGTAGC